>JBBCBC010000016.1:5677843-6109588 GCA_037126765.1 Stenogyne calaminthoides | reverse complement strand
AACACTGAGTACTACAATGGCTATAACTACATTCTTTGAGAGACCTATAACAAAGAAAGCAATAGAATATGTGAGTCCATGTATCAGTAACATTGTTATTTGGCTTTTGAAAATATACATAGTGTAACTGTACCCAAGTAATACTTTTCAATGAAAATAACTAATACATTTTAGTTAAACAACTAATACCTTTGAAAATACATGAGTCGGTGTCATTTATAAAAGGCCTAACTATAATGTACTACAATTTTACAAAATTAAAGGGGCTGAAATCAAAAGATTGCCTAAAAAGAAGTGGGGTGTACCTTTTTTCTTATGTTCATCGGCAGCTTCTGGTTCTTTGGTTATGGGAATGTCGAAGCATTCTGTTTCATTATTGGTCCCATTATTTCTCCACCCACAATACTTCCCATTCGCTTCGCAATTCCCACAAGAAGGCTCCGACCAATGCAACTGAGGCCCATCAAATGAGGACTCTCTCGGCCCGATTAGAATCGCCGTTGCAATTTCAGAAATATTGTACATCTTCACACAGTTCGACATCGTGAAATCCGTGACAGTATAATACGATCTATACGCGTAAACTTGGAAAGCCCCATATTGAAGACAAGTGATCAGGCCGGAAGCCTGATTAATTGAATCGGGCTTTCTGGAGCAATTGAAAAGTGTGAATCCGTTGGACGATGGGTCGTAGCTGTAGCCATTGTGCAATTCAAAAGGAGAGGGAGTAGGGCTGACGTCAGGAACCCGGTTCGGGAGGCACGAACCGTTAACCACATCGAGCCCAATTACTTGCGAACCGTAGTCAATGCTTCGAACTGTAGCTTTTGCTGAAATCGGAAGGACGACATTTCGGGCCGAGGCCCGAACGGGATATTGAAACTCAAATTCGGTGATGTTGTTGCGATTGCACGAGAGATCGAATCCCGGGTAGCCGCAGCGTTCGGGCTGGCGACCTTTTTAGACGGAAAGGGAAGCGGACAATTGGGCCCGACGGGCTGCAGCTTGTGGGCCCGCACTCGTCTTGAGCTGAAGCGAGTTTTTGGAAACTCGCGGAGCAAATCAAGAAAATCAAGAATTTAAGCATGATGTAAGTGGTGAGTGAAGCTTGATTAACTATTTCTTCCTATATATGCTTAAATATATCTCTAAATATTCGAATGGAACCTGATATTGTTGTGCAATTAAAGAGAGAGAGGCGTAGATTGACTGTGAATTAGCAGTTAGTGGTGTCTTGTTCTTGTGTTTTGAGTTTCAAAGATTGAATTACAGGGCACATGGAGACGCATTGACTTTGTTGATATGTTGAAGATAAAACCGGGGTTGGAATAGTCATTATGCGGTTAAGAATAGAAGCCAATGTTGACTTTCAAAGAGAAAAAGTAGTGGTAATTTGAAAAACCTGCTCGTTGAGATTGATTGCACTCAATTCAGAAGTTGATTGACAATTTCTTCATTTCCACTACACCCCATGTTAGTGCCAACTAGCATTCTTCCATGCTCATCTTATCCTTCTTCTATTCTTCAAGATTCATTAAACAAACATATTAGAAAGAATTGTTCATCTTCCTAAATATGTCACAAGGGATATCCCAATTCCAAAAATCTTGATTCTCCCTTTTTCTATACAGTCTACTCCACAGCCCAGATAAAGAACCCCCCTTCATCTTGTTCTTCTTCATCTTGTGGGAATATCAGAATAAGCTACCCTTACAGATTGAAAACTGACCCCAGATCTTGCGGTTTCAACAGACAACCCAATTTCGAGCTAGAGTGCCGGAACAATCAGACCCTTCTCACTGTAACATCAAAAACATATCTTGTGCAACAAATCAACTATGATCTCTACACCATAAAGCTGACTGATCCCAACATAAAGAAAGGAAATTTGTCCTCTTGTCCACTTTATTCCAATTACTATGATGATTGGGATTACACCATTTCTTCTTCTTACTTCGACTTGAACACACTGGTAACGTTTATCCACTGTTTGAATCCTGTGAATTCTTCCAAGTATGTGCAAGCTCCTTTCTGTGGTAACAGGAGCAGCATTTTCGTAAATTCGTCCCAAATTCATAGTTATGTTGTTACTGGAGAGAGGATGACAATTTCGGATTTGGAGGATTCGTGTGCAGTTGATAAAGTGGTTTTGGCCTCTCCGGTAGAGCTTTTGTGGAATAACTCTTTGGAAAGCATTTATGATGCTATGGCTAATGGGTTCGAGTTTACGTGGTTTCGTGCTCACTGTGTAGAATGTGATAGGTCCAATGGATATTGCAGCGTGGAGGGGAATAGAATCAATTGCAAAGAATATTGCAGTGAGAGCACCCCACTTTCGGAGCTTAGTTTTAAATGTAAGTTTATCTCATTTAAATTTATATGTGGAAATTATTTTCCTAATGTTTGATCAAACTGATGATTCATAATTAGTCCTGATAAATAGAATCAGTTGAAGCTGAAGTAGCTCTCATGATTGTTGATAAAAACAAAATTGGCAAAGTGATTGAACTGTGCAAAAGACTGCATTAAGATGATTATTTTTGTCAGTGCTAGAGTTTTCAGCTACTTTTACATGTCTGAAACTATTGCTGTCAATTCCGCATCCAATTTAGTTATTCTTTTTACTCAGTTTTTTTTTTACAGGTGCGTGTGCTTTTTATTTATAGTTACTCTAGTTTGCTGACATTGCTTTCACTTGAATAATGCAGGTAAATTTGAATACTGTGGATGTGAGTACTTAAATCTTTTGAGACACACATTGTCTCTGTGAGCTTTTCCTTTGAAGTTTTAACATATGCTCACTCAATTCTAATTTTTTATTTTGCTTTTCTTACAGTAATTATTGGATTATATGGAAGCTTTGCAATTGGTAAGATTTTGAACCTTCTTACTTCCAATATGAAGATGATGATTGGTTTAATTGAGTATATATTGCTTCTGACGTAATTCTTGATTGGCTCTCTCCAACGATTTTGTTTCTTGTGATTCCAACTCTTTCCATTTTTGTAAAATGCTAATTCTTGGATAATATTGGAAGTTTTAAACATTGCATTTTATGATGCCATGATGCTTTAAACTGACGATTCTTACACTCATTATTATACAGCTGGGCTTGCAGCTCTGAAATTTGTGTTGGGATTCCCATTACTGGTTGCACTTGTGGTGTACAAATGGAGAAGAAGGCATTTAGCCATGGATGAAACCATCGAAGAGTTCTTACAGAGTCAGAATAACCTCACTCCAATAAAATACACTTACTCTGAGATCAAGAAAATGACAAACAATTTCAACCAAAGATTGGGCGAAGGGGCATATGGAACCGTGTACAAAGGAAAGCTTCGAAGTGGTCCTTATGTTGCAGTAAAGATGATGGGACAATCCATACCTAGTGAGCAAGAATTCATCAGTGAAGTTGGCACAATCGGTCGTATTCACCATGTTAACGTCGTTCAACTCATTGGCTTCTGTGTAGAAGGTTCCAAGTGTGCTCTGGTGTACGAATATCTCCCAAATGGTTCATTAGACAGGTACATTTTTAACCAACAAGGCATAGACGTCATTGCCCTGAGGTACAAGAAAATGTTCGAAATCGCCCATGGAGTGGCTCGTGGAATCGACTATCTACACCGTGGTTGTGACATGCAGATCCTGCATTTTGACATCAAGCCTCACAACATTTTGCTCGATGAAAAATTCAACCCAAAAATCTCTGATTTCGCAAAACTGCAAGCGACTGAGGGCAGTCTCGTCTTGACAGCCGCGAGAGGTACGATGGGGTACATGGCCCCGGAGATGTTCTACAAGAATGTAGGAGGTGTTTCTTACAAAGCTGATGTTTATAGTTTTGGTATGCTGTTGATGGAAATGGCGAGTAGACGGAAGAATATGAACCCTTTTGCAAACGATGTGGGACAAATTTACTTCCCTTCGTGGGTGTATGATCAGTTGCATGCAGGAAAGGAACTGGAGTTAAAGGATGCAACAGAGGAAGAAAGGAAGTTGATAAAGAAGGTGATCATAGTGGCATTGTGGTGTATACAGATGAGGCCGTCTGATCGGCCCGCGATGAACAGAGCGGTTGAAATGCTTGAAGGTGAGTCTGAATTGCAGATGCCTCCAAAGCCTTTCATGGCTCCACGTGAGATAACAGACCATCATGGAATAAATACAACTCCACCAACATAACTTATGTTATTGTTCCATTATGTAGATTGCACCTATTGTTTTGTGTCGTTAACATATAAGCTTTTCTATGTCTTTAGTCTTTGATAGAATGTACAATGTGTATATTATTTATTTGATTTGGAAAATTAATATGCTCTGAACGTTTTCGGAATTAGAATATATTATCTTGAGTTGTCATCAGTGGCGGCGTTTCCTGAGTTGTCATCCTTCTTTGGTGCATTCGCTTGTGCCTTAGCTGGTGACTTGCACTCCCTCTTGTAATGACCAAGTTCATGACAATTATAGCTTTTCGACTTGACTCTTGTCCTTTTTTGGGCTTATCTTTGCCCTCGACTTTGATCTACCCCGGTTGAGCTTGGCTGGATTCAGATCTGCACCATTTCAGAGACTCAACCGATCTTGTGGCCACACCCAATTCTTTCCTGCGAGAATCTCTTCGCTTATGATTAGATCTCTCACCTCATCAAATTTGGTTTCAACTTTCATGGCCAAGACTAACAACTGTTACCGTCCCACTCCAACTCTCTGGTAAAGAAGACAACAAAATTAGGGCTTGAACCTCATCATCAAAATCAATCTCAATCGAACTCAATTGGGCTATTGTCATATTGAACTCATTGAGATGGTTGGCTACCACAAGATATCCCGGCCATCCTCGCCGGGTTGAATAACCTCCGTCGGATCGATGAACCTTGTTATTTGCGGGGCCGGTTTTTCATACATCTCGGTCAAAAATCTATAACATCTCCTTTGTGGTTTTTGTTTTTCCGTATGGAGGGCGACATTCGCGGATAACGATAGGCGAACCACACTCATCACCTTCCTGTCCAACAACTTCCACTCGTCGTCCTTCATACCTTCAAGCTTTGAACTTAAAGGTTGATCTGAGATATTTACCGCACAAGAATCCTCGATCCGCAACTTCGAATCCAAATTCGTTCCATCAAACTTCTCAACAGACGATTTCCAAAATGCATCATAATTGCTCCCACCAGATCCCTTGAACCAGGATGCTCTAGATACGGTTGTTAGGATTAAAGAAAGAATTATGAGAAAAATAATATAAACAAGAATTAAGCGAACACAAATTTGGTTACCCAAGACGTAGGAATGACTACGCCCGGAAGACTACCAAGCCCTGGAGATCTACTATATTTTGATGATATACAAATACAATGAGTCAAAAGTGTTTAAATATGAGACTTGGGTCGAAACCATAAATCCACGCCTGGCCTCGAACCGACCGACGCGTCACTTGATCGAGCGGATGTGCCGAAGCAAGCCATTGCTCGAAGCGCTTTTATCGCTACGGTTTGGGGTGCTTTCGACCGAGCATAAGTGCTTTCGACCAAGAGCCTGTGTCGAAAGACCTCCTCCAAGACCGCAGATCCCGGTTTCGATCAGCTCCATCAATCCCAAGACAACATTGATTTGACATAAAGTTAAATCTCACTTTACTCAAATCTCAAAACAAACACATACATTTCTTTATTCAGTGAGGATTCTAAATTCGCGATTTTAAACCTGACGAGCTCCTACCACTTAAATCCCAAAACAAACGCACCCTTAAGAATTCAGAGATCATGTTTAACTAATATGTAGTATATTATACTTTTTCATATTAGTTTAAATTATAATGGGTACATTAGATTTCATGTTCACGCTTTTTTTTTCTTATGCCAGTCTAAGGGATTTCATGCAACTTTTTGGATTAATAGTGATAGTGCAACTCGAGATCAATAGTGGGCGTTCAACTCGATATTCACTTAGTTGTTTTGTACAGACATATGCTTCTTTTTAGTTTGTCATAAGGCTATCCCAATAGATATAGCCTTTTAACAAGTTTACCTTCATCAAATTGAGATATATAGCTAGATTTTAGTCATGAATCCGGCCAGAATCTGGACGAGGAGATTTTTTTCCTTTCTTAATGCATTTATAATATTTTAGAGGTGGGTTGTTGGGGTATAAAACTAAACAAAAGAAAGGGTCCAAAAGAACTTTCGGAAAAGATTCCATTTTTTCAAAATAGGATAAAATGAAACATTACCACAATTCACAAATAGTGAACTTAATAATACAACTTGATGAATGAAGTGGAATAGTTTAGTGGTTGGGTCATCATTACTTAGAATTTGAGATCATAAGTTCGAGTTATGCGAAAGGATCAGGAATTTTTTTTAAAACAAATACATCTTGATGCACTACGAAAGACATCAACAAAAAAAAAACGGAAAATTGATATATAACATCAATTTTACTATAAACACATCACTATAGTAAAGTCTCAATCCCTAATTCTCAGGGATGGACCTTAATTTTGCCAGGGACGGATCTAGGACTGCGGTTGTCCGGCTTGAATTTTAATTTTTTTCCGGTATATATGTAATTTATTTTATTAGAGTTTGCACTTTTTAGATTTAAAGCATACATAATGATATAGTATATAAACAATTCACCTGTTTAAAGTAATATTCTAAATTCGTCCCTTCTTATACTTGAGAGCAATCTGGCAGAGCAGCTCAGCTGCTACATTGATCTCTTCCTCTTCCTCCATCCTCATCTTCTCACTCAATTCTCCGACTCTCTTTCTGAACCCCTCCGCACTACTCTTCTCCACAACAACCTCATTTATCGCCTCCGCTAGCTCATCTCCCTTTCTCCCAACCTCCACGCCCGCGCCAGCGTCCGCCAACATCCCAGCGTTGATGTAAGCGTCGACTATCACGGGCATGATTATCATCGGAACCCTATAGTACATGCTCTCGTTTATCGAACTCCATCCACCGTGACTTAAGAATGCACCCGTACTAGAATGTGCCAATATCTTCGCCTGCGGGATCCATCCAAAGTCCACCATTCCCTGTTTCTCACCCTGTTTAAAAACCCTTCCGGAAGCGCCTCTTCCGCGAAATTGGCTTCTCTCCTGGGGGGCGATCTGAGGCCCCATATGAAGTTTACACCACAAAGCTCGAGCCCTTTTGCTATCTCACCTATTTCTTCTTTAGACAAGTAGAATTCACTCCAAATGAAATATACACAGTTGAATGATCACTTTTCTTGCTTAACCATTGTAGTAACTCTGTTTCTTCATCATCATTATCTTGATCAACGGCTGTAACTAGTGGACCAACGGACACGATTCTTGAATCGGGTATAATCGACGAAAAGTAGTCTATGTACTTCCCTTCGAGACCTCTACTAGCCTTTATCATAGCTATCTCGGAAGATTTTTCGAAATTCACAAAGTATGAATCTTTATGTTGGTTGAAAATGCGCGCGCGCAAAACCTCCATGAATTCACCTACAGACTCCTTTACATGGCCCTGAAGCCGCAGTTCCGGGAAAGGAAAGTCGTGCTTCCAAGCAATATACTGATGGTGCATGTACGACATCACCGCGGCTCCAAAAGGCGCGAAATGAACGGCAGGAACAGAGACGGAAGAAGCCACGTCGGGCACCCAAGGCTGGTAGACGTCATAGATGATTATGTCGGGTTTTAGAGCGGTGATTATTTCCGAGAAGCTGGATTTGGCTGTCTGAAAATGTTCAAGGAGTGTGCGTTTCAGATTTGACGGGAGATTTTTGGTGGTGTGGTAATGCGGAGGAAGTTGGGGGGATGGTTCGAGATGAAGCTCTACTACTTGTATGGATTTTTCTAAGGAGTTTTTATGAATGAATTGGTTGATTGAACTCAAATTTATGGCTGTGGAACATATGTAAATGTGGAAGTTTTTCTTGTTTGAGATTCTTTTTTGCGAATTCGAGGTACGGAGAAATGTGGCCGTGAGCCAACCATGGGAACATTAGAATGCTCAAAAACTGTTTTCTGAATCCATATGATCCATGATGAACAATTGATATTCAGGATGATTTTCTACTTTATGTTTGTGGTTTGTTTTATAATCAAATTTGAAGGAGGGGAGGATTTTCTGTGTAATTAAATATAATAAGGGATCTATCAATTGATAAGGGATTTTCTTGAAAATATGTCTTTTTCTCTTGGTTATATCGTAGCAGCTGGTTTAAAACAGGAAATTTCATACGTATTAAATGGAATAGATTATTCCGAAATATAGGACTATTAACTTTATTGCAAGTTACTTTCCCCCCACAAAGAAATGTTGAATAAATCCATAGGGCTTGGCGGCTATTAAGTCGTGAATAATAAATGTAACGTAGACATGCCAGCTATAGTGTTTTTGTAATCATCTGGCTTATTCGTACTTTTTCTATAATAGTTCCTTCGTAATCACCAATTTTGAGGGACCAATGGGGATAAGTTTTTGAATTACACAAAGTCTTGTGAACGAGGTTTGATTTCTTCAAATACATACATCTTTTTTTTTTATCTTAATTAACATTCTTACAGAACATGAGAATGGATAATCCCCAAAAGATATAGTCTTCAGCAATTTTAACTCTTACCAAACTATGATACAGCTACATCTATGCTGTGAATAAGGTGTACTTGTATTATACTAAAAATTATTTGAAAACATGAATTCTATTAGCATAGTTATATATTTGATCGATCACACACACATGAGCTTATTTTGGTTCGATTTGAACCCTGTCGAACTGTTGATAGCAGTACACTAACTTATGAAAAATGGGGTTCAAACATTTTGACTTACTGGAAACTCTTCAAAGAAGATTTGAACATGAATAAGCAGTAAATTGGAAAAAATTTGCTATATTCTATACTTGTTGATACAAATTAACCAATTCATAAATTAGACTTTCTCCCAAAAGAACAGCTCGCGCAAAAGTCCACTAAATTTAATCACGATTGACAAGAAAAAATCGACTACTTGTATGGATTTACCTAAAGAGTTTTTGTGAATGAATTGGTTGATTGAACTCAAATTGATGGCGGTTGAACATATGTGTATGTGGAAGTTTTTCTTGTTTGAGATTCTTTTTGCGAATTCGAGATAAGGAGAAATGAGGCCGTGAGCCAACCATTGGAACATTAGAATGCTCAAAAAACTGTTTTTTGAATCCATATGATCCATGATGAACAATTGATATTCAGATAAGTTGATGATTTTCTACTTTATGTGTGCGGTTTGTTTTATAATCAAATTTGAAGGAGGGGAGGACTTTCTGTGTGATTAAATATAATAAGGGCTCAAATCAATTAGATCATCCTGAGATTGTATTTCTTCAAAATATGTTTTTTTTCTCTTGGTGATATCGTAGTAGGTTTAAAAATGTAAATTTCGTACGTATTAATAGTATTAAACGGTATAGATTATGGAGTAATGATATTTATAGCAAGTGGCAACTAATACTTTTTTCCCACAAAGAAATGTTCATGGAATTCATAGATATGTCATCTATATTGTCTTTGTAATCATCAGGCTTATTCGCACTTTCTCTGATAGTTTATTTGTAATCATCAATTTTGAGGGACCAATGGGGATTAGTTTTGAATTAGACGGCAAATTAAATCTTACCAGACTATGATACAGATATATACATCTATGTCGTGAATAAGGTGGACTTGTATTATACTATTAATTTGGTCCTTCTATATTTTTAATGCACGAATTCATCATTTCTAATAGAACGTCAACCGTAGGGGACATTAAGATAAAACGAAATAACGAAAATTGATTGGAACAACAGACTGCTAATCTAAAAAAGCACATAAAAATGGAAGGGAAAAGAAAAAGAAAAAGAAAGAAGCAACAAACATAATGCTAATCTAACCAAGTGGAACAAACATTCATTGAAAACATGAATTCTATCATCCAACTCTGAAGCAAGAATAGCCTCGTCGGTCCATGTTAGCCTAATCTTGACCTTTGGAACATATCATAATATTGAGCTCAAAACTCGTATGGTTAGATTTTTTTTTTAAAGCATAGTTACATGTTTGATTGGTCACACCTGAGCTTATAAATATTTTGACTTTTTACCATGAGAACACCGAATGCGCTCCATTTAACCTTTATATACCCACCAAAATTTATCAGGTTTCACAAGAAACAAAAAACCACTCAACAGATTTGGGCCTTTTAACAATCAAATTGGACTGGATTTGGTGGGGTGCGCCAGGCCCGTGCGGTAGTGCAACGCATGGGCGACGCTTCAAGGCCCAGACAGTAAGCTACCTTAATGGACCTTCCCCTCAAAAAATAAATTTAATATCGCGTGGGCCAATGGCCCACATATCAGATATTCAACTGATAAGAACAGATACTACACTTGATCTTAGCCAAAAGGCCGAGAAAGGTATGAGCTTGAAGTTCCACAGGCATACATCTTTATAGTCCTTTCTCTCTGCTGAGGTTCCTGTGATAGGCGGCAAACAATTTATGATTTAAAATTTATAGCTATTTAAAAAATATTTTATATATTTAAATAATGAAAATTTTTGTGCATAACAATGATAATTTTTTTATATAATAGACCTGGTTCACAAGAATATTACTCATAATATTTTAATTAATTAGCTTCGGGCTTTTTTAAAAAAGAAAACCTGTGTGAATTCGATGAAGTCTATTTCTTCAATATCACTGTTATGTATACATAATATCACTGTTATACACAACTTCTATTATTATTATTAATAAATGTTATCAACGTTAATAGAGTTTGTGCATAAATGTTAAAGTTGGACCTGATTAACAGGAGTCTACTCCTTTTTATAGCCATTAAACATCTTATGTTAAAATTATTATGTAAACAGCTGTGTGTTCTGAACATGGACACAAAATAAGTAATTAGAGGCGTGTAATTGTGAACAAATTATAGTAGTATATTTTATGATAGTTTAGTTCACTTTGGACCGCCAAATCTTCTTAGGATTCAACGTGATTTAGTACACGTGGTGGGGGTGGGTTTGGATCGTCAATAATGATGAATATCACCTGTAATTTGACAACTACTTATACATGGGTTTAACTTAATTCTAAGTAAATAATTTATTTTTGCATTTTATCCTTATAATTCATCTTTTGTTTTTTCTTTCAAAAAAATAGTGATCACGTCTTTTTACCTGAGTTCCGATTTGATCCTAGTTAAATTGGCTTACATATTTTTTTTGAAACGAAAAAGGGCGAAAATTATTCCGAAATATAGGACTATTAACTTTTATTGCAAGTTGCAACTAATACTTTCCCCCCACAAAGAAATGTTGATTAAATCCATAGGGCTTGGCGGCTATTAAGTCGTGAATAATAAATGTAACGTAGACATGCCAGCTAGTGTTTTTGTAATCATCTGGCTTATTCGTACTTTTTCTATAATAGTTCCTTCGTAATCACCAATTTTGAGGGACCAATGGGGATAAGTTTTTGAATTACACAAAGTCTTGTGCACGAGGTTTGATTTCTTCAAATACATACATCTTTTTTTTTATCTTAATTAACATTCTTACAGAACATGAGAATGGATAATCCCCAAAAGATATAGTCTTCAGCAATTTTAACTCTTACCAAACTATGATACAGCTACATCTATGCTGTGAATAAGGTGTACTTGTATTATACTAAAAATTATTTGAAAACATGAATTCTATTAGCATAGTTATATGTTTGATCGATCACACACACATGAGCTTATTTTGGTTCGATCCGAACCCTGTCGAACTGTTGATAGCCGTACACTAACTTATGAAAAATGGGGTTCAAACATTTTGACTTACTGGAAACTCTTCAAAGAAGATTTGAATATGAATAAGCAGTAAATTGGAAAAAAATTGTTGTATTCTATACTTGTTGATACAAATTAACTAATTCATAAATTAAACTTTCTTCCAAAAGAACAGCCCGCGCAAAAGTCAACTAAATTTAATCACGATTGACAAGTAAAATTCAATAGATTAGGTCATTAAACAATAAATTGGACTAGAATTGGTGGGGTGTGCCAGGCCCGTGCAGTAGTGCAACGCATGGGCTACACTTGAAGGGCCAGGCAGCAAGCTACCTTGATGGACCTTCCCCCTCAAAAAATAAATTTAATATCGTGTGGGCCAATGGCCCACATATCAGATATTAAACTGATAAGAACAGATACTACACTTGATCTTAGCCAAAAGGCCGAGAAAGGTATGAGTTCTAAATTTCACATGCCTTCTATTTTATATGCAACATTCTCTGTTGAGTTTCTTTTCATAGACGATGTGGGATAGTGGGCATCAATCAATCCCACTGCTATTCATACATTAAGTTGATCATACTTAAAATGAACCTGGGTTGGAATAGTCGTTATGCAGTTGGAATAGAAGCCAATGTTGACTTTCAAAGAGAATAAGTGACAGTAATTTGAAATACCTGCACCTTGAGATTGATTCCACTCCATTCAGAAATGTTTTCTCCATAATTTGAAATACCTGCACCTTGAGATTGACCATTTCTTCATTTCCACCACACCACATGTTAGTGCCAACTAGTAACCTCAAGAAAACCAATTCAAGTGAAAACATTTGAAAGAACAGATCAATTATATAGATAAAAACACTCTTCCATATTCTTCTGTTCTTTAAGATTCATTAAAAAACAGATTTAGATAGAATGACTTGTTCATCTTCTTAAATATGTCAGAAAGGATACTATTGTTTCCAATTCCAAAAATCTTGATTCTCCTCTTTTTCTGTACAGTCTACTCCACAGCCCAGAAAAACAAACCCCCTTCATCTTGCTCTTCTTCATCTTGTGGGAATATCAGAATAAGCTACCCTTACAGATTGAAAACTGACCCCAGATCTTGCGGTTTCGATAGACCCAATTTTGAGCAAGAGTGCCGCAACAATCAGACCCTTCTCACTGTAACATCAAAAACATATCTTGTGCAACAAATCAACTATGATTTCTACACCATAAAGCTCATTGACCCCAACATAAAGAAAGGAAACATATCTTCTTGTCCACTATTCTCCAATTATGATGATGATTGGGATTACACCGTGAGATCTTCTTACTTCAGCTTGAACACACCGGTAACGTTTATCCACTGTTTGAATCCTGTGAATTCTTCCAAGTATGTGCAAGCTCCTTTCTGTGGTAACAGGAGCAGCATTTTCGTAAATTCATCCCAAATTCATAGCTATGTTGTTACTGGAGAGGGGATGAAAATTTCGGAATTGGAGGATTCTTGTACAGTTGATAGGGTGGTTTGGGCCTCTCCGGCAGAGATTATGTGGAATAACTCTTTGGCAAGCATTTATGATGCTATGGCTAATGGGTTTGAGTTGACGTGGTTTCTTGTTTACTGTGTAGAATGTGATAGGTCCTATGGATATTGCAGCTTGGAGGGGAATAGAATCAGTTGCAAAGAATATTGCAGTGGCACCCCAATTTCGGAACGTAGTCTAAAATGTAAGTTTGTCTCATTTGAATGATTTTCCTAATGTTTCCAAACTGATGATTCATAATTAGTCCTGATAAACAGAATCAGTTGAACCTGAAGTGCATGTTCTTTTTATTTATAGTTACTCTAGTTTGCTGACATTGCTTTCACTTGAATAATGCAGGTAAATTTGCATATTGGGGATGTGAGTACTTAAATCTTTTGAGACACACATTGTCTCTGAGAGCTTTTCCTTTTGAAGTTTTAACATATGCTCACTCAATTCTAATTTCTTATTTTGCTTTTCTTACAGTAATCATTGGATTGTATTGGAGCATTGCACTTGATAAGATTTTGAACTTTCTTATTTCCAATATGAAGATGATGATTGGCTCTCTCCAATGATTTTGTTTTTTGTGATTCCAACTCTATCCATTTTTGTAAACTGCTAATTCTTGGATAATATTGGAAGTTTTAAGCATTGCATTTTATGATGCCATGATGCTTTAAATTGAAGATTCTTACGCTCATGATTATACAGCTGAGCTTTCAGCTCTGAAATTTGTGTTGGGATTCCCATTACTGGTTGCACTTGTGGTGTACAAATGGAGAAGAAGGCATTTAGCCATGGATGAAACCATTGAAGAGTTCTTACAGAGTCAGAATAACCTCACTCCAATAAAATACACTTACTCTGAGATCAAGAAAATGACAAATAATTTCAACCAGAGATTGGGTGAAGGGGCATATGGAACCGTGTACAAAGGAAAGCTTCGGAAGTGGTCCTTATGTTGCAGTAAAGATGATGGGACAATCCATACCTAGTGAGCAAGAATTCATCAGTGAAGTTGGCACAATCGGTCGTATTCACCATGTTAACGTCGTGCAACTCATTGGCTTCTGTGTAGAAGGTTCCAAGTGTGCTCTGGTGTACGAATATCTCCCAAATGGTTCATTAGACAGGTACATTTTTAACCAACAAGGCATAGAAGTCATTGCCTTGAGGTACAAGAAAATGTTCGAAATCACCCATGGAGTGGCTCGTGGAATCGACTATCTACACCGTGGTTGTGACATGCAGATCCTGCATTTTAACATCAAACCTCACAACATTTTGCTTGACGATAAATTCAACCCAAAAATCTCGGATTTTGGGTTCGCAAAACTGCAGGCGGTTGAGTGCAGTCTCGCCTTGACAGCCGAGAGGGACAATGGGGTGCATGGCCCGGAGATGTTCTACAAGAATGTAGGAGGTGTCTCTTACAAAGCTGATGTTTATAGTTTTGGTATGCTGTTGATGGAAATGGCGAGTAGACGGAAGAATATGAACCCTTTTTGCAAACGATGTGGGACAAATTTACTTCCCGTCGTAGGTAATGATCAGTTCCATGCAGGAAAGGAACTGGAGTTAAAGGATGCAACAGAGGAAGAAAGGAAGTTTATAAAGAAGGTGATCATAGTGGCATTGTGGTGTATACAGATGAGGCCGTCTGATCGCCCGCGATGATGAACAGTGGTTGAAATGCTTGAAGGTGAGTCTGAATTGCAGATGCCTCCAAAACCTTTCATGGCTCTACGTGAGATAACAGACAATCATGGAATAACTACAACTCCACCAGTATAACTTATGTTATTGTTCCATTATGTAGATTGCACCAATTGTTTTGTGTCTTTAGCATATAAAGCTTTTCTATGTATGAAGTATATTATGTAGTTGATTGTTATTTATTTTTATGATATCTTTACATATTCTGTAAAAACGACTAGTTTCAGAACATGACACGTAATTAATATGCTTTAAATGTCGCTTAGGAATTTGAATATATTATCTTGCATCTTAGGCATGCCGAGATGCACGGGAGTTATTCATGTCTTGGCTGAGTTAAAAGTTAATTATAATTTAACGAGCCTAATCTGGACTTGGAAACATAGCTTAGAAGCGAGATAAACAAACTCTTACAGCGATATATCACACTAAATTTTAACAACCAATTTTGGACCACATTGATGGTTGACTATGAAGATCTTAGAAATATAGAAAACTACATAAGATTTCAGTTTCAGTAACAGTGAACACTTTTAACTTACTAAACTGTTCAAAGAAGACTCGGACTTAACTTGAGCAGTAAAATTTTCAGATAGGGTCTACAACTCAAAAAAGCAGAAAACTTATTCGAGTAAACCATTACAGTTCACAATTATCATCAGCCCAGTAAATCGAAATAAGATCTCTACAAAACGAAAAAATTGACTAGAGTTGGTGGGTGCGCCAAGCCCGTGCAGTAGTGCAACGCATGGGGTTACACTTGAAGGCCCAGGCAGCAAGCTACCTTAATGGGCTTTTCCCCTTAAAAATAAATTTAATATCGTGTGGGCCAATGGCCCACATATCAGATATTAAACTGATAAGAACAGATACTACACTTGATCTTAGCCAAAAGGCCGAGAAAGGTATGAGTCACATACTCCACATGCCTTCATTTTTATAGTCCTCATTCTCTGCTGAGTTTCTTTGCTTAGCCGATGTGGGATTGTAGGACCTAACTTCAATGAACAACCCCACTTTAAAACCTGTACTAACCAAATAGAAAAGAGCAAACTTGATTGAAAACAAATCACAACACAAATCATGAACATAAAAAACCACAAGGATATAAACATTAAATAATACAACATATCATATCCACACTGTTATAAAGCACAAAAGACAGCTTAATTATCGTGAGATCAACTGGGGACGAAAAGGATTCGTGGAATAGCAGGCATGTTATCTCCTTCAAGCATTCGAATCACTGCTTTCATTGAAGGACGATCCGAAGGAAACCACTGGATGCAACATAAGCCAACAATTGAAAGTTTCTTAACTAATTTGTTATCTTCTTTTTCTTCTGCCTCTACTTGTATTGCTTCTTCGTCTCCATTCTTGAGCTGATTGTAAAACCAATCCGGGAAGTAAACGTCAAAGCTTTCCTTCTCTCCACCATGCAAACTTCTCCCTATTATATTCAACCATAACATCCCAAAGCTATAAACATCACCTTTCTGTGAGGAGACGTCAAATACCTCCGGAGCAATGTACTGTATTGCCCCTTGATCACCAGATGTTGTAGATACTAAGATTTTGGGATTGAAATTGTGGTCTACCAAGATGGTTTGAGGACTAATGTGCAAATTAAAGACTTCTTGGTTGTGAAGATAGTCTACTCCTTTGGCTATGCGTAGAGCAATTTGGTGCAGCCTCTCCCAACCAATTGTAGATACCATCAATGCTTCAAGTGTCTCACTGTGTAAGAACTCATAAACGAGGGCTCTTTTACTTCCGTCTACGCAGTATCCTAGTAACTGAAGTACATTTGCGTCTTGCATTCGACCTATTCTTTTAACTTCAGTAATGAAGTCCCCAATACTTTGTTCACAGCCATTGATCATTTTCACAGCAACGGGAGTTCCATCGGAGAGCGTTCCTTTATGCAGTGATCCTTGACACAGTTTTTCCTTCAAATTATTTGTGCTTTTCTTGATATCTGCGCATTTAATATCTTCTAGGCCTCATATCCTTGTGATTCGCTAAAACTTTCTCTATTCTTTTGTGTTTATCTTTCTTTCTTTTCATCTCCCGGAGGATGAAAAAAGAGGCAACCAGAATAAACGCCACGAGCAGTATTCCTCCTGTTATTTGAACAATACACATTCCTGTCAAGACTAGTTATCTTTAAAAGAAGAGTGAATCAAGAAAATCAGTGATATTAACATTACCTACAATAACAATTGGTTTATGTTTCCTTGATTTACCTGCAAATTATCAATAATTGTTGAGTTGATATGATACTAAAGTCTAATGCAAAAAAGACATATAAGTACCACCATGTTGAGTTTGCTGAGAGCTGAAGCATTCAGTTTCTTGTCCATTTCTCAACCTACAAAACTTCCTTGGCTTTCGCAGTTTCCATAAAGACGGCCTGCTCCAACGCAGGTAAAAAAGATCCCCGGATCCATAGTCTTTCTCAGTAAGCGCACCATACGGAACATACGAAATGTTGTACATCTTAAAACAAGATGAACCCGGTATCAAGGTTGTGATCTCATTGCCCGAAGGAAAAGGACACCTTTGTATCTACGGCTACTAAGGCAAGGAATCGTCTCATAGTCCCGTGGATTGGAACAATTGAACAAAGTGTATCCATCACCACTTCCAGCTGCTTCCACCTCAAACAAAGAGGCCAATGGCTTCACTTCCAGAAGCTTCACCGGAAGACAGGACAGCGCTCTGGCATTCCCAGCTAGCATCTTCTGACCTTCATAGTCGATATTCCAGACTACGACAGTCATTTGGAACGGAACGGTTGTACCGTTGGTTGATGCTGTTAACTGAATTTGGAGATTCAACTCTGTTCTGTTATCTTGATTGCATGATAAGTCGAAACCCGCCGTGTATCCACAATGGTCCGGTTGGCGATCTTTTAGCCGGAAAGGGAACCGGATGAGGGGCCCGAAAGGGTCACATCTTTGGGGCAGGCACTCATCTTGCCCAACTGCAACATTGACCATAATGGAGATTAAGGTCAACAGAAACAACTTCATTTTTTTATGAGAATAGTATGTGATCCAAGCTTTGTGTTTATTAATCTTCTTCTTATTATCAAACTCCTTCTGGTTCAAGATTCCCGTGTAGATTAGTGAACAATTAAATAACTATTTTTTTAAAAAAAATATGCCAATTATTTTATGACATTTTGCTGCCATACTCCAGTGTTGACCAGTTCCAAACGCGTAGGAGGATATGGACTGATCTCTTTTTTATTTTAAAAAAATTCTGACTTTGAATTAAAAACTCTAAGCAAGTTAAGCAGCCTCTTTTATGAATAAAAAAATGAAATCCTAGTTCAGAATTCAATCATTCATAATGTGATATATAGTTTAATCAATTAGTCAGCTGCTTATTCTCAGGCTTCATCATGGATTAATGGAATTATATATAACAAATCACATAATTAGTGCCAAGAAAGTAGCATTATACTTGTTTTCAACTCTCTGAAACATCCAAGAAACAATCAAATTCCTTATTTCAAAACAACCTTTTGCATTAATCATCAAACATGTCATCATTTCAGAAAATGAGGTTTGTCCTGATTCTGCTCCTATGCTGTGCAGAAATCTGCAGAGCGCGAAACAACTCACTCTGCATCCCGTCTTTGTGTGGGAATATCAACATCAGCTACCCTTTTAGGCTGAGAGGCGATCCTCCGAATTGTGGCCATCCAGACCCCATTTTTGCCCTTGAATGCCGCAAAAACCAAACCATACTTCACTCAGATCCCAGAAGATACCATGTTCAGGAAATCAGTTACACCAACTACTCGATCCGTATATCTGATCCAGGTCTAGACAGCAACAACTACTCATCATGTCCTATTTATTCTTACTTACTTAATGAGCCTTATTCCAATTACATGTACAGTAAATATGAAACCAACTTTGAGATAACATTTCTCAACTGCTTAAGCCCCGTGACTAATCCGTTATACGTTGAGAATCCTTTCTGTGGCAACACAAGTGCTTTCTCAAACTCCTCTCGGGTTTATAGTTATGTTACGGTTAGGAGAATATCAGCATCAGATTTGGAGGAGACTTGCACCTTTGACTCCATGGTTGAGGCTTCATCACCTTGGCCTTTGGGAGATGGGAATAACTATTCGTATTCACAAATTCATGACATGATAGGTTACGGATTCCAGCTTTTCGTGGTTCAATGCAATGTGTACGGAATGTGAGGGACGCGTTGTAGTTTGAGGGTGGCAGAATTGTATGCAGACACTATTGCGATGAGCACACTCCTCTTTCGGAGCAAGATTTCGTCTGTAAGTATACTTATATGCATGACCTTCTTCTCACTTTTTTCAGAAATAGAATCGGTTAAAGATTAGGTGGTTTTAAGGGTTCAAATTCTAATATTCTTTATTTGGAAATGCAGGCACATTGGAGTACTATTTCCGTAAGTTGTTCGCATTGTTTGATTTTCAAGCCTCTTCTGTAGTACTTTTTGAGCATCTAAATCTTATTTTTGGTTTTTTAACAGCTTATTTCTACTTTGCTGCCTTGGCGACTGGTAAGTTGTCTGAACATGTTAGAACAAGACACGATTAGTGTAGCATTTCTTGCGTTGCTTAGTTTTGTTTCTTGACGTGTAACAGGAGGAATCATAGTACTAAGACTGATAGTTGGGATTCCGTGCATAATTAGATTGGCAGTGCGCAAACGGAGAAGGCAGGGTGAAATCAATGAAGAACTGTTGAGACAACAAGGGAATCTGATATACTATAGTCACAGTGAGATAAAAAAGATGACGAATAATTTCAATGCTAAACTAGGCGAAGGGCCTCGCGGAACTGTTTTCAGAGGTAAACTTCGGAGTGGTCCTTGTGTTGCAGTGAAAATGCTGATGAATTCTTCGTCCACTGACAAAGAATTCATCAGCTATGTATCAAGAATCTCAATGATCAGCCATCCAAATGTCGCCAAACTTATTGGCTTCTGCATCAAAGGCGCAAAAAGAGCACTGGTATATGAGTATCTTGAAAAACGCCTGGAATCAAAACCTTGTTTGAGCTATGGGGAGACGTTCAAGGTTTCTGTCGGAATAGCACGTGGGATCGAGTGTTTACATAGTAATGAAATCGTTCATCTTGGAATCAAGCCTGAAAACATTCTACTTGATCAAGATTTCAATGCCAAGATTTCAGACTCTGGACTGTCGAGACTTTACGCATCGGATCACAAAACTGAAGGTGCACGGAAAATGGGATTCATTCCGCCAGAAGTGTTGTACGAAAACGTGGGAGAAATCACTTGCAAAGCTGATGTATACAGTTACGGAATGCTGCTGCTGAAAATGGCGGAGTCCCTGAACCCGTATGCTAATAAACCAGGGGGCGTTTACTTTCCTCGGTGGATTTTCGACCAACTTAGCGAAGGAAAAGACATGGAAATCGGGAATGCAGAAGAAGAAGAGAAAGAGATGGCGAAGAAAATAATGGTAGCAGCATTATGGTGCATTCAGATTAGGGGTGTGGAGAGGCCTTTGATGAGTGAAGTTGTAGGCATGCTTCAAGGAGGGACGGAGTTGCTGCGTATTCCTCCGATGCCTTTCCAGAAAGCTATGGATGACGACGGATTCATGGATTAGAGCTTATGTAAGGAAATTTATTCATTGATATTTGGTCATCTGTAACAGTTAGAAATTGTTTTTCTGCAAATTGAATAGTGTATTTGAGAATATAATCTGATGCATAACTATAACTCATTCAATCGAAAAATAGAAATATCTGATTACGAAAATAACAATGTTGATATTGATACTTCTGATATATATAATATTGATTCTTATTTGAAAATAGCAGTTAACCATACGCCATATTCACTAAGTCCTTTTCACTGGATTAGCTTTATTAATTGAATTTTATCAATTTTATGAAGTTTACTTTGAGAAATTCCCATACGAGTTTTTGTCATTTCAAAATAGTATGCAATTCGAAAACATTGCAGACGTGTTCTAATCTATCAATGGAAAGGCATAAACCAATTGTACCTCCCTCATTTTATTCCAATTAGTAAAAAAAGAGAAGAAAATCGCGATAACATAAAACCACCAAACATCGATTACAGACTAATATTACCGAGCTCAGAAATCGGAGCACCGACCCTTCTGCTCCCAATCGCCGTACCGGGTCGGTTCGGGATTCGCGGGGCCACCGATTTCACCCGTTTGCTTGTTTACGCCCTCATCAATCTCCTCCCCGCCGCTATTTTCTTCATCTTTGGGATCAGAATTCCTCTCATCCTCGATTTTGTTATAGATCTCGTCTTTATATCCGGAAATCAGCGGCTCCTTAGCTTCGGGTTTCTGATTTTGAAAGAGCTGAGCCGTCGTAACGATGAGTCGGCGACTCGCTGAGTTGGAGAACTCGGATCTCGCGATCGGTGATGGGATTAGACGGTACAGATTGCTTGCCATCGGTTTACTGCGACTGCGATATTTACTCGTAGGAGAAAGTGGGTAGTGAAAGTGGTTTGATTAGGTGGCCAGTTGTGGTGAATAAAACGACGACGTGCTGCACAGATGAGGCTGCACGTTTCCCCGGAATATAGCCCAGTAGACAATAGCCCCTATAAAAAGGCCGGCCCATGAATGATCTGGACTTGGGATATTCGACCCGAAGTACTTGACGGCAGGAGATTTTAATCACTTAGTATTATTTTGTTAATTTTAATTGTTTTCAAAGAAGGTAAACTGTGATATACTTCTATCTTATTTTGCCTTTTACTTTTCTACTCAAGTTTATTTATTTTTTAAAATACTTGCCATTGTTAACCATTTATTCTTTTTTTCTTTTTAAAACCAAAAGAACATTAAAACTTAAAAAATGCTAGGACAAGAGTATCGAGAAGGTATCCACAATAATTGGAGGTTCGATCCAATAATGAGGGCTTGGGAAAAATTCAAACACTCAAGCAAAACGATTAGCCAAATTATTGGCTTAAGATGAAGCTCGTAATCATAAGATGTTGTAATATAATGTTACATGTCATTGCAGACGGAAAACACTTTGTATCTCTGATCATCTCATTTTTAACACTTTGTGTATCGGATTCTCTCTTTCTTTTGTATTTCTTAAAAATACCGTGACAATTTTCAATAAAATCTCCAACTTTAAAATACAAACTATGGCACTCGTTGATCCACTTTCTTTAATATGCATTCAAAACTTCTCCACACACATAACGTAAATTCTCCTTTCCTAAGCTATGTTACCTTCATCCTAAGCTATCCAAGCTTTAATACGTTTGAAAAAATAAAATAGTTGTTTCCAAATTTGACTTAGTTACATTATAGAGCAAGCACAAATGAGTTTGTAAAGATTGATCTCCAAATCAAATATGAAATAACTCATAACTTAAATTCTCCTCAATCTTAAGCTATTCAAGCTTTAATATGTTTTAAAAAAACAAAATAAATGTGTTCAATTTTGTCTTAATTACATTATAGAGCAAGCACAAACGAGTATGTGAAGATTGGTCTCCAAATCGATAAAGAAATAATTTATAACAAAGTGTTCACTTTAGTATTCCATCTTATGTTTCATTAAAGAAAAAAAGCATCTTATGTTTCATTGTCTTACTACACTATACACAGATTTAATGGCATCTCAATTAACACATAATGTCTATTAAAACAATAGTAAAACACAATCACTAAAGTGGACTAGAGAATTTTAACCATATAGATCAACCCTATGATCTCTAAATATAGTGTGATGTGTAATTTTGGTGAGTTTGGAGCATGAAAGAAGATTGAGTGTCAAAGGATTGACAAAACTACACATATCTTATTCTTGGTTTGGTATTAAACACACACTACATACAAGTCTTAGTACTGTAGCACAAAGGATATTAGTATAGTTTTGAATGAACTACAGTTATGGCATTTATCCTTGGTCATACTATAAACAGTTACTGCATCTTGGGACTTTCCATTTCTTCTGTCTTGGCGAATCTACCGCGAATTCTTGGCTGGCTATCAGCCAGAGCTTTTCTACAAGCATACTAAAACGGAACTTAGAGTTAGCATGAGACTTGTACAATTTGTAGACGAAATTCCATTGCGAAACTGGAGAAAGCTATAAAAATCTCACCTTGATTTTTCTACCAAAGTTTCTCTTCGCCTTCTTACTCCAGTACCTAGAGAGCTTTTCCCTGCGAACATCAGACATGCAGCTGCTTGTAAACCGAGGTTGCTCCACTGAGGTTTGCACGAAACTTGCATCACCATTACCAAGACTCTGCGACAAAAACTGAGTATCAATCTAACTGTTTCGTAGTTCATAACGGACCAATAAACGTGTATGGCTTGGTCAAGAGCACAGGTATACGAGGACTAAAATTCAACTGAAGTTGATATAGATTAACAACTAAAACTTCTATGAACCTGGTTCACGGAAGTTTTACGATGAACTTGGTATATATTCTAACATACGAACTAATACTGTTTAGCATACAAAGTGTCACTGTTTAGTGATTTTGAAAAGAGTATCGCATGTAATCAAATATTTTTTATATAGTGATACTTCAGATATCAAAAGGTATTACTTTGAAAAAGAGAGCTCATTTGAACCTAGTTCACAGGAAACTTACCCAAGATTAACTAGCAAATATACAATTTCAGGCTACTTTTTCTCTCTGTCCATTTCTTTTATAATATTGCAAGATTTTTAGATCACATACATGTAATTTAAGAATAAAAGAGTTAACCTTGATATCCCCTTCGCTAAATGCTCTTCGCATCCCATTAAACGCTTCAAAGTCCAAAACCGGAAAATCCAGAAATGTTGGCCTCAAAGCAGCCTCAGGCACACTCTCCATTGACCTTAAACAATTCGAGCTCATACTTTTCTCATCAATAATGAAGCGTTCATCTGTCTTTACATTAGGGATTTTGATATTGAGGACTTCAGAAAGTGGGGTTTCATTCCCTTCCTTGTTAAAAGATCCTTTCTACATTCGTAGAAAACCTCACTGAGGAGCTGTCCACACTCGATAGACGATTCTATATCAGACATGGTCAGAGATTGTGTGGAGATGCCATCTTCTACACAAGAAATCATTGACATTACAGACGCCATTGGATCAAGGCCCGTTATTGGCTCTCCAATTACGGGTTCGGGGGCCTTGAACAGATCACCTTCTCCTCCCAGGCTGTAATCGCTTATAGTGGATGTTTGAACAAGTCCCTAAATTAAAATTCACAAACAAAAGGAATCTTGTGAAAATCCCCACTTGTTTTAACAACATTTAAGATTTATCATAACGAAAAATTTGGTTCAAATATGATTGAAAGCATGCAAAAATACAACCAAAAAAACAAACAACAAACAAGTCCACGACATGATGACATGAATATTCTTAACTTGTAGCCATCAGTTAAATCACATATTAGGACAAGTATGAACCAGAAGTTGGGGCCAAGCCAACATTAATAAAAATAAAAATTATGTTAGGATGGTCAATTTTTCCAAGTAATACAGAGTATATACCACAAAAATCCAAAGCTTGGGTAGAAAATCAAAATCATGCAGCTTCAAGATAATTCACCATTCCTCAATACAGACAAAAGGCAAACACTTAATCAAAACCAATACCAATCATTGAGTGGCCAAAAATTTCTGCAGTTTTCATTCATAAACATAAACTTTTGCACCCATATTTTGTAATGCTTTGGGGCTTCCCTTGTTACACCTAAAGTGTGCACGAGCAGATTCGTGCAAATAATGGAGAATTAGATTAGCATATTTTATGGTGAATGAAAAAGAATTTGTCAGAAGCAGAAATCACACTGTAAAACGAAGGCCTTTTAGAATAAAGACCAAATTTAAACGACACGCTTGGTTTTATAGCTTTTATCCCATTTCTCCATCTTTAATCAAACATAAAGTGGTGAAAAGGTGAAAATTCTTATAAGATTAAAAGCTTCAAAAGAAAGGAATTGTTTAACACAGAAAAGACGGCAAGGTGGGAATTTCACTCATGGCCTAATTATGTGCAAGAAGAATGGATAAATGAAAGAATAACAAGGAACTAATGATTGTGATATAATTTCCAGATGTTTTTCTTTTCTTCCATAAATAGAACTCGCAGTGCTTTCTGTTTATGCTTTCTTTGATGCCTGTAGGAATATTAAAAGAAAAATTTAATCTTTAAGTCAAAGAAATTAAATTTCCCCTTCTTTTGGCAGCTGCCAAATGGGAATTCCTGGTAAATCTTAAATTCCGAGAAAAATGGCCAGAACCCAGAAACCAAAGTACTGAATTGAAATTCAAGAGATATTTAAAAGGGATTCTTGAAAATGCCCCTTTAAAATATCTTTTTTTTTTCTGAACAATCAAACAGTACTCATAAACTAGAAACCGACATGTGAAATTGACTATACAAATTATAAACAATCAAACAGTAATTCATAAGCAACCTTTAAAACCCTGAAATTGAAAAACTGAAACCCACTCTCCCCCATAGAAAATTAACTTAAAAAACAGGGAATGAAGATCAGAAGTCTCAAAATAAGCATAATTTATATTTGGCATGAAAACGAAAAGAAACATTATTGATTCCACACACAAAATAAAAAATAAAATGAAGAGAACTAAACTCAGAAGTATATATTCCGATTCTTGACCAAAAAAAGAATGCTGTTAAAAATAACAAGATAGCAATTGCCAATTTACCGATGAAGCATAAGGCTTTAGTGAGCAGCAGAAGTCATCAAAGTGTTGAGAGAAATTGTGGAAGAATGGGAACATTAGCCCAGTTTCTGCATACATTTACTCTAGTTTTTTTTTTTTTTTGTTAATATCTTTTAAAGAGTATGTAAAAGGTGTGTATAAATAGAAGGTCTGAATAGAGAAGGAGAAGAGGTGTAGTGTGTTTATTATAGGTAGCGTAGTAGGTTTCAAACAGAGGAAAGAAAGAAACAGAGGAGAGGTGCTGCAGCAGAAGCGGTGACAGTAACACCCATAATTATAACAAACTGACGGGAATCTGGTTTCAGTTGCCTCCTCCTATACCTTAGGCCTCTTTTGATTTGCTGGATTGATCGGAATACGTCAGGATTAAAATTTTAATTTTAATTAATTCACCATTTTGTGTGTGGAATGAAGGTCATGATATACTTTAAGCTCAAGTAAAAAATGTATTAAATTCCTCTATAAATAGAGGATGCCATTAATCTATTTAAATGTGAGATATAATATATCTCAAACGCAGATATACAAATTTTTCTTCTATTATTTGACACTTCAATAGGCATCTCATCTAATCTCTCAATTCAATCCTACAATCTAAACACATATCTTGATTCAAACAAATTAAGTCCAATCAATTCAATCTCACTCAATCCTATCACATCTAATCAATCAATTCCCGTGAACCAAACACCCTCATTATCGATTTAGTTCTATTCACATATGCGAGGATTAAAACTATGAGGCGATATTCTATATACTAAAGGCTTAATCACACTCAACTTATATGGTGCTTTTATTTCAAATCTCAATTTCAGTGAGTGTTTATTTATAGTATTATTATTAGGTTTTTAATTTTTTAATTTCAGCCATTCATTTATTTCATTTTTATATTTATCTTCTATTTATCTCTTATCTATTAATTATGAATCATCCCCGATTGCTATATTTAAAATACTTCATCTTAAAAATATATACATTAATTATATTAAATACATACTCCATAATTTATAAACTTATACTTTTTTTTTATTCTTTTTAAATATCACTAGTATGTAACCCGACATACTACGTCTACTCGAGATTGAAAATAGTTTTTATATCATTAACTTTAAATTAAATATTTCAAATATTTAATTAGTTATAGACGTAATTATTTTAAGAATTATATTCTAGCATGAGACGTATTACATTCTAGAAAAATCAACATCACCCCTCCCAAAGTGTTAAAGCGTCAATGCCCAAATCATATTCCGTCTCACCGTGAGACCGTCTCATACAAGTGTGCTTCATATGAGATGTTGCGAGTCGTTTTTTATCGAGAGTATTATGTGGCTTAATTGATAACAACTCACAAACAAAATGATTAATCGAACAAGAACATCATGGGAAGAACCGTAGTTCTTCCCCTCAAAATGTGGGTGTAGGTATATAAGTGGAAACGGGAAACATTCCAACATTTTTCTTTACAATGAAAGGTGAGGTCCTTTATATAAAGAGGACCAAAGACGACAAATCATAAAGACGATAAATCGTTAAGACGATAAATCGATAAAGACGACAAATCGATAAAGACGACAAGTCATGTGCATAAAGCATGACAAAAACATACGCAGAAGATGACAAATCACGGGTCTCGGTGGGACTGGCGACGTGATAATTCATCCCGCCGACGTGTGATAAATAAACTGGTGATGCTGACGTGTGATATAATAAAGCACAACAATAGCCCCCAAGATCGGGTTGTGGCGTTGTTGAGCTTGATCTTGTTTAAATGTCTCGACCAAATTTCATGTTTTGTTGTATCTCTGCCGATCCACATTGTTTGCCCGAGCTGTTTCGGGTGTTATGTGAGATCTTGATCATTGAGAACGAGCCCCCTCGATAGAGGATCTTACCTTCTACCGTCGTCGATCTGGTCTGTACTTTCGTCTTGGGGAAGCCCGTCGTCTGAGTCTTTTATGTGCATCGTGAGAGGGGAGAGCCCGTCAGTCGAAGTCTTTGTCAGGCGCGTGCCGGGAGAGTCGTCAGGTCTTTTTCTTTCGTGCCAGGGAGAGTCCGTCATCTGAGTCTTTTATGTCTCGACTTCTTGGGAGAGCCCGTAAATCTGATGTCTTTCTTTCTTTCGTACTTGAGAAGCCCGTCGTCTGAATCTTTCTCAGGCTCGTACTTGGGAGAGCCCCATTCGTCTGAATCTTTTTACGTGCTTTCGTCTTGGAGAGAAACCCCGTCATCTGAAGTCTTTTTGTGCCGTCATCTGAGAAACCCGTCGTGTCGTCTTTGAGAGGAAACCCGATTATCTGACTTCTTTTCCCCTTTCGTCGCCGCGGGAAGCCCGTCGTCTGAGTCTTTAATGCTTTCGTGCCGGGGAAAACCCGTCGTATAGTCTTTTACGTACTTTCGTGCGCCAGGAGAGCCCGTCGTCGATCTTTTGCTTTTTCGTACTTTCCGTGCCGGGGAAAACCGGATGTCTTTTTTTGCTTTCGTACTTTGGGGAGAGCCAAAAATTAAATCTGAGTCTTTTGTGTGCTCGTGCCGGGAAAAACCGTCGTCTGAAAGTCTTTTACGTGCTTTCGTGCCAGGAGAGCCCCGTAGTCTGGTCTTTTGTGTGCTTTCGTGCTGGGGAGAAACCCGTATCGTCTGAGATCTTTTCTGTGCTCGTGCTTGAGAGAGAGCCGTCGTCTGAGTCTTTTTTATCTTTCGTGCCGGGGGGCCGTCGTCACCAGAGTCTTTTGTCTTTTTCAGATTGGGGAGCCTCCTGTCAGAATTTCTACCAAGGACCTCAGACTCATCACCCGCTTTTTGCTACGTGTATCCGTAGTACGAATCGCTTCCGCATGCATCTATTACTCGCTTTTGCCGTGGAATCAGTACGAACTCGCCTTCGTCTGTTGTATTCTCGCTGTATCGAAGTCTTTTCATTCCTGCAGATTTCCTGCATTCTATCGCACAAGTCTTTTTTTCAGGTTTCTCGTATTTCGTCTGTGGGGGGCCCATCGTGCGGAGTCTTTTTCTCGCTTTCGTGCCGGAGGGAGCCCCATCACACGAAGTCTTTTTCTGCGGCTCGTGCGGGAGAGCCCCACAGGCGAAGTCTTTTTTTCGTGCCAGGGGAAGAGCCGAGTAAATCTGAGTCTTTTCGTACTTTGGCTCACTTTGAGGAGAGCCCGGTCGTCTGATCTTTTACGTACTTTCGTACTTTGGGGAGAGCCTCGTTGTATGGAGTTTTTCAGGTTTCGTCGGGAGAGCCCCATCGTCTGACGTCTTTTACGTTCTCTATTACTTTGGGGAGAGCCCCGTCAGACGAGTTCTTTTAGGTGCTCGTACTTGGGAGAAACCGGGTCGTCTGAAGTCTTTTTAGGTGCTCTTTCGTACTTGGGAGAGCCCCATCTGTCTGAGTCTTTTTCGTACTAATGCCGGGGCTTTGGGGAGAGCCCGCATTTGCAGAATCTTTATGTACTTTCGTACGCGGGGAGCCCTCACAAGACGAAGTCTTGTGCTCATATCGGGAGGCCCGTCGTAATTTATGGCGACCGACCACGACTCGTCACATTTTACTCACGGTGACCAGAAGTAATGAAATGCCTTTTGCATGCGTACTCCATTACTCGTTTTTTTTGGGGAATCCCAGTAACGAACTTGTTCGCCTTTTGTTCGGGGAGCCAGATTGTACGAGGTCTTTTTTCGTTTCAGGACCGGGGAGAGCCCCTGTACGAAGTCTTTTCTCGATGGCTCAGATTTGGGAGAGCTCCAGTCAGACGAAGTCTTTTTCAGATACAGGTTTCAAGTCGGGAGAGCCCCATCATACGAAGTCTTTTGTGTGCTCAGATTTCGGGGATCCCCGTCAGATGAGTCTTTTTCAGGCTCAGACTTCAGGGGAGCCCGCAGACTATAAGTCTTTTTTCAGGCTCAGCTTACTTTGGGTGAGCCCCGTCAGATGACAGTTTTTTTCAGGTTTCAGATTGGGGGAGCCCCACAGACGAGTTTTTTCAGGCTCGTTTCAGATTGATAGGGGGGCCCCATCAGATGAAGGCTGTAGTATTTTTCTTTTTTTTTTGCTCAGATTGGGAGAGAGCCCCACAGTCTATTTATATTCTTTCTTCCTATTCCTCTTGAGCCGCTTTAGCTAGGGAGCCCCGCTGTCTATCCTCCTTTCGGGGGCCCCCCGTAATTTGTTGGCTTTTGTTTTGACATCACCTCGGTTTTTGCTATCTTATTCTGTCAAGGATCGACAGTCGTCTTTTCGTTGCCACGTACCCATTGACACGTAGATCTTCTATCTTTTCAATAAAAGGTCATCTTTCTGAAGATCGTTCAATCTTTGTTCCCTGGGGCCGCTTGGTTTTAGCAGAATGGTCATTATGTTCGCCATTTTTCGCTTTCAAATTTAATGTAGTTTTGTTGCTAATCGTCGGGGAGAGCCCAGGTTTCAAATTTATTTGTCTAATAGCTAGTTTTGTTTTGAATCAGGTACTACGGGTTTATTATGTTCGCCAAAAACCCAAATTCACACGTATGGCCGATTACTGGGTCTCGAGCAATATTTTTTTCAGATTTGACACATTCCATTTGAGGAGAGCCCGTATTCGTGAAGTCTTTTACACCCTGCTTAGCAAACGCTCAGAACTGCTGAATGGATTCCTTCCCATGGGAACACACCACTTGATACAAGTCTTTCAGGTTTCAGACATTGAACTCGGGGACTTTGGAGTTGTAGAACTTCCCCGTACATGGACGAAGTCTTTTTCTTCTTTCTTGTACTCGGGGGAGCCCCATCATTGACGTGTTTCTCCAAAAGTTTTTTTGTGCTCAAATCTTTATTTTTTATGGGAGCCCCGTGGCAAACGCGGTTCTTGATGTTCGTACGATAGCCCATTATTGCCCGGGGAGAACCCATCCTCCGTGCGAATTATCTTTTTCGAGGGTATGCTTGATAATTTTGCCGCTTCAACTTGTCTCGTTTTGATCGATGACGAAGTCTTTTTCAATGCGCTTTTGGCCCAAATGAGCACAATGTTTTTTAATTCACTTCCATCTTTTGCCCGCCTATCCAGGAAAACCAAAAGCCCAAAACGACAATGATATTCTTCCTGGAGTTCCACATTCTTGATGGGATGATTTTGACAATGGGCGAGCATTTCTTCAAAGATCTAACCACAACATATTAGAGTCGAATGGGCAAAGAGGCCGAGATGAGATCAAATCGATCCCCATTTAGCAAACGAGATGGGCTATGGAGAGAGCCGACGGGATCCCCCGCCGAGATGAGTGTCTTTTGAGGGTCGAGATGGCTCGAGAGAGAGCTAGACGGGATCCTACCGAGACGAAAGTGTGTCTTCAGAGATGACTCCGCGAGAGAGTTTAGAGAGATTTGGAGGGAGCTAGGAGAGTTTGAGAAATCCCTTTTGCCGATCGAGTCACTTACGGCCGAAAGCGCTTTCATGGCGAGTTGTGATCCTCTGCCCAGATCGCTTATCAGGCGATTTATAGGTGTAAATTTAATTGCTCTCGAAAACTTGTTCGAAATGTCGACCATTTACTTTGTTGAAAGGGCCAGACCTTTACCCCATACAAATCGCTCCTCTTGTGTGGTCTCACGAGAGCCAAAGTCAAAATGATGGTCATAGAATGTTTGTCCGAGGGAAGAACACATCGTGGTTTGACACAAATCTTACGCCAACACAATTGAAAGATAGAAGATAACGCGGTCAAAACAAGTCGAGAAATGGTGGCAACCAAAAAAAGGAACGGGTCAATCCTGAATAAAAGTCGGCAAAAAATATGAGCAGATGTCAAAACAAGGATTCAATTTTTCCGGATGATGTCAAGGAGAGGAGTAAAAGCAAGAGGGCTTAAAGACTAACTAGCTATGCAAAGAAGACTAGTTGGGATAACTCTATAAATAAAGGCATATTGATAATTCAAAAATGCGGAGAAAAATGCATCAAAGAAAGAAGAAAAAAAGAAAAATACTACAGTTATCGAAGAAAGTTGGTTCAAGATGCCTCCGCATTTAAGAATCCAACATTCGATTGAAATTTATCATTTCGCCGAATCCGAGCATCTTGAGTCCGAGGAACGAGCTTCAACCCTAAAGTCGATTGAGAGTGTCATATGGGGCATAAATCAAACGCTTGAAAGCGAGGTGGGATGCTCGATTCAGGCAGAATGATAGTCACAAATCGAATGATGGATTCTTCGTCTTAACCGGAGGCATTTGAACCAACTTTTTTTCTCCGATAAATCGTAGTATTTTTTCTTTTTTTTTTTCTTCATCATGGGTTTTTCCCGTGTTTTTTCTACATATCAATATGTCCCTATTTATAGAGCTATCCCAAGCTCCAAGTGCCGCATAGCTTAAATTTCACTTTGGTGCTTATTTGGCCCTCTTGCTTTTACTCCTCCTTTGACATCCGAGTTTTTACGTTGAATCCTTGTTTTGACATCTATGTCCGGTTTTTGCTACACATCTATTCAAGGATTGATCACGCTCCTTTTTGGTTGCCACCATTTCTAATTTGTTTTGACACGATCTTCTATCTTTCAATAGTGTTGGCCAGGATCTTTCTAGAAGATTTGTCCATGGGTTCTAAACCTGCGAGGTTCTAGGTGTTCTTCCCTCGTGATCAATCTCCTTGATCCGACACGAAGTCATTATCCCGAATGGTTGATTATGTTCGCCATTTGTGCTCGCTCGCTAAAGGATATTTTGAACGATTAGTTTTGTTCGACTCTCCAATCATGTTTTTTCTATATTTTTTTTTTTACGCGGGTGGCATTATGTTCGCCAATCTCCATCTCGCGGTTTCAATTTCAATTTATTTGGCGCCGCTTTTTAAGTCAATAGCTAGTTTTGTTTGTTTGGTGGTTTCGCTTCATTTACGTTACAAAATAACATTATGTTCGCCAATTGTTTCGCTTAACCATTTGTATGGCTGATTATGTTCGCCAGGTTATGCATGGCGTCATTACCGATAATACTTTTTTTTCAGATTTGACACATTCCACGAGTAGACAATGGGACTCCATTCCCGAGTCTTCAGTCATACGCCCGCTTAGCAAACGCTCAGAACTATGAATGGACCTTCCCATGCTCGGCCGAACACACCACTTGATACCCCCGTTGCTCGTCTTAGAACTAGCTCGCCCACATTGAACCTGCGTGTTCGGACTTTGGAGTTGTAGAACTTCTCTGATCTCTTTTTGTACATGGCATTCTTGAAATCAGCCTCCGTCCTTCTTTCTTCTAACAGTCTTGACTCGGCGAGGGCTTGGTCATTGGCGTGCTCTCCAAAAGTCATTGTTCGATGACGGGAAATCTTTATTTTTTGAATCGGGTATAAATCTTTTTCCGCACCAAATGCCGTGGCAAACGGGTCTCCGCAGCTTGATGTTCGAAGTTGTACGATAGGCCCATAATATTTCGGGCAACTCTTCAACCCATCCTCCCCCCTTGGAATTATCAAGTCTGGCCTTGAGGGTATGCTTGATAATTTTATTAACGGCTTCAACTTGTCTGTTTGACTGGGGATAATACGGAGTCGAATAATGCTTTCTTATGGCCCAAATGAGCACAATGTTGTTTAATTCACTTCCATCGAATCGCTTTGCCGTTATCCATTACTAATGATAGGGGAAGCCCAAAACGACAATGATATTCTTCCAAACAAAGTTCCACATTCTTTGTTCGGTGATTTTGACAATGGCTTCGACTTCCGCCCATTTAGTATAGTAATCAACCAAGAACCACAACATATTTTTTACCCCGATGTGCCGGGGAAAGAGGAAATGGGCCGATCAAATCGATCCCCCATTTAGCAAATGGCCATGGGCTATAAACTGACACTAATTCTTCAGGTGGGCTATGAATAAGTGGGGCATGTACCTGGCACGCGCGAGCACACGCGAGCGAATCTTTTTTGAGGGTTGGCCAATAATAACCTTGTCTGATTATTTTATGTGCCAAGACGAGCCCACCTGAATGATTTCCACATACTCCATCATGGATTTGCTCTAGAAGTACACGACCCTCTTCAGGAGTAATACACTTCAATAGTGGAAGTGAGAAGCTTCTTTTGTACAAATGCTCGTCTATGATAGTATAACGAGCAGATTGTAATCTGAGGCGAGTAGCTTGTGCCTTATTCTCAGGGAGAAATCCCTTTTGTAAGTAACTCAGGATTGGAGTCATCCAAGTTTCTTATTCGCATGTTACTTGGGCGACCATAACTCTAGGAATTGATGGCGAACAAGTTGTGATGACCACAATGTCCGTTGTGTTCATCACTCCTTCTGCTATTGCCAGGCATGCCAAAGCATCAGTGAACGAATTACCCAATCGTGGTAATTGTTCTATGAAAACTTGTTCGAAATGCTCGAGCAACTCTTTTGCTAGTTGTTGATATTGTGCCATCTGTTCGCCTCGGGCCTCGTACTCGCCTGTTACTTGATAAACGATTATCTGAGAATCGCTGTAAATCATCAGCCTTTGAATTCCCATTGTCATAGCCATCAGAGTCCAAATGATCAAAGCTTCAAATAATTCGGCTTCATTATTTGTAGTTGGGGAAATCAAAACGGATGGTTGTTGTGAATGTTTGTAAGATTGGGCTTATGAGAACCACGCTTTGCTAATTCTTGAACTTGTTGATGAGCCATCAACATACATATGCCATGGTTGGTCGATAGCTTTTTCAGGTATTTGTGGATATGTCAACTCGACCATAAAATCGGTCATAGCTTGGCCCTTCATTGCTATTTTTTGAAATGAGCTTAACAAATATTTTAATGCCAATTGCTTAACTCCACCGCCCACTCGAGTAATTAATTCCAAAACAACTCAAATTAGGCTTTTTAAAAAATTAATCCGGTCGGTGGAGGAGACTTGTTGAATGGGAAAGTGGTCAAGATGACCGAAAGTGATCGAAAAAATATGGTCTCAATTTTGAACACTCATCATCAGAGCATATGCTAATTTTTCCAATGGAGAGGGTGGAGCTGGCTTAAAAAAAAAAAAAAACTTTTGAGCACTTGGCTTACATAGTAAGCGGGCAAGTTTAAATAAATATCCCTCTCTCAATAGACTGAGTTTAAATCAACGCATATTAAAAATTGCATGTTTTGGATCAATTACTAAAGAAGATACTAGTGATAGAGTTGTTAAAAAAGGGACAGCTTAGAGAGTGTGAATTAAAGTATCATAAATTGATTAAAGGCACTACATTTCAATAATTTTAACGTATTTTTGGCAATGCTAAAAGGTTAATTAGGTCATTGAATTTCCTTTTCTTTAATGCATCAAAGAAAGGTTTGCATTTGTCTCAAACCATTTTGATATAAATCAAACTTACGGAAGCTAAACGTCCGGTTAATTTTTGGACCTCTTTCACTCTCGCCGGGGCCTACATATCGAGCATGGCTTGAATCTTTGATGGGTTCGCCTTCAATTCCCCGTTGATATTGACCATATGTCCGAGGAATTTTCCCCGAGTGAACCCTAAAAGTTTGCATTTAAATTTTTTGATTTAGCTTCATGTTGTACTCCCCGAGTATATCAAACGTTTGTGTGAGGTGGATGATGTGGTTTTCCTTGTGTTTACTTTTTACCACAATATAAAATCAATATAGACCTCAATTGTTGTTGCCGATGTGAAAAATCGAACATTTTGTTCAAATAGACGTTGATATGTTGCTCGGCATTCTTTAATAAAAGAATGGCATGCGTTGCCAACAAGACATATTTTTTTTGCGAGGAACGCCGTATTCTTTTGATCGTCTGGATTCATGGGTATTTGGTGATAACCAAAGAAATGCATCCATGAAAGTCATGAGCTCATGGGTTCGAGGTCAGATATCGACCAAATAATCGATATGCAGATCGGAAGTTATCTTTCGGGCATGCCTTGTTTAAATCAATTGAAATCAATACATAGTCTCCAAGATCCATTAGACTTGGACGAGCCACATGGGATTCGCAAAGCCATCTTGGGCACTTCACTTTTCGAATCAATTTTATTATCGAGCAACTTTTTGATTTCACTATTCATGGCCGCATATTTCTCCGGACTGAACTTTCTGCGCTTTTGGATTACTGGAGTTTGTATTGGATCAAGGTTGAGGGAGTGGCATGCATGTTTTGGATCAATGCCAACCATGTCCTTGTGCGACCAAGCGAACACATCCAAGTTTGCTTGAAGATAAGCAATCATTTCTGTTCGAATTGGTTCAGGTAATTCTGAACCAATGAACACTTCTAACTCAGTCCATTCGGGTCGATATTGATAGACTCCGGTTGTTCGACGGTGTTGCTTTCGGGCTTTTTTTTGTTTCCACCGAGGATCTTGGACCGACCCCCGGTGTTCGTCATCAACCTCCATGGGTTCGAAACCTATGCGAGGTTCTAGGTCCGATAGCTCGTTTGGCGGATCAATATTAATTTGATCTGGGACATGAGTCATCATCCTGGACTCTGTGTTCGCAGGTTCTGTGTTCGCACAGGGAAATGTGCTCGTCAAACTTGTGCTCGTCAAAGGATATTTTGGCGACGTATTTGCTCGTTGGCTGGACTCTCCAATCTCCCATGTTTGCTCCATCATGTTAACGATATTTTGCTTTTCTGGTGCACTTGATAACAAACAATCTCGAGCTTTCTTCTGATCTCCTTTTACACTACCTGTTCCATCTTGTGTTGGGAATTTAACACAATAATAATACGTAGAACAGGCCGCTTTAAATTCCTGAATAAACGCGCGCCCTAGGAACCCGTTATAAGTAGACGGAGCATCGACGATTACAAAATCTAACATTCTAGTTTGTCGGATCTCCGGATTTAGAGTTGATTCTAACTCGACTCCTAACCTAATCATACCATAGGGTCGGGTTACAGATTCCCCAAAACCCATAATAGTGTGATCACATGGTTCAATATAGCTACTCAAGTCCCCAACTTGCTTTTCCATTTGGTGCAGGGTGTTGACGAACAAAATGTTCGCAGCTTTGGTATCGACCAGGAGGCGGTGCACCTTCAACCCGGAGGGAGGCGTTAATCGATGGTTAAGGAGTCATTGTGTGGGGTGATTATACCGTCGAGATCGTCTTCTGAAAACATGATTTGGTGAGAGGGTGGCGTGCTAGCTGATGTGCTCTCCACCTTCACCTGATGGATGCTTTGCATGGCACGCATCTCCATCTTCTTACGTCTGTTCGACAATGTTGGTGCTGGTAACATCCACCCAATTGGACCATATTCGGGGCGATCATGTGGATCTCTTGACTTTCTCGACCTCACCCATTTGGGAGGCCCTTTTGGGTAATTCGGACCTCTTACGTGCTTCCGGGATCATCGTCGATGGATGTTTGTTCAGGGCTTTTTTTACTAACCCCTTCGATCTTTTTTTTTCTCATTCGAGTCTCTCTTTCACGGGGGATTTTTTTAGGAATTGGGTAAGACGATTATCTTTGTATAGCTTCCAAAGTTGTCGAAAGTAAATCGCGACAATCTTTTCAGACAGTGCCGATGTACTGATTCGTGATAATTACAATATTTGGAAGCATTAAGTCGATGCTTATCCATTATGATTCTTCGAGGCCTATCTAACATGTCCCGATCTTTGATTTGGTTAAAAATAGTTTCTCTTTTTGAAATGCCCGATAAAGACTTCGTAGGCTTTTTGTACTCTTTCTTGAAAGGTTTGAAAGAGCCCGGGGTTTTACCCCCTTCATTCATCACTTTCTTTCCAAAAACTTTCTTAATTGTAGGTTCCTGACCCAATCGTGATTGGGCGAGCAAATCTTGCATGGCTATGATTTTGGCCGCTCGCTCTCGAAATTCTGAATATGTGTTCGGCCAGTCTTGATACATGGCTTTCCACATGTCAGTATTCAGGGTCAGGCCCCCGACCACCGCGAGGATCTTGACATCCTCTTCAACTGGGGCCCCATCATACAAACATTTATCAAATCTTTCGATGTATGCTCGATCTGACTCACCTCTTAGTTGGGAAAAATGTGCCAACCTTTGTTTTGGAGCCGGGCGAGCACACATGGATGAGAAATGGGACAGGAATTGTTGTCCCAACTGAGCGAAAGATGTGATGGACGCGGCGGGCAAAGTTGAGAACCATCTATGTGCTCGATCACCCAAAGTCATGGGGAATGATCGGCATTGCGTCTCGTCTGTGGCTCCCATGGCGATCATAAAGTCTGAATATTTGCTGAGATGGACATAAAAATGGTCCGACAAAGATCGAACATGGGAATTGGTGGTCGGGTCTTCGCCACTTTCTCTTGTATTTCGGCCGCCATGATCGCCGGTGATAGTGGCGAGCAGGGTATTGTGCTCGCTCGAGGGTGGCCTTTGGTCGCGGCCAGGTCGGCCTGTAAGCCCTCGATGGCTTTCTGCATTTTCGCAAATTTTGTGGAACTAATAGACTTGGATCGGGGCTGTTTCCCATCATGAGGACCCGGTGGGTCATGCTCGTGATAGGCGATCCCCTTCCAAGTTCGTTTTGACTACCCAACCGGATGATGGATAGACAATTTTGTTCCCGCCAATTTTTGTTAGATCAGACGGATGATCGTGAGGATCCGAATGTGCGGGCATGTTTATTGGTTGTTCCTTCCTCGGATCCGTCGCTTTATTATTGCCGATTCGGTCTTTGGCGGAGAGCCTCAAACGTCAAACGCCGATGGTCAGACCCACGAGGTTGTTCGTCATCGACGATATCATCCTTTTTTTTATTGCCCGTCAGCGATTTTTTTTTTAAACTTTCGCTATCAGGTGTATGCGAGCATCGTTCTTCATCATCTTGAGGTTTTAACTTGGCCAATTCTTTTTCGACCCTCTCTTTCTGTGCTCGCAGCAAGAAAGTGATGGCCTTTGTTGTGGCCACCGGATCATTGGCTATATTCTCAAGATTGATAGTCTCAATCGGTCCCGATCTTTGTGAGGGGTGCATCGAGCCTTTTTTTTCGGTCGAGGAGGTCGATTTTGCCCCGACCTCTAAATGAGATTCTGTGTGTTCCTAGATTGAGGCATTATATTTCTTTTTTTCTGCCTCGGCTAACTAAGGGTTTGTGTATGGGTTGGTTTTTTGGTACCCTCCTTCTAGCGCCAGGTTCAAAAAAATACGTTCAGAAATTTCCCAAAGGAGTAAGGTTACAAAAAATTCCCAGAGAGGTGAGATATAGAAAAATTCGAGAGATCATCCATGCACTCAAAAACCCTAGCACTCAGATATCAATTCTCCAAATCATCTTCATCCATAATGATTCATCTTCATAAGATGTATCAAATATTGTACGTGTAAAACTCGCAATACTACATCCCTGGCTTGGTATGCCTTTTTAATTAGAATAGTCATTTTCGGGATTTTGGGTCAACAAATTCTTCTTATTTACAGTTTATTTTACACGTGCATGTTTTGTTTGTGAGTCGTTACCGAATTAGCCACATAATATTCTCCAAATAAAACGACTCGCGACATGAGATAATGATGGGTGAAAATGCCAAAACCATATTTATTATGTAAATAATATATAAGATTGAAATGAGTATGACATCTAATTTTAACGGGAGAAAATAATTTAAAATAAAAAATGAAAGGAAATATGCACAAATAATATTAAAATATAAAAATTATTCCTGTAATTAAATTAATTAAATATTTAAGATATTTTAATTAAAATTAATTAAAAATTATTTTAAATCCCGCATAGTACGCTAGTAAATATATAAAGCAATTCGGTGGGTACTAAAATAATAACGTGAACTCTTCTTTACAAAAAGTATCACTATTTAAAATATCAAATATCACGGAAACTCTCCTCTTTAAAGTATCACATTTTTAAATGTAAAATATCACTATATAATAATTTTGAAATGAATAATATGTGATGTCAAATATTTTTTAAGTGATGATACTTTACATGCTAAATAGTGTAATTCATATAAAAAAATACTTTGAAAATAAAATTCAAGAATCATGCCATCACCTAAAAACATACATTGTCCGGATCAAATTTTAACTTTTGAGTAATTAATTTAAGTAAGAAATTTAATCTAAAACAACTCAAATTAGCTTTTTAAAAAGTGTGGATAGCTCAAGTGGTTAGAGCCCCACCACCTGAGACCTTGAGGTCTCGGGTTCGAGACACGGAGAGGGAATATTATTTCCTCTTGTGGTGGTCCCTCTCTTGTGGGGTGGTGGTCCCCCTGTTGTTGGGTTGCGGTTCCGGTTGCGGTGCGGTTGCGGTTCCGAGTTGCGATTTCGGGTGGTCTCCCTCTTGTGGTGATTGCGGTTCTGGTCTACAGCGAGATGAAATGATGTTGCCATGTGCCCGATGGTAGAAGGAATTATTGTAATTGATTATGTTTGGAAAATATTGTAATTGATTGTCTTTAAAAAAAAAAAACTTTAAATAGTTAGTGCGGTCAATATAACAACCCATATAAATTTAATTTAATTTTGTAATTTTTTAAATAAATATCCATAATAATTCTCTCAATATTTTGTAACACTAATAGGTTTAAATCAATTTCATATTAAAAAATCAATTTCTTTTGTCTCAATTACTAAAAAAATAAACTAGTGCTGTAATTACCTTTAAAAAATAAAGTAATTTAAAAATATTTTGCTATGAATTAAAATATTACACATAAATTGATAATTTTAGCGTAATAAAAAAAAATTCATTTACAATAATTTTATAGAACTATTTAGTGTGCGTTTTAACAAATAAAAGGCTAAAAGTGTTTTTTTAATTAGGTCACATTAATTTAAACTTTTAATAATAAGTAGAAATTGGAAACAACGCTCAGCGTTAAGAGATTCGCAACGGCTGAAAACATGATGCTAAGGTGTGTTGCCACCATTTTGACCCTCCAATGGAGACTCAAACTTGGACTCAAAATACCACAAGTGCCAAGTTGGTGGCTAATTTGGGCAAATTTGCCACCAACTCAAAATTGAACTCAACCCACCTTTTAACATTTTTTTTTTTGCATTAAATATTCATATGCTATAAAAATAATTTATTATTTTTAGTAGTATTTTCACTTCATTTTTTATTTTGATCTATAATATTTTCTATTTAAGACAATATTAGTATTTTCTAAAATTTTAAAAATTGGAAGCATATAAAGTAGTTGTAAAACAACATTAATAATTTAAATTTTTTTAGTATTAATATGTAATTGTAATGTACCATATAATTGACTTTGGAGTTTTTTTCATTGGAATCAATCCGTTTTCTTTTATTTTGTATTAATTTAAAAAATAAATATTTGTGGTATTTTAAATCTCTTTTATCACTTTTTAATTTTATTTAACTTAAACATAAATATAAAATTATAAATAAATAGTTGATAAAACAGAAAATGAAAAACGAGAAAGAAAAATTAAGAATATTCTTTGAGTTTTGTTGTGTACTAAAATATGAGGATTATGGATTAAGATGTGGCTTGATGATCTTAGTGACACAAACAATAAATGTGTAAAGTGGATGGTATTTATGTTATATGATTGCTTGAGAGAGTAAGGGTTTAAGCAATAAGTTTGCAAGAGGTTTGGTAAAGTCTTTATTTCTCTCCCCCTTTATTGGTCATAAATGACCCCTATTTATAAGGTTTGGGAGAGTGGAGCTCACTCTCCCGATTTACATGGACAAATAGTCAGAAATAGCTCTGCAAAACATTAAATGCTACATGATTGATGTGACCCAGGTCGGAGGTCATTTGGGAGGTCGCTCGAGGATCAAGAGCATGGCCTCTCCGATTCGCCGTCGCCCGAGGCAAATTCGGTTTTGCGTTTTGAATTTTCATCTATCTATCTACTCATACTACTCATCATTACCGCCCCTAACATCGACACGCCTCGATTGAGGTCATTCTTAGGTAAGGCTCTCGGTGTGTTTTAATTCCCGCCACGGGTCCCATCCCCATTAATGCTTTACTGTGCAGAACAAGGCGTCCAAATGCGATCCTGCGAGGTTATGGCCCGTGTCTCGGTGATTTGGATTCCTTTGACATCTAACCCGTAAACTTGGCGTGTCTTCTTTTCCATCCTTTTTCCGAGGTGTTATACTTGTACAAAATGTAGTCTAGTCCTCCTTTGTTTTTTTCCTGTTGTCGGGTCCGACCGCATCCACCATATACGCCCCGACAACAATAATTTCTAGCTCGATCCTTTTATGCTTGCTAAGGGGATGAGCTATCCTTCTAGTTAGCAATAGATGAGGTGCTGATGTCCTTTTCGTGGCTTTGTATCTTCGCTGCGTGGTTGTTGTCTTGGAAATAGTTGACCGACGGTTGATTTGCCTGTCAACATCTTTTCGGGGTTTACCGAGTAGGTAATGATGGCGAGTGTAGGTTTTATAATTAACGCTACTGGACGCGAAAAACCTTCACTCGGTCAATCACTTATGCCCTAGAAGACATGATTACTTCTATAATGACTTGGAAGACTCATCCCCGTTTTAACTTTTCCTTTTCGCTTTTTCGACCTTGAGGGATTTTTCACTTCTTCATCCTTTTTTTTCGATAAGCGATCCCTTTTGTTGATCTTTGTTGCTCGGCGATTCTTGTCGATTCCGATTGGTGGTTGATTCCGGTGTTAATTTTTTTTTCGTAAGCTTTAGATCTCTTCATTTTTTCTTCTTTGTTTCTGTGATTTGGTGAACAATAGATACGTGTTTCGAATAAATTGGGAGAGGCTCGAGATGAATGGTTCGACTTTTTGAGAGTTCCTTTCCGTACCCTTTCGGATTCCTCTACGATTTCGGCGGCCCATCGACGAGATGATTTGAAAACGATTTTCTTTCAGATTATCCTCGAGGGATTTCTGAGGATTTCTCGCCGAATAGCTCATCGAATTTTGCTTGCAAGATTTGGAATTCTTTTTGTTGGCTTGATTTTGAGGTTGCGGCCCTAATTACGACCTTCGGATGCTACCCGGTCGGGGAATTTTCGGCAGGGAGGTCTTGCCCCGTCGTAGGTCCGATTAAACTTCGGGTTTTGGAGATGGTGGGGAGGAAGGAGTTGAGCCGGTTTGGGATCGATTGATCCACCGAAGTTTGACTTCAAGTTTGCCGGACGAGGTCTCGAAATTATTTTATCCGGGACGTGAGGATGCGAGTGATGATGGCGAGATTGGACGACGTTGATCGCGCAGTTGCGGATAGAGGGAGAGTATGTCTCATCCTCGCGAATTGATCCCCGACCAACCCGAACTTCGTGCGGATAGTATTTTTTTTTGCGGGTGAGGTAACTAGCTTCGAAGCGAGGCCGATTTTTTTCTATGGAGAGAACAATTTCAAGTCCCGACGACGTCCACTTACAGGTTCGGTTATAAGATCGATTATGCAGGCCGGGTCCGATGGGTGTGTGGCGATGAACTATGACACAATGAAGGTCGAGCTCCATTTTCCGCTTTCATCCTATTATTACTTCCAATTGACTTTGTGGTTTTGGGGGCTAGCTCCGACACAAATCACTCCCTCTTCAATGGGTGGAGCACCATCTTCGGGATCTTATCTCTGTTGGGCCGCAGATCCGACCTCGGGCGTTCCCTTGTCAAGAAAATGAATCTTCTCATCTCTTTCATCGCGAAGTGGGGTAAAGATCCGGGTACTACTATGTGAAAGCCCACCCTCATATGAAAATAGTTGAGGACCTCCTAAGACTCAGAAGGTCCAAGGCGGAAAGAAAAGTGGTGGTTGGTAGGGGAGCTGGCAGAGTCCGATACATCCTTGCCACCTAGGAGCCCTCGGATATCGCGCGAGATTCCTCATTTAACTGCGATATCATCCCTTATCCATTTCTTAAATGTAAGCTTTTTTGCTTTTTTCCTTTTTTTAATATCTTGATTTAACTTCTTCTCCCTATTGTTTGGCTGGAGTCCTCTCTTAAGAAATCCAAGGCATCAAGAGCTCTCCCTTCCCTTGTTGGTTTTGGTTCGGTGTGTTTAATTGATCCGGACGAGAGGTCGTTAATCCGATCATCATCCAACGGTTGAAGTGTAATCGGAAGTTTTACCCTTGGGCTTTTAATGCGGTCGGGTGTGACCGGATGCTTTTCCAAGTTTTATCTTTTTAATCGATGATAGAAATTTTGAGCAGGTGGTCTTCGTAAGCTATCGGTAAGCTGATGTGTGCGGGATTTTGTTGTGAAAAACCGGTTTTTATAATGATTCAGTTTTATCTTTTTGGATTAAGATCGGATCGAGAAGCTTGGGCGCGTTTCGAATGAGAGCTTTCTTGTCTTCGATTAATCAAAGCGTTAAAGGCACACAAGATTTATAGTGGTTGGGACAAACAATCCTATCGTCCACTCTTCCTTTCACATGGGCACCAACTTAACAACTTAGTATGACCTGGGACTTAGATTAGTGTGTTAGTCAACCCTACACCAACGGATGTTTTAAGAGTTCTCACTCAATCGATCCCAAAAATCGATTACTAGAAACCCTCCTAGATCAATTGCTAAACAACTTATCCTAACTTGGGGGTTTTCGAGTAAGATTGTTGAGGTTCCAACTATGAAATCTTTTCATCTTGATATAGTTAGACGATAGCTAGATGAAAAGATTTAAGATGAAACTTATGGGATGAACACGATATAAAATAAGCTTGTTGTTGTGGCTGCGAATCGACTATAGTTTGAATTGATTATGTTGTTTGTCCAAGCATTTCGATTTCACTTGGTGTGATCCATATTTATAGACCTTGAGATCAAAGTCTTTGGAGAGCGATTTGAATCTCGTTTATTTGAATCTGCTAGTTTGAGGTTTGTGCTTCATGACGGCTAAAAGCGTGAATGTGTATTTTATAGCTAGTTTGAGAGAGCAACGGTTTCTTCTATCGACGCTTTCTGTGAATGTATTCATCTTGTTACTTTTAAGAAATTTGACCTTTACATATTATTCATCTTGCTCAACCGCGGCGTTGATAGATGAAACTCGATACAATGGATGGTTCTCCAATAGTTAGACTATTCTTCTAAACACATCCGGACGTCCGTGGACATGGATGTGCTCGGGGACTCGAGTGGGAAAGTGTTGGTCTCGGGTTGGCGATTGGGGACCCCGATCACGATTGTCGAGCTCCACAACTTCGGGCTTGCGATCCGATGATGATTTATTTTCCTTTGGTTGGAACCGAATTTCCATGATAACGGTATACCTCGTTTTTACTTATGACTTCATTTCTATATTTTATTTTGAGTGTACCATGTTTATGTTAGGTTTGCTTTGGAGATACAAAATTTGGATGATGAGTATTTGGGGAGTCGACCATGAACTACTTGTAGGTAGCGAGCTCCTGCGACCAATGACATCCACCTTCCCTACCTCCGGAGATAGTCAAGATGCTCGAGGTCTTGGACTCACGGATCTCCACGAGGAAGCTTCATACACAACACTTCTCCGAGAATCGACCTCGGGGATTGCTCACATGATTTCGATTTTATTTTGGCCTTCTTTGAGTTTTGCGAGATACAGAAAAGCAAGGATGGGAGCAAGATATGGCGAGTTTGATGAAGCAAAGATCTAGCCCGTTTGAAAGTCAAGTGCATTGCTCGATCTCGATGAAGGTAAACTTGGCGGGGATTGTCACATCGAAAATGTTCTTTGGCCTTCTTTGAAACGAGATTTCTCGCTATCAATGCAAAAGATCTAGGCCGAGGAGAAATTGAGAAATGTGACCGGGGAGGCGGGGCGGATCGAGCTGGAGAAGAAAATCTCCCGGATGGCGAAGGATCTCGAGCTCCGAGATCAAAAGGTGAAAGAGAGCATGGACAAGACTGGCTGAGGTGGAGGCTCTGGTGTCGTGGGTTAGAAAAGTTGAGGTCCGTGACTTTTTCGACCCTTTGTGAAATTGGGCGCCATCATGCCTCCAACCCGGCCTATATCCACCATTTTTCTAACGTTGTTGGGCTTGTCATCGAAATTTTGGCGACCTTGATGGAGCAAAAGTCGGCGATGTCGAGATGCTCATTCGGATACATACGTAATAACCTGTTTGGGAGGGGGATGATCTTCCCATCAAAGACCTTGCTGCCTTTGGTGCGGAGTTGATTTCCTACCCCGGTGCTTAATCTTTATGATCCCAGGAGTTGCTCGGCCGTTGAACGGAAGAAATGGATGATGGCGGGATGGCGATGGTAGAGGTTGTGGTGGTGATGATGGTGGAAATGGTGAAGGGAATCGAGGTTGGCGTCGAGATTCCCGAGGTTGAGCAAAAACACGATGACCAACCTTGTTGAGGGACCTCGGATGCTCCGTAGAGTGATTCTAGGATGGTTTTTCTGCTGCAATATGCAAATGCCTTCGGGCACTTTTTGTGTCGCCTTCGAGGTTTTCTTATCAGCTAGTTAGGTTGCCCTTCGGGGTGTGTAAGTGTTTGCCCAAGGGGCGTAGGACTTCGCTGCCTTTGGGCGTTTATTAATGAAATCGCAGTTCCTTTTCATTTCTATCTTTCTCGTTTTCTGGTTTGAATGCTTGTTTGTTTGTTTCCAATACTTTGAGATCGGTGACTTTGTGTATCTTGTCTTCTCGCAGATTGTCTTCTCGAACATCTGGATAAAAAATCATAATGATAACAGATTTGTTAATTGATAGCGACTTGAATGTTGACTTAGATAGGATATGCGACCGATGTCGACTTAGACTTGGTATGCGACCGAGGTCGACTTAGGCTGGGTATGCGACATACTAGCCTTCACATATTCTTGGCTTAGCCGACTTAGACTTGGTATGCAACCGAGGTCGACTTAGGCTAGGTATGCGACATACTAGCCTTCACATATTCTTGGCTTAGTCGACTTAGACTTTTTCATTTGTGAATCTATTTCTGATCGAACTCGTGAGAGGTCGGGGACCATTCCCCCAAGTTCGTGAATGTAAAAAGGTGGAGCGAGTTTGTGCTATAAGTCATAACTCATAGAGAAATATACAATCGATCTGGATTTTACAACTCATAGTTATTGGTAGAACTTCTTCAGGTAGGTCACATTCCACGGATACATCGCGGGAATGCCCTCCAAGTCCTCGAGCTGGTAAGCCCCATTTGGGAGGCATTTCGAAATCTTCATGTGTCCCTCCCAAGTTGGACCGAAAACTCCTTTCTGGACGCCGAGGATTCTTTTTAAGACGAGGTCGCCGATCTTGAATCTTCGGATTTTTGCTTTTGAGTTGTAGTATTTTTCCGACTTTTGTTTGTAGTTTGCGTTTCTTAAGTTGACTTCCAATCTTTTTTCTTCGAGGAGGTCGAGGCTGAGAGATATGGCTTGATCGTATTTTAACCAACTTATAATTACAAAAACCTTAATCCCAAATAATTAACACCCTATTTTAACCAACTTATAACATTTCACGATTCGATTCCCCTGTTTCACTTTTCGTATTTCATTGGTGTTTCACCCTTTTGGATCTTTAACATATGACCCAGGATATGATGGTTCGTTGATTTTTTTTATTATTACACGTGTCATCCATCCATATTATAAAATATAAAGTAAAACACTAATTATACAATAGATGATCTCATTCTAATATTTTGTACAAAAATGATAATTAGAGTAGTTCGGTCACATAAAAAAGACATACATGAAAAAACTTTAATTTACAACCAAATTCTGTAAAATGTGAAGGTAAGACAAAATTAAGTGGTTCATGGTTCACTCGGCCCAAGTGGTTCAAGGTTCACCCGGCCCCAAAATAGGTCATAATTTAGGGTTCTTTATTTAGTGTTTAAGTTGTAGATGGTTAACTTAGGACAATTTTATAAATTTTCATACATGAAAATTTTCACACTAGACCTAGTCCATAAAAAAAAAAATATATAACTTCACTTCATTCATATATAATAGTAAATGAGACGCCGTAGCATAATTCTTTTATTATATACCTAAATTATGCTAAGTTGCACCCCATTTTATGCATGAGTCTGTCTCATATAAGTTTTTGTTTGCATTAATCTAATTTACGTTAAATAATAAAATCTTCGTTGCATATTATAGTTGCATATTATAGTGGGTGTGATTTGTAGTAGATGGAATCCCGTCTCATACATACATAAGACCGTTTTATATGAATTTTTATCAAATTATTTATATAACATATATCAACAAAATTACTAAAACATAAAATGTGAAATCATATTTTTGATATCTTGAAAGAATATCCGAATCAACTTGTAATAGGGGACCACAGAATAATTATCCGAAGCTAAGTGAAACGATTAGGATTTTTGTGTTTATTTATTTCATATATACAAGTGGCAATATACCCTTGCTCATCAACTACATTGCTTTTATGTGAAAGCAACTCTGAAAACTATACCTCCATTACCCAAATTTGTCATGCCTTGCCTATACAAATTTTAGAATCAAGATTTGAAACAAATGATTGAAATATAGAGAGATGTGAGTAATTTGTTATTCGATTACCATATCGAACCAAAATAGCAAAGTCGAAATCAAACCTTTTGGCTATCAATTTTAATCGAAACCGAATTTTTCGGTTAGATTTCGATAAAATACCGGAAAAAACCGAAATTATTTTACATTTTAAATTAAATTATTTTTAAAGACAGATGTCCATTTTTTACAATAATAATTCAATAATTAGATAACACAAACACAAGATCCAATAATATTTCTCTACTACACAATTTTAGAATCAACATATGTTGTGTGTTATGTGTATTATTTTGGTTAGAAAATAAATAAATCAACTTGAGATAGAATTATATATGGAATGTATTATTTCGGTTCAATTTTTTGATAATTTTATCTAGAAATCAAAATCGGAAATAAAAAAATCTAAAACTTAAAATCGAAACTGAATTGAATACCAAATTAACCGAATGAAATTTATATTTTAGTTCGGTTTGACTCGATTTTTCTTTTATAACCGGGGATAATGTTCACCTATATATATATATATATATTGACTTGCAGTGAAGAAGCATTTGAACCAAAAAAATTGCCCCAACTACCTTGCAAAAATAGGTGCTCCCGTTAATGCTAAAAGACAATTGAACCATAATTGTTGATCAAAGTAAGATAAGAAGTACAATTCCCTCGTTTCCTGTGAATGGTCCCACATTTTCAGCCGTAGGATGACATTTTTATCTTGCGTGGTAATTTTTTTTTTTTTTTTGAGAATTACACTATTACGCAATGTTTAGTATAACAACATAGATTCGTTTTAATCCAACTTAGCTAACAAATAAATAAGTTGTGGCACTGGTTAAATTTTTTTAATGAAAATGAGTTTAGGATAATTGTCTTAATAAAATATGATCGATTCATAATCCACTGGAAAAAAAATTATCCGCTTGTTTGACGAATTGGCTGAGAGATATGGCTTGATCGTTGTCCTCTGTGACTGTCTGCGATGTCCGATGGCTTCTGACTACGACCTCGGCTTGTATGACTGCCTCCGTCCCGAAAGCCATAGCAAAATGTGTTTCGCCCGTTGAATTTCGGCAAGTGGTCCTATATGACCATAGGATGCTTGGAAGCTTGAAAGCCCACAATCCCTTTGACTCAATGAGTTGAGTTTTCAGGGTGTGTTTGATTATTTTGTTCACAGCTTCAACTTGCCCATTGGACTGGGGGTGATAGGGGGTGGAGAACAGCTTTGCGATTTTCCACTTCGCGAAAAAGGCATCGATCTCGAAACCATCGAATTACTTCCCATTATCTGTGACGATTGCTTATGGTAAGCCAAAACGACAAATGATGTTTTTCCATATAAATCGAATGATTTTCTCCCGGTAATGGTTGACAAAGGTTCGCTTCGCCCATTTTGTGAAATAGTCTCTGCGACCCACCGCAAACTTTGAACTACAGGGCTTTTTGGGAACGGACCCGTCAGTCGATTCCCCACCCATGAAAAGGCCATGGGTGTAGATTGATGTGAGCTCCTCCGGGAGCTCGCTTAATCGTCGAGGGCAAAAAAGCGGCATTCTTTGGCACTTCTTTTGCATATGCAATCGCATCTTTCCTTAAAGTTAGCCGATAATAGCCTTGTCGTCGTCTTGTAGGCGAGGCGGCTTTCTTGATATGATTTCCACAATCTCGCCCGTGGATTTCCTTCGGGATCACTTGGCCTTCTTCCGGGGTGCCAGCGTTTCAAAAGTGGCAAAAGAAAACTTCGCTTATAAAGTTGTTAAATCGATGATGGCGTGCCTCATTGCTCTTAGTTATGTCGGCGGCGACCTTATCCTCTGGCGTTATCCCTTTCTCGATGTAGTCTCGATTTGGTCATCAATTGTTTTAAAATTCGCGATCGAAGGACTTCCCTATGAATGTTTGATGGACTCGCTTGGTTCGTCCAAGTTATTTCCTTTTCGTCGATGATGATGCGACTTCTTTGAGGAGTGTTGAGTTTAATGCTTCGCTATGTTGTCCATATCTGCGGCGCGCTTCCGACGGCGTGGCGAAGGCGAGCTAGTGCATCTGCTGTGTGTTTTACTTTCGAGGTATCAACTCTATTTGCACCTCCTCGAACTTTTCGATGAGGCTCTTCGCTATCTGCTGGTATTTCATCATTTGTTCACCTCGTGCTTCGTATTCTCCAGACATCTGGCATACGACCAACTGGGAATCGCTGTAAACTTTCAATTTCCGCACATCAATGGCCATTGCCATTTCCAGGCCATTTATCAAGGCCTCATACTCTGCTTCGTTGTTTGTGGCATGAAAATCAAAACTTACAGCGTGGTGAAGGATTGTCGTTCAGGACTGATTAGGACCACTCCAGCCCCTGCTCGGGTGCTCGTCGAAGAGCCATCGATGTGCAATGTCCATGGGATGTCGGCCGCCTCCGGTATCTTTTCTGGAAAGGTGAGCTCAGTGAGAAAGTCGGCGAGGACCTGAGCCTTGATCGCAGTTTGGGGTGCGAAGGTGATCCTGAACTGTCCCAACTCAATGGACCATTTCAACAATCTTTAGGTTGTATCAGTTTCCAGACAAAAACCCGATTCAAATTTTGGCATGGTAGTTAGTTAGTTTTTCTATTTGGTGATCGAAAAAATACTGTCGAAACTTCCGGAGGCTCATAATCAAGGCATAGGAGAGCTTTTGAGCATTGGCGGGACTTGAGCTCGAGATCATTCAAAGTCTAGCCGACGGGTATATAGGTAAATGGTATCGACCTTTCCGCCAAGACTAACACGTCTTACGAGAGCGGATTCCGAGGTCCGCGAGGTACAAAAATAACTTTTCGCCCGGGTATGGGTTTTGCCAAGACCGGGGGTCGAGAGGTACACTTTGAGCTTCGTAAACGCGGCTTGGCATCAAGGGGTCCATGAGAACTTTCCTTTTTTTTTTCATAGCTTCAAAAAGGCTTGCACTTATCCCCCATTCGGATAATCTAATCGCCGAGAGTCGCGAGACAACCGCCAATCTTTTGGACTTCTTTCACGCTATAGGTGGTTTCATGTCCATGATGGCTTTGATCTTTGTAGGGTTAGTAGGGTTAACCCGATACCCCGACCGATGATATGGCCCGGGGAACTTTCCGAACCAACCAAACCGCATTTCTTGGGATTCAGGGCATGTTGTATTTTCTCAAGATGTCAAAGGTTCGGGCGATGTGGCACATATGGTCCTCCTTCTTCTCACTTTTCACCACAATGTCGTCGATGTATACCTCCATGGTCTTTCCAATCTCGTCGGCGAACATTCGATTTACCAAACGCTGGTAGGTTGCCACTGCATTCTTCAGACCAAATGGCATCCTCTTCCAACAATACACGTTTTTCTCTATCAGAAAAGATGTGTGTTGCTGATCATTTTTGTCCATGGCGATCTGGTGATACCCGGCGAACGCATCCATGAACGTCATCATCTCGTGCCCAGCGGTGCTATCTACGAGGTGATCCATGTGTGGCATTGGAAAGTAATCCTCCGGGCAGGCCTCATTGAGGTCGGTGAAGTCGATGCATAGCCGCCAAGAGTTGTTTGCCTTTTTACTAAAAGACCGCATCGCCACCCACTACGGACATCGCTGCTCGATCAACTTGTTATCTAGCGGTTTCTTTTACTTCTCGGCAAAATTTCGAGTACTTTTCCCGGACCGAACTTCCTTCTTTTTCGGGACCGGCCTCTTCGCTTCGGATCGATGTTCGATTTGTGGTATGCGACCTCGGGGTCGACATCTTGACCATGTCCTCGTGTGACCATGTGAATACGTTCAGATTTCCGCTTGAGGAAATCTATCGGTTGTTTCTCGAGGGTCGCCGGGAATTCGTGGTTCCAATGGTCACACTTAGTTCTGGCCGATCAAGGTCGACTGGGATTATTTCGAGCTCTTCGATCGGTGTTGCTCGTTGATCACTTCTCCACGTTCTAGGATCGAGGTTGAATTTCGTTGTTTGAGTCGACCTCCATTGGTTCAAAACCTAGGCGAGGTTCCAAATCTGGTAAATCTCGTGAAGGCTTCTCTCTAGCTGTGATGTCAACTTCCATAGGTGTTACATTTGTTTCTACTACACTACCTATCTTTATTTCATTACTTTCTTTCTCTTTCCGAGGTGGAGTTTGACTCGTACAACTTAGCCCCACCTCGGATTTTCTACCAAAATAAAAAGCAGAATTTAAATCGACACAAGTGTAAGTTAAATATTTTCTTGCCGCAATCTGGTCACCCTTGATGGTGCCAATCTTCCCGCCAGGTCCGGGAAACTTAATACAATAAAAGTAGGACGAGGAAGCAGCCCCGAACTCATGTTCGAAAGGCCTGCCGAAGAAAGCATTGAAATTTGATGGAGCATCGATGATTACTAACCAATGAGCAATTTATTTTTTTTGTAAAACACATATCTCTCTATATACTAATAGGGTGTTTTTTTTTATTGATGTGTCAACTCCATGTTAATTTAACTTATGTGTCATTCAATGAGAAATTTGAATACACATGTTATTTTTCTATTTGGTTCTTATTATAAAAGAATCTTATGTGTCATGAAAGCAACTTCATCCATATTAAATTGTCCACTCGATAGGCCTCCTTTCAATTGTGAAGTAAGAGAATTAAGCTCACTCGATTCTCGCTGAAAGAAACTTCGTCTATATTAAATTGTTCACTTGATGGCCCCTCTCACTTGATATTCTCATCTTAATGATGGAGTAAGAAAATTAAGTCATCTATATTAAATTGTCCACTTGACGGGCCGTCTCACTTGATTGCTTCATCCCAATGATAGAGTAAGAGAATTAAACACATAATTGAAAGGAGTGTTAGAAAAATTAAATAAACTACTCCCTCCATCCTATTTGAAGCTTCATATTTACTGTTTTCTCGTGTTTTAGAGAGCGAATTTTTTTATTAATATTTAAAATGATAAAGTAATTTTTAAAAAGACATATAATAGAGGAGAGACATATCTATCATACCCCTCTTTAAAAGTCACTTTAACATTTAAAATATTAATAAACAACTCGTTCGCTAAAATACGATAAAAAAGTAAGTGTGCAAGTTGAAATGGGCCGGAGGAGGGAGTAATTAATTTTATACCTCACTATAAATTCGGATTAGATGAACGGAATTGTTTCACTGATTATCTATCAATCTCCATATCATGGTAAGTGATAAGATTGTTTATTTTGATGAAGCCACATGAATATGTTTAGGTTTCGTGCCAATAAAAATTTCTTCTTTAGGTTTTAAATCGTGCATTTTGATCATTTAAAGAACATGAGACTTCTATATTCGGCTCGTATAATATATGGCCTATAAATTAAAAAAATTCTCCATGTAGTATTATATTTTGTTTGTGATAAGTACTGGAGTTTACGCATTGAAAGAAGAAACTCAGGTGCTAAAAATTGAAGCAGTATCAGACCATTAAATATAAATCACATATGATGTAAGAATTTTAAAAGGAAAACATAATATTTGAATAATTAATCTAAGAATGCATGAAATTAACGGGGTTTTTTTTGGGTGTTGGGGGACCAATAATAAGAGCCGTTGATTGAGTTTTGGCATCTTTCGTTTCTTACAATAAAAGGTAAAGACGTAGTATCATTTTGTGGTGTAACAATTAATATTTTTTAAGGAAAAAAATTAACTGACAAATTAATACAACATTTCATTGAAACAATTAATATTATTAAAAAAACCGCACAAAATACAAAGCAGTAATATTATACTCATTTTATTAAAAATAAAAAAAACGCACAACATTAATATTATTGAAATAAAAAAAATGAGAAAAATTTGAACATTAAACTTCCTCCCATAACCATATTAGTAAATAGTAATGAGTATTAATAATTTTTTTGGGTTAATTTGATAATGTGTGGTTTGAAAAAATTGGAAGACGAGGAATGAGCTGATCTTCGAAAATGCTAATCCAATTTTGACTAAGATATTCGATGGAATTAGGATTAATTCATGAAAGTGGCTTCATGCACATTTTTTGCTTTCTTTTTATTACTTTGTAAATGATTGGTGTTGTCAATCGTTAAATTATATTCGTTGTAAATTGTAGGTTGATGTGTTCTCATCCACAGAGACGGACCGATCTTACCCGTGGGGGGGGGCACGTGTCCCCATAAAAGTTTCGATTTCTACTAATATATTTATGTTATATGATATGTAGTGCAGTTCAAACTTGTGTCAAAATGGTTGTGTAGTATAGAAATGTGGGTGAGGATGGTGGTTCAATTCCTCCCAACCCAATTTTGTTTTACTAATACTTTTTTATATTTTATATTTGTTCAAAATAATTTGAAGAAAAATTAGTTTAATTATTTTATATTTTAATTTGCAATAATTGTAATGTTGTATTTTTATTTATATATTTTGTAATTCCAACACATTTTCACTCCCCACAATCACAAATCAATTAATTAAGAGACACACTTGCATGAGACTGTTTTATAGTGAGATAGAACATAATTTGAGCATTGACACAGTGGATGTTGGTTTGTGTTAATTTCTACTCGTCTCATGCATGAGAGTGTCTCATATGAATTTTTATCATTAATTAATCGTCTTCATTATATTTTTTTTATTTTTAATATATTTTTTGTGCCCCCGCTAAGGAAAATTTATGGATCTGTCCCTGCTCATCCAACAGTAATTTCTTTCATCGGAATACATATTTTTTAGATTTTTTAGTACTCCATGTACTATTAATAAAATTATTAACCTTTACCTTTAAAAAGAAAAAAACAAAGACACTTTGGGTGATTTCAACTGAACACATAAAAAATAAAACTATAAAAGTAATGTATATTAGTTTCCACTTTCGGGTGGAACCTAAATGATGCCGAGGGATGTGCACAGTGCAATTTTTGACACATCTAACCTTTATTTTCCCACTTGAGGAAATTAAAATGCAAGCAAAAAATAAAAGGAAATAATGATAATATTCATATGAGGTATGAAGATAAAACATTTTGCACGTGGCTCATCATGATGTTTCATATTAATTAAAACTTTGTTCTAAATTGTATACAAATAGCAAGAAAGCACGTGGCTGTTTCTCACCATACATACTGCACTATTCTTGACCACGACTTATCAATAATTAAACAAAAAATACTGCATCCTTCCTTCCCCATTTACAAAATTCTTGAATATAAAAATGCATTATTTGATCCACCTAGAACATTGAATGTTGATTTTCAATCAAAAAGATGCATGAGGGGTGTGTTTGCATGAGTTCACAACACTTGTGTACATATTGAAACTCCACATCTTCATTTTGGTCACTACTTTTGATTCTTATTTCTCAATTCCAACTCAATAACAAGACAAGTTTTTCAGCTTGATTGATTTCTAATGTATATGAATTTATTAGATGTTTGCATGCCCAACAAGTTCTTCCTTATTGATTGACTTAAAATCACATTACAAATTATATAATTCCCCAAAAAAATAAAAATAGAAAAGGACAAATATGTATGAATTAATGATGTGTATATCGAATGAATCGAGTCATAAATTTCCTAAGTTTTGCCCCAATAAGTGATTACTTTGGTCGCCCCACTTGCAAGTGTTGGCCTCCAATCATTCTTCTAGCTATTTCAGTTAGTTCTCACACTTGAATTATGCAACTAGTTAAATCAACGACCTTGGAAATTCCATGTTTTTTTTTAAATTTGACAAAGTTAGTTGTTAGTAGTTAGTACACCAAGCACTCAAATATTTCACAAAATCGTCAATCCACCTTATAACTCACATAACTCCAATTCGTTCCAAGAGGAAATTGAATCTGGGCATCCCACTCAAATGAGGAGCTCAGTGACCAGGTGGGCTAAGCCACCTAGTTTGGAACTTCCATGTTTCTTGTCATATAGGACTTTCAAAATAGATGATTGACGAACTTATTTTTAACCTAGCAAGAAATGCATTTTTTTTGGAAAATTTATTTTTCGTGCTCCGATCATATTTTTGAAGAGATTTTTGGACAATTTTAATAATTGTGATCTGAATTTCAATCCATACGGCATCCATAGATCAATAGAAAGATGATATATAAATGTATGAAATCATAAGTATGAATAATGATTACCACAAAACATTATATATTATACATTCACTTGTCTATGATCAAAGGATTGATCTCATTTTGATACTAATATTGGAGAGAGTTACAAGTAACAAAATTGAAAGAATTACGTCGCATTTAAAAGTCTGAACTTGTAGAGAGGTGTAAAATTAATTCGTTTATTTAATTTTCCTAACACTCCCTCTCACTCATAGACTTAATTCTTACTCTATCATTGAGAGAGAAGACCCATCCAGTGGACAATTTAATACGGGTGGAGTTTCTTTTAGCAGGAATCGAACCCAGAACGTGGTCGTGAGCTTGAAGACTTTGCAGATATCATTGTTGGGGGAAATTATATAAATAGATTATTCCCGACCTTCTCTACAAGCTCGAGCTTTTAGATGAGACGTAATTCTCTCATGGTATCAGAGCCCAGGTTGTGGGTTCGATTCCTGTGGACGCACTCCACCCATTTAAATTGTTCACTCGTTGGGCCTCCTCCCAGAGAGCGGGGGCAATGATTCGGCCCACGGGTTCGATTCCTGTGGATGCACTCCACCCATTTAAATTGTTCACTCGTTGGGTTTCCTCCCCAGAGAGCGGAGACAATGATTCGGCCCATGCGTGAGGTGGAGTGTTGAGGGAAATTAAATAAATGGATTATTCCCGACCCTCTCTACAAGCTCGAGCTTTTAGATAGCTTTGTAATTAATTCATTTATTTAATTTTTCTAATATAAACTTAAATTAATTTAATGTTATCAAAATGTTGCAGCACTTCACATATATCAAAATTTTAAATCCAAGATAAAATTCGGATCTGAAGTTAGATGAATTATTTAACACTAAATGTGAAAAATGAATAAGCAAGGAAAAAGAGATGGAGTTGATTATAGTGGAATGGTCTGATATGGCGCACTCATTAATTTCGTTTCTAAATACATATGTAAATTGTTATGTAGGCTTTGGAATTATATTCTCACAGGCCAGGACCCTACCTTCCATATTGGCACGCATAATTTATTGCTCTTGTAATTATTTGAATGCAAAACAACAAATTGGATGCATGAAAAACTGCCACCTGGCCCAAAAAGCAGACAAATGTCAAAATAATTTTAGGGATTAAGTTTTTTTGTTAGTCTGTAATTTTATTTCGTTTTTAAATTTAGTACCAATTGTTTTTGACATTTGATTTTGATAATATAAGTTATTAAAAAAATTAAAATTGATCATTTAACCTGCTGTAGCAGGTCACCATACAGATAATTGTCACCTGTGTAACTATTTTATTGTTTCTTTTAATTTTTAAATGTCACTTAAACTTTTTTAAATTTAATAATTTTTGTATCGGGATTTTTCTACGTAATTTTTAGATAGAAAGAGTGATTTTCTACTGGTTTAATTTTTAATTTTTCAGTCAGTTTAGACCCAGTAATCCAACCTGATTTGTTTTGTCTTTTACTATACAAAATGTTTTTAAACTCAATCAAAATTATTAGAACTAAAAACGTTCAACGGACACAACGAAATTAAAGAGAAGAATAAAATAATTACATAGGTGACAGTTACATGCATGATGACATATTACAGCAGGTGAAAAGGACTAATTTAAAAAAAATTGAAAACTAACAAGACCAAAATCAAAAAACCCAGAACAATCAGAACCAATTTTAAAACGAAGCAAAGTTAGTGGATTACAAAAACCTTAATCCCAAATAATTAACACCCTATTTTAACCAACTTATAACATTTCACGATTCGATTCCCCTGTTTCACTTTTCGTATTTCATGGGTGTTTCACCCTTTTGGATCTTTAACATATGACCCAGGATATGATGGTTCGTTGATTTTTTTTATTATTACACGTGTTATCCATCCATATTATAAAATATAAAGTAAAACACTAATTATACAATAGATGATCTCATTCTAATATTTTATACAAAAATGATAATTAGAGTAGTTCGGTCACATAAAAAAGACAAAATTTAGTATGAAAATTTTCATACATGAAAAAACTTTAATTTACAACCAAATTCTGTAAAATGTGAAGGTAAGACAAAATTAAGTGGTTCATGGTTCACTCGGCCCAAGTGGTTCAAGGTTCACCCGGCCCCAAAATAGGTCATAATTTAGGGTACATTATTTAGTGTTTAAGTTGTAGATGGTTAACTTAGGACAATTTTATAAATTTTCATACATAAAAATTTTCACACTAGACCTAGATCATAAAATAAAAATATATAACTTCACTTCATTCATATATAATAGTAAATGAGACGCCGTAGCATAATTCTTTTATTATATACCTAAATTATGCTAAGTTGCACCCCATTTTATGCATGAGTCTGTCTCATATAAGTTTTTGTTTGCATTAATCCAATTTACGTTAAATAATAAAATCTTCATTGCATATTATAGTTGAATATTATAGTGGGTGTGATTTGTAGTAGGTTGAATCCCGTCTCATACATACATGAGACCGTTTTATATGATTTTTTATCAAATTATTTATATAACATATATCAACAAAATTACTAAAACATAAAATGTGAAATCATATTTTTGATATCTTGAAAGAATATCCGAATCAACTTGTAATAGGGGACCACAGAATAATTATCCGAAGCTAAGGGAAACGATTAGGATTTTTGTGTTTATTTATTTCATATATACAAGTGGCAATATACCCTTGCCCATCAACTACATTGCTTTTATGTGAAAGCAACTCTGAAAACTATACCTCTATTACCCAAATTTGTCATGCCTTGGCTATACAAATTTTAGAATCAAGATTTGAAACAAATGATTGAAATATAGAGAGATGTGAGTAATTTGTTATTCGGTTACCCTATCGAACCAAAATAGCAAAATCGAAATCAAACCTTTTGGCTATCAATTTTAATCGAACCGAATTTTTCGGTTAGATTTCGATAAAATACCGGAAAAAACCGAAATTATTTTACATTTTAAATTAAATTATTTTTAAAGACAGGTGTCCATTTTTTACAATAATAATTCAATAATTAGATAACACAAACACAAGATCCAATAATATTTCTCTACTACACAATTTTAGAATCAACATATGTTGTGTGTTATGTGTATTATTTTGGTTAGAAAATAAATAAATCAACTTGAGATAGAATTATATATGGAATGTATTATTTCGATTCAATTTTTTGATAATTTTATCTAAAAATCAAAATCGGAAATAAAAAAATCTAAAACTTAAAATCGAAATTGAATTGAATACCAAATTAACCGAATGACATTTATATTTTAGTTCGGTTTGACTCGATTTTTCTTTTTTAACCGGGGATAATGTTCACCTATATATATATATATATATATATATATATATTAATAAATAAGAAAACTTATTCAAAAGAATTAACATTATGAATTCAGAGCTGAAACTTGCAGTGAAGAAGCATTTGAACCAAAAAAATTGCCCCAACTGCCTTGCAAAAATAGGTGCTCCCGTTAATGCTAAAAGACAATTGAACCATAATTGTTGATCAAAGTAAGATAAGAAGTACAATTTCCTCGTTTCCTGTGAATGGTCCCACATTTTCAGCCGTAGGATGACATTTTTATCTTGCGTGGTAATTTTTTTTTTTTTTGAGAATTACACTATTACGCAATGTTTAGTATAACAACATAGATTCGTTTTAATCCAACTTAGCTAACAAATAAATAAGTTGTGGCACTGGTTAAATTTTTTTAATGAAAATGAGTTTAGGATAATTGTCTTAATAAAATATGATCGATTCATAATCCACTGGAAAAAAAATTATCCGCTTGTTTGACGAATTGGCTGAGAGATATGGCTTGATCGTTGTCCTCTGTGACTGTCTGCGATGTCCGATGGCTTCTGACTACGACCTCGGCTTGTATGACTGCCTCCGTCCCGAAAGCCATAGCAAAATGTGTTTCGCCCGTTGAATTTCGGCAAGTGGTCCTATATGACCATAGGATGCTTGGAAGCTTGAAAGCCCACAATCCCTTTAACTCAATGAGTTGAGTTTTCAGGGTGTGTTTGATTATTTTGTTCACAGCTTCAACTTGCCCATTGGACTGGGGGTGATAGGGGTGGAGAAACGACTGCGATTTTTTCCGCGAAAAAGGCATCGATCTCGAAACCATCGAATTACTTCCCATTATCTGTGACGATTGCTTGTGGTAAGCCAAAACGACAAATGATGTTTTTCCATATAAATCGAATGATTTTCTCCTGGGTAATGGTTGACAAAGGTTCTGCTTCCGCCCATTTTGTGAAATAGTCTACTGCGACCACTGCAAACTTTGAACTACCTGGGGCTTTTGGGAACGGACCGATCAGGTCGATTCCCCACCTCGCGAAAGGCCATGGGCTGTAGATTGATGTGAGCTCCTCCGGAGCTCGCTTAATCGTCGGGCAAAAAAAGCGGCATTCTTGGCACTTCTTTGCATATGCAATCGCATCTTTCCTTAAAGTTAGCAATAATAGCCTTTGTCTCGATCGTCTTGTAGGCGAGAGGCGGCTTCTTGATATGATTTCCACAATCTCGCCCGTGGATTTCTTCGGGATCACTTGACCTTCTTAGGGGTGAGCGATTTCAAAAGTGGCAAAAGAAACTTCGCTTATAAAGGCGTTAAATCGATGATGGCGTACCTCATTGCTCTTAGTTATGTCGGCGACCTTATCCTCTGGCAATATCCCTTTTCGATGTAGTCTCGATTTCGGTCATCAATTGTTTTTTCGGGTCGCGATCGAAGGACTTCCCTATGAATGTTTGATGGACTCGCTTGGTTCGTCCAAGTTATTTCCTTTAAATCGATGATGATGCGACCTGCGAGGAGTGTTGAGTTTAATGCTGCTATGTTGTCCATATCTGCGGCGCGCCAGGCGTGGTAGGCGTGACTAGTGCATCTGCCTCGTGTTTTACGCTCGAGGTGTCAACTCTATTTGCACCTCCTCGAACTTTTCGATGAGGCTCTTATTTATCTCTTTGGTATTTCATCATTTGTTCACCTGGTGTGCCGTATTCTCTGAAGACATCCGCATACGACCAGCGGGAATCATTTGTAAACTTTCAATTTCGCACACCAATGGCCATCGCCATTTTCGAGCCATTTATCAAGGCCTCGTACTCTAATCGTTGTTTGTGGCATGAAAATCAAAACTTCTGGCCGTGGTGAAGGATTGTCGTTCAGATCGATTAGGACCACTCCGGCCCCCTTTCGGGTGCTGCTCGTCAAGAGCGTCGGCGTGCAATGTCCATGGGATGTCATTTGCCTCCAGGTATCTTTTACGGAAAGGTGAGCTCGGTGAGAAAGTCGGGGGAGGACACGAGCTTGATCACAATTCGGGTGCTAAGGTGATCGAATCATCCTAACTTCAATGGACCATTTCAACAATCTTGGGTTGTATCGGTCGATTGCAAAACCATCTCAATTGGCATGGTAGTTAGGACTTCTATTTGGTGATCGAAAAAATACCGTCGAAGCTTAGGACGCTCATAATCAAGGCATAGGCGGAAGCCGGCGGGTACTTGAGCTCGGCATCATTCAAAGTCTAGCCGGCGAAGTATATAGCAAATGGTCTTGACCTACGTCAGACTAACACCGAAAGAGAGCGGATTCGAGGCCGCGAGGTACGTAAATAACTTCTCGCTTTGGTATGGGTTTTGACAAGACACAGGGGGGTGGAGAGGTACACTTTGAGCTTTAAAACCGTCTTGGCATTGCGGGGTCCATGAGAACTTTTCTTTTTCATAGCGAAAAAAAGGCAGACTTATCCCCCATTTCGGATACGAACATTTGAGAGCTACGAGACAACCTGGTCAATCTTTGGACTTCTTTCACTTTGCGAGGTGGTTTCATGTCCATGATGGCTTTGATCTTTGTAGGGTTACCCGATACCCACTGGCGATGATATGGCCGGGAACTTTTCGAACCAACCCAAAACTACATTTCTTGGGATTGCGCATGCATGTTGTATTTTCTCAAGATGTCAAAGGTTCGGGCGAGGTGGCACAGATGGTCCTCCTTCTTCTCACTTTTCACCACAATGTTGTCGATGTATACCTCCATGGTCTTTCCAATCTTGTCGGCGAACATTCGATTTACCAAACGCTGGTAGGTTGCCCCTGCGTTCTTCAGACCAAATGGCATCCTCTTCCAACAATACACATTTTTCTCTGTCAGAAAAGATGTGTGTTGCTGATCATTTTTGTCCATGGCGATCTGGTGATACCTGGCGAACGCATCCATGAACATCATCATCTCGTGCCCAGCGATGCTATCTACGAGGTGATCGATGTGTGGCATTGGAAAGTAATCCTTCGGGCAGGCCTCATTGAGGTCGGTGAAGTTGATGCATAGCCGCCAAGAGTTGTTTGCCTTTTTTACTAGCACTGCATTGGCCACCCACTGCGGCCGATCTGCTTGCTCGATCAACTTGTTATCTAGCAGTTTCTTTACTTCCTCGGCCAGGGCTGCTTACTTTTTCGGACCGAACTTCCTTCTTTTCTGGGACACTGGCCTCTTCGTCGGATCGATGTTCAGTTTGTGGCATGCGACCCGGGGTCGATCGATGCGACCATGTCCTCGTGTGACCATGTGAATCGTCTAGGGTCGCTTGGAGGAAATCTATCAGTTGTTCTCGCAGGTCGCTGGGAATTCGTGTTCCGATGGTCACACTTAGTTTTGGCCGATCAAGGTCGACTGGGATTGTTTCGAGCTCTTCGATCGGTGTTGCTCGTTGATCACTTCTCCCCGTTCTAGGATCGAGGTTGAATTCTCGCTGTTCGGAGTCGACCTCCATTGGTTCGAAACCTAGGCGAGGTTCCAAATTTGGTAAATCTCGTGAAGGCTTCTCTCTAGCTGTGATGTCAACTTCCATAGGTGTTACATTTGTTTCTACTACACTACCTATCTTTATTTCATTACTTTCTTTCTCTTTCCGAGGTGGAGTTTGGCTCGTACAACTTAGCCCCACCTTGGATTTTCTACCAAAATAAAAAGCAGAATTTAAATCGACACAAGTGTAAGTTAAACATTTTCTTGCCGTAATTTGGTCACCCTTGATGGTGCCAATCTTCCCTCCAGGTCCGGGAAACTTAATACAATAAAAGTTGGACGAGGAAGCAGCCCCGAACTCATGTTCGAAAGGCCAGCCGAAGAAAGCATTGAAATTTGATGGAGCATCGATGATTACAAAGTCCAGCTGCCTCGTTGCCTTCACGTTAATGTCCAAGGTTGATGTGATCTCGGCAGATAGGCGGATCATCCCATAGGCCTCAACAAAGTGGTTCCGAAACCCCAAATTCGAGCCTCACAAGGCTCGGCGTAGAGGTGGGAATCGTCGAAAGCGGTCGAGTCTTTTTTGAAAAGGATGTTGCGAAAGCCCCATTATCGATCATGCTGCGATGAACTAGAGCCCCCATTATTACGGCGAGATCACGAGTGGGTCGGTTTAGAAACACCACCCCATCTTTGTCTTCCTCGGTGAAGGTGATTTCTTCGACTTGGGGGCGATGGTGTTGATTGGAAGGCAACTCAAAGACGACATTGTCGAGCTTGCATCTCGACCTTCGGGCGTCGATTAGGCGAGGGAGTCATTTGGGGAGGAATCCCCTAAGGGTCCCCATTAGGGCAAATCATATGGATGACCTGTTCTCCGCTCATTTGGGATCTGCGGATCTTCTTTGGTTAATTATTTGGTTTCTGGCGGTGGCGGCTGGTCGTTGGTTTTGCTGTTGCCTTTGCTTGACGAAGTTCTCTAACTTCCCTTCCTCGTACAATCTCCAAAGCTCCTTTTGCAGGTCGCGATAATGTTCGGTGTCATGTCCAATGGAGTTGTGGTAATCGCAAAATTTTCTCGGGTTGAGTCTGGAAGGGTCCTGGTACATCTCTTTGGGTGGTGGGATATCTTTGCTTGCCTCGATCGCTGGAACACCCATTTTGCATTCATGGTTAGTTTTTCGAGTCTCGCCTCGAGAGGTTATCAATTGGCTTGAAAGTTCGGTCGGTAGCTCGTGGACCGGGCCTCTGTAAGGCTTCTCGGGTTTTGGGTCAGGCTTCTTGACTTCGACCTTCACCTCGCTTGGTCACTACTCGCCCAAACTTGATGCCAGTATCTCGGCATTGGTGATCATGACCCCTGCCCGGTATCGAAAATTGGCGTAGCTCGATGGATAATCATTGTTCATCATTTTCCAGAGTTTCGTTCCCTTTTTCAACCCATGCACTATTCCCAACACCTTGGCCGTCGCCCGTGATTTCGCCTTCCATAATGAAATTTGGTCTATTCGATCAATATATGCGGTCGACTCCTCCTCGGCCCGATAGATGTTTGCGGTATTTGCTTTGTTCCCTGTGTGCGGTCGGCCGAAGTGAGTGAGGAACAATTGAGCCATCTGGTGGAAAGACTCTATGGACGTCGGGGTAGGGAGTTGAACCATCGGTAAGCAGTCGCTTTAGAGTGGCCGGGAAAAAACGGCATTGAGTGGCATCGATCGCGCCCATGGAGTTCATGTAGGGGCGTGTATTTGCTCGCGTGATTTATCGAATTCGGTCTTTGTCGTTATATTGGGTGATGGAGTTGACATTGATTTTGATTTGGACAGGAGCGAACATGACCGTGGGTGATAACGACGAGATGGAAATCTTCGTGGTGAGAGGTGCTCCCCCCTTGTTTGCTAATTGTTCTTGGAGATCCTTGATATTCTGGAGGATGGCGGCCATTTGTGGAGAATTATTCTGTTCTGCGACCTCGCCAAGATGACGGCGAGGTGGAGAATTTCTTTCCTGTCGGCGGGGTGACGGGGTTCGATGACGTCTGCAGGGTGAAGGAGTTCTTTCGAGCCGATCTTTCACCGACACTCGTTGTCTGGGTTCGCCTTGGGCCACCGACCCTGAAAATGATCTCTCCGGCTCTGCATGTTTTATTTGGGATGGTGCAGGTTGGTCTCGTAGGGTCGCGACCTCGGTGTGGGCCGTCATTAAAACCTCGAAACAAGCGTCGTGGATGGGATTTGGCCCTCGTTAGGATTTCGTCGATAGATTGGGTATGTTGGGTTCAGCGGGAGGTTGGCCTCTTGGCTTCGCCATGGCGAGATCCTCGTGGCGAGGCTCGCCGTGGCGGGGTTCTACCGATCCCATTTCTCTGGCGAGGCTCTTCGCGGCGGGATTCCTCGCGCCTTTGGCCCTTGCCCTTGCTTTGGGCCTTCCAGTTCAGGTTATGGCGTAGGTCGCCATCTGGGATCTGCACTTCAGCCTGTCTTCGGCTTAACTCCGCGATAGCTTCATCGATTTCTTTCGGGGTGCGGATCTGTTCAAGCTTTTGAGCAACCCCGGTGGTGGGTCCTCCAGCCTTGTAGTTGCTCTTGGTAAGACGTAGCCCTGCTCCGGGGGCGACCACGACGAAAAAGGCTTTTGTCTTGGTGATGAGGGTTGCTTGAGACATGGTTGAGTGATTTTTTGAAAGATTTGGGTGTATGAGATGAGTTTGTATCGAAGATTCGTGAGGAATACTCCAATGAGAAAACACTAAGAATTTAGCTCGATATTTCTTAAAGAGTACCCTCCTTCTAGCGCTAATTGTTGTGTACTAAAATATGAGAATTATGGATTAAGATGTGGCTTGATGATCTTAGTGACACAAACAATAAATGTGTAAAGTGGATGGTATTTATGTTATATGATTGCTTGAGAGAGTAAGAGTTTGAGCAATAAGTTTGCAAGAGGTTTGGTAAAGTCTTTATTTCTCTCCCCCTTTCTTGGTCATAAATGACCCCTATTATAAGGTTTGGGAGAGTGGAGCTCACTCTCCCGATTTACATGGACAAACAATAAATAAATTCTGCAAAACATTAAATGCTACATGATGGACAAAACAGTAAATAGCTCTCATGATTAAATGCTACATGATTGATGTGACCCGGATCGGAGGGTTTGGGAGGTCGCTCGAGGATCAAGAGCTCGCGCTCCCATTTGGGGCGTCGCCCGAGGCAAATCCGGATTTGCAGGGATTTAGCCGTCTATCTATTCATAGCTACTCATCATTACCGTCCTTTATTGACACATCTCTGATTGAGGCAATTCTTAGGTAAGGCCCGGTCTTTGCTAAATTCGCCACGGGTCCCATCCCCATTAATCTTTCCGTACTTGTGTCGATTAATGCGTCTGCGAGGTGCGTCCGCGTCGATCTGGGTGCTTGACATGTCTTCTTTTCCATCATTTCTACGAGGTGTTATACTTGTGCAAAATGTAGTCTGGTCCTCCTCTATTTCTTTCCAGGTCGGGTCCGACCTCGCGCCATATGCCCATAACAAGTTTAATAATTGTAAATAATTTTTGTTTGGTTTAAATTTAATGGTAAATTAATGAATTTAAGTCCAAATTACTATGAGGGTTTGGAGATGCCCCCTAACTAGTGAGATGATCGGACAAAAATATATAATACATCTCAATAATTGCTTCTCCAAGTGGGATGCTATGATGTGGTAGTAAAGCAGTAAATATTTGTTTCTTTTAGGACAACTTGTGAACATGTTTTTGGTTCAGTCCCTTTCAGATAAGCCTTCGTAATTAGTTCGATATGGGTATTTAGGATAAACTTCTTATTACCCTTTTCATTACCCCTAATTAGGCGAAACCTTACTATTTTCTTGTGTACTTGTTAAAATTATGTATATATAATGCAATGTGTACTAATTAAAGAATAAAATTAAGTATTTTTTAAAAATAATATTTTATCTGCTAAATAAAGACACTTATCTTATACTAAATAATAATTTTTTTAAAAAAAAAAGAGTGCACTAATTAAAATTTGAGCTCATGTGAATTAGGATTCATGACATTGGACCTACTAAATATATTAATCCGTTACAGCTAAAAGGTATTAACGATTGCGCCAGTGATACATTCATGAACTTGATTTATAGAAATTTTTGCCCCTAAAATTATGGCTAAGTCTGGTATATATTCATGTGCGTAGGGACTTATAGTGTATTTTAAAACGATGCAACTCGTTATATATATTGAAAAAAATAATTTATTTATACTAAATTGTACAACTATTAATATGAAATTAGACTATACGATATTAAAATGCACTATGAGTGCATGGTGCACCTGGATGAACATGAGATCCATTCTAAAATTATAACATTTTCTTATCAAACATAATTCTAGAGATCATGCTACACGTGTCTCTCAACAATTCAATTTCAGTATGAATTACTGTTTTTTTTTCCACATCTTACTTATAAAGGCACGACAAATAAATTGCGATGTAAATAAATTACAGTCAAATTATTAAATCACGTAGGCACATTTAATAATAATTATTATTATTATCATCATCATCATCATCATTATAATAGCTAGGAGATAGGGTACATATTTTGTAAGTTTGTGGACTTGGGGCCATCCTAAATTTCAGGTCTATGTTTTTAGGGGACTAATAATCTCCCTTTTGAAGGCACAAGTCCAAGATTAAGAATTAGGCGGAATATTTTGAACTTTTGCTCATATTTAAATAAAAATAATTAAAACAACAAGAAAAGCCCACCTTTTGAACTATCTCCAACAATGGTTTGTGACATAAGAGAGCATTAATTATCAATTATTTAATCCCATCATTGACAGTAAATTTAGTTATATGTTTTATCATCTTTAAAATAAAAATGACATATATAATTCATAAAATCATCTAATGCATGTAAAATAGTGAATCACAAAATAAGATATTAATTTAGAGTATTAATTAATGAATTTGGTGCCAACTTCTCAAAATAAAAACGTATACATAAATATTTATTATTTGTAAATAAATTAGAAGGTATTATTTAATAGTAGGTCAAAGGGAAAGGGGATTCTGTTTTCAAGTTGGGTCAAGTTAATTATTCTCCATTGTTGCATGCACCATGCAAGTTGCTTTACAAAATATGTACAGATTCATTCATAATGTAATAAGGAAAATTGATTTTTTGTCACGTAACTTTGATCCATTTTGATTTTGGTTTTACTAATTTATGATTTTTAATTTTTATCCTGTAATTTTATAAAATTTGACTTTTTTATCCTGTCACTAGCTAGTGACAGGATAAAAAAGTCGAATTTTGTAAAATTACAGGACAAAAATTAAAAATCATAAATTATGATTTTTCAATAGCAGGTAACAAGACTAAAAAGTGGAATTTTATAAAGTTACATGACCAAAATAATAAATCATAAATTAGTAGGACCAAGATTAAAATGAATCAAAATTACAGGATAAAAAAATATATTTTCTATATATGAAAAGTTAAACCTTTGTCCTTTTTCCCATTCTCAGAGAGAATAAAGCATGTACCAACGCATTAATTATGTGCGGTTTTTGCAATTATGGAAAGGCCACAATTGAACTTAACTTTAAGGTCTTGCTAATTATAGTGCAAAAGAATTTTGGAACAAATTATATGATTTTAAAATATACTATAAAATGCATGATAAATGTAATGCAGATGAGACCCACCCACAAGAATAATAACTAACCAATGAGCATTTTTTTTTTGTAGAACACACATCTCTATATACTAATAGGGAGTTTTTTTTATTGATGTGTCAACTCCATGTTAATTTAACTTATGTGTCATTCAATGAGAAATTTGAATACACATGTCATTTTTCTATTTGATTCTTATTATAAAAGAATCTTATTTGTCATGAAAGCAACTTCACCCATATTAAATTATTCACTCGATAAGCCTCCTTTCAATGGTGAAGTAAGAGAATTAAGCTCACTCGATTCTCGCTGAAAGAAACTCCGTCTATATTAAATTGTTCACTTGATGGCCCCCCTCACTTGATAGTCTCATCTCAATGATAGAGTAAGAAAATTAAGTCATCTATATTAAATTGTCCACTTGACGGACCGTCTCACTTGATGGCCTCATCCCAATGATAGAGTAAGAGAATTAAACACATAATTGAAAGGAGTGTTAGAAAAATTAAATAAACTACTCCCTCCGTCCCATTTGAAGCTTCACATTTACTGTTTTCTCGTGTTTTAGCGAGCGAGATTTTTTATTAATATTTGAAATGATAAAGTAATTTTTAAAAAGACATATAATAGAGGAGAGACATATCTATCATACCCCTCTTTAAAAGTCACTTTAACATTTAAAATATTAATAAACAACTCGTTCGCTAAAATACGATAAAAAAGTAAGTGTGCAAGTTGAAATGGGCCGGAGGAGGGAGTAATTAATTTTATACCTCACTATAAATTCGGATTAGATGAACGGAATTGTTTCACTGATTATCTATCAATCTCCATATCATGGTAAGTGATAAGATTGTTTATTTTGATGAAGCCACATGAATATGTTTAGGTTTCGTGCCAATAAAAATTTCTTCTTTAGGTTTTAAATCGTGCATTTTGATCATTTAAAGAACATGAGACTTCTATATTCGGCTCGTATAATATATGGCCTATAAATTAAAAAAATTCTCCATGTAGTATTATATTTTGTTTGTGATAAGTACTGGAGTTTACGCATTGAAAGAAGAAACTCAGGTGCTAAAAATTGAAGCAGTATCAGACCATTAAATATAAATCACATATGATGTAAGAATTTTAAAAGGAAAACATAATATTTGAATAATTAATCTAAGAATGCATGAAATTAACGGGGTTTTTTTTGGGTGTTGGGGGACCAATAATAAGAGCCGTTGATTGAGTTTTGGCATCTTTCGTTTCTTACAATAAAAGGTAAAGACGTAGTATCATTTTGTGGTGTAACAATTAATATTTTTAAGGAAAAAAATTAACTGACAAATTAATACAACATTTCATTGAAACAATTAATATTATTAAAAAAACCGCACAAAATACAAAGCAGTAATATTATACTCATTTTATTAAAAATAAAAAAAACGCACAACATTAATATTATTGAAATAAAAAAAATGAGAAAAATTTGAACATTAAACTTCCTCCCATAACCATATTAGTAAATAGTAATGAGTATTAATAATTTTTTTGGGTTAATTTGATAATGTGTGGTTTGAAAAAATTGGAAGACGAGGAATGAGCTGATCTTCGAAAATGCTAATCCAATTTTGACTAAGATATTCGATGGAATTAGGATTAATTCATGAAAGTGGCTTCATGCACATTTTTTGCTTTCTTTTTATTACTTTGTAAATGATTGGTGTTGTCAATCGTTAAATTATATTAGTTGTAAATTGTAGGTTGATGTGTTCTCATCCACAGAGACGGACCGATCTTACCCGTGGGGGGGGGGCACGTGTCCCCATAAAAGTTTCGATTTCTACTAATATATTTATGTTATATGATATGTAGTGCAGTTCAAACTTGTGTCAAAATGGTTGTGTAGTATAGAAATATGGGTGAGGATGGTGGTTCAATTCCTTCCCAACCCAATTTTGTTTTATTAATACTTTTTTATATTTTATATTTGTTCAAAATAATTTGAAGAAAAATTAGTTTAATTATTTTATATTTTAATTTGCAATAATTGTAATGTTGTATTTTTATTTATATATTTTGTAATTCCAACACATTTTCACTCCTCACAATCACAAATCAATTAATTAAGAGACACACTTGCATGAGACTGTTTTATAGTGAGATAGAACATAATTTGAGCATTGACACAGTGGATGTTGGTTTGTGTTAATTTCTACTCGTCTCATGCATGAGAGTGTCTCATATGAATTTTTATCATTAATTAATCGTCTTCATTATATTTTTTTTTATTTTTAATATATTTTTTGTGCCCCCGCTAAGGAAAATTTATGGATCCGTCCCTGCTCATCCAACAGTAATTTCTTTCATCGGAATACATATTTTTTAGATTTTTTAGTACTCCATGTACTATTAATAAAATTATTAACCTTTACCTTTAAAAAGAAAAAAACAAAGACACTTTGGGTGATTTCAACTGAACACATAAAAAATAAAACTATAAAAGTAATGTATATTAGTTTCCACTTTCGGGTGGAACCTAAATGATGCCGAGGGATGTGCACAGTGCAATTTTTGACACATCTAACCTTTATTTTCCCACTTGAGGAAATAAAAATGCAAGCAAAAAATAAAAGGAATAATGATAAAATTCATATGAGGTATGAAGATAAAACATTTTGCACGTGGCTCATCATGATGTTTCATATTAATTAAAACTTTGTTTCTAAATTGTATACAAATAGCAAGAAAGCACGTGGCAGTTTCTCACCATACATACTGCACTATTCTTGACCACGACTTATCAATAATTAAACAAAAAATACTGCATCCTTCCTTCCCCATTTACAAAATTCTTGAATATAAAAATGCATTATTTGATCCACCTAGAACATTGAATGTTGATTTTCAATCAAAAAGATGCATGAGGGGTGTGTTTGCATGAGTTCACAACACTTGTGTACATATTGAAACTCCACATCTTCATTTTGGTCACTACTTTTGATTCTTATTTCTCAATTCCAACTCAATAACAAGACAAGTTTTTCAGCTTGATTGATTTCTAATGTATATGAATTTATTAGATGTTTGCATGCCCAACAAGTTCTTCCTTATTGATTGACTTAAAATCACATTACAAATTATATAATTCCCCAAAAAAATAAAAATAGAAAAGGACAAATATGTATGAATTAATGATGTGTATATCGAATGAATCGAGTCATAAATTTCCTAAGTTTTGCCCCAATAAGTGATTACTTTGGTCGCCCCACTTGCAAGTGTTGGCCTCCAATCATTCTTCTAGCTATTTCAGTTAGTTCTCACACTTGAATTATGCAACTAGTTAAATCAACGACCTTGGAAATTCCATGTTTTTTTTTAAATTTGTGAAAGTTAGTTGTTAGTAGTTAGTACACCAAGCACTCAAATATTTCACAAAATCGTCAATCCACCTTATAACTCACATAACTCCAATTCGTTCCAAGAGGAAATTGAATGCAAGATCCCACTCAAACGAGGGAAATTTCGATTGGCCAGGGTGAAATTTAGCCCACCTAGTTTGGAACTTCCATGTTTCTTGTCATATAGGACTTTCAAAATAGATGATTGACGAACTTATTTTTAACCTAGCAAGAAATGCATTTTTTTTGGAAAATTTATTTTTCGTGCTCCGATCATATTTTTGAAGAGATTTTTGGACAATTTTAATAATTGTGATCTGAATTTCAATCCATACGGCATCCATAGATCAATAGAAAGATGATATATAAATGTATGAAATCATAAGTATGAATAATGATTACCACAAAACATTATATATTATACATTCACTTGTCTATGATCAAAGGATTGATCTCATTTTGATACTAATATTGGAGAGAGTTACAAGTAACAAAATTGAAAGAATTACGTCGCATTTAAAAAGTTCGAAGCTTGTAGAGAGGTGTAAAATTAATTCGTTTATTTAATTTTTCCTAACACTCCTCCTCTCACTCATGACTTAATTCTTACTCTATCATTGAGAGAAGACCCATCCGGTGGACAATTTAATCTGGTGGAGTTTCTTTTAGCGAGGAATCGAACAGGAAGCGTGATGTCGTGAGCTTGAAGACTTTGCGGAGATATCATTGTTGGGGAAATTATATAAATAGATTATTAAGGCGCCTCCTCTATTTCGAGCTTTTAGATGAGGCGTAATTCTCTCATGGTATCGAGCCCGGGTTGTGGGTTCGATTCTGTGGGACGCCTCCACCCATTTAAATTGTTCACTCGTTGGGCCTCCTCGAGAGAGCGGGGGCAATGATTCGACCCACGGGTTCGATTCCTGTGGATGCACTCCACCCATTTAAATTGTTCACTCGTTGGGTTTCCTCCCCAGAGAGCGGAGACAATGATTCGGCCCATGCGTGAGGTGGAGTGTTGAGGGAAATTAAATAAATGGATTATTAAAAGCTCTCTCAATTCGAGCTTTTTAGATAGCTTTGTAATTAATTCATTTATTTAATTTTTCTAATATAAACTTAAATTAATTTAATGTTATCAAAATGTTGCAGCACTTCACATATATCAAAATTTTAAATCCAAGATAAAATTCGGATCTGAAGTTAGATGAATTATTTAACACTAAATGTGAAAAATGAATAAGCAAGGAAAAAGAGATGGAGTTGATTATAGTGGAATGGTCTGATATGGCGCACTCATTAATTTCGTTTCTAAATACATATGTAAATTGTTATGTAGGCTTTGGAATTATATTCTCACAGGCCAGGACCCTACCTTCCATATTGGCACGCATAATTTATTGCTCTTGTAATTATTTGAATGCAAAACAACAAATTGGATGCATGAAAAACTGCCACCTGGCCCAAAAAGCAGACAAATGTCAAAATAATTTTAGGGATTAAGTTTTTTGTTAGTCCTGTAATTTTATTTCGTTTTGAAATTGGTCTCAATTGTTTTGACATTTGATTTTGATAATATAAGTTATTAAAAAAATTAAAATTGATCATTTAACCTGCTGTAGCAGGTCACCATACAGATAATTGTCACCTGTGTAACTATTTTATTGTTTCTTTTAATTTTTAAATGTCACTTAAACTTTTTTAAATTTAATAATTTTTGTATCGGGATTTTTCTACGTAATTTTTAGATAGAAAGAGTGATTTTCTACTGGTTTAATTTTTAATTTTTCAGTCAGTTTAGACCCAGTAATCCAACCTGATTTGTTTTGTCTTTTACTATACAAAATGTTTTTAAACTCAATCAAAATTATTAGAACTAAAAACGTTCAACGGACACAACGAAATTAAAGAGAAGAATAAAATAATTACATAGGTGACAGTTACATGCATGATGACATATTACAGCAGGTGAAAAGGACTAATTTAAAAAAAATTGAAAACTAACAAGACCAAAATCAAAAAACCCAGAACAATCAGAACCAATTTTAAAACGAAGCAAAGTTAGTGGATTACAAAAACCTTAATCCCAAATAATTAACACCCTATTTTAACCAACTTATAACATTTCACGATTTGATTCCCATGTTTCACTTTTCGTATTTCATTGGTGTTTCACCCTTTTGGATCTTTAACATATGACCCAGGATATGATGGTTCGTTGATTTTTTTTATTATTACACGTGTTATCCATCCATATTATAAAATATAAAGTAAAACACTAATTATACAATAGATGATCTCATTCTAATATTTTATACAAAAATGATAATTAGAGTAGTTCGGTCACATAAAAAAGACAAAATTTAGTATGAAAATTTTCATACATGAAAAAACTTTAATTTACAACCAAATTCTGTAAAATGTGAAGTGATGGTCCCGGTGGAAAACCCATTTTGCGCGTGCGGAATCAAACATTTTAAAAGCGATGCATATAAAACAGGGGTGAGGGCAGAGTGATTCCAGATTTTTACGTTTTTAAGCTCATGTGTGTTGTTTTGCTTATAATAGGATGCATATGACAAGTATAAACATAAAACAGTAAAAAACACAGCAATATATAGTGGTTCGGACAACCAGTCCTACATCCACTCTCCCTCTCTAGGGAAATTCCTTCAACGGGACTTATCACCCTCCACGGGATTGCCTATAGATATTTATCGAGCTCACACTCGAACTGGACTTATAACCCTCTCTTGGGTTCGCCTCGGGACTTATCACCCTCCACGGGATCGCCTACAGATGTTTAACGAGTTCACACTCCAACGAGACTTATCATCTCTCTGGGATTCTTTTAACAACTACCTCACTTCACCATGGGGTTTGGATTTGGTGTTGTCTCCAACTATGGTGAGATTTTCCTTACAATGATTTAGCCTCAATCTTGGGTTGGGAAAATCTCTCTAAGCTAAGATACATCGTGGGTTGCTTAGGTTGGGTTCTAGAACACTCTTTGAATATATTTGTATATCTATAGACTTGTGTTCTAGGGTGGGAAAGCTTAACCCTCTTTGGCTCTGTAGCATTGTTGCTATCTTCTCATTTCCGCTTTTCACTTCCACACTTAATTTGATGGAGGATTTTGTATTTATAGTGTGGATTTGAATGTTACCGTTGGAGAGAGTCACATTCAAATCCATACTTTTCTCTGTAGGTTCTGCAGCTTTTCCAGGCTGGTTGTCTTCCTCTCATTGGTCCACGTCAGCTGATTCAATGGCTATATTCCTCAGATTCCTCGTCTTGGAACCATTCAGGATCTCTGAGCCTCAGTGTCTTCAGAGACATACTGAGTCTTCAGTTCTTCATCTGAACCTTCAGATCTATCCGAGCGCCAGTGCATGTCTGAGCCCGGATCTATCCGAACCCAGTGCATCTCGAGCCTTGGTGACTTCTCTTCATGAGACCTTATCGATCGGGCATCTTGACACTTTCGAGGTGGCGAGTTCAGTTCTCTGAATTCAGACATCCTGACCTTCAGGTTACTTTAACTCAGGCTATCTGATTTCTTCTTTGCCTGATCTGATCAGCTCGACTGATCAGATCAACATATCTTCAGATCAACATCTCAGGATAGCATCAGGTCAGTACATTAGGTTTAGCATATCAGTTTAGCACATCTGATCTCAATCACGTCTGATCTTGATCATCTGCTCATCTTTATATCTGATCTCGATCCGTCGTCGATCTCGTCGGTCTCATCTGCTCCTCTTCTGATCTGCAACCTTCTCTTACGATCTTACGGTCGGTTTCTTTCCCCGATTAAGCATACGCTCTTACGATCACCATATCAGCTCGTCTGTTCTTCGGATCATCGATCAGGTCATCTGGTCATCTGATCTTCTGATCAGCTGGCTTAGCTTATCTTCTCTTCTGATTTTGCACAGCTCATCAGTTAACTCGGAACTCATCTAACTCATCTGATCTCGATCATTCTCGTCTGCCGACCTCGTCTCGATCTACGATCGGTGATCTCGTCTGGGGTCCGTGAGTTCCCTCGAATTTGTTCTCTCGTTCCCTCAACTTTCATTATCGTAAATCACCTTCAATATCTGAGTTGATAATGTTTTTGACATAATTCATCAAAAACTAAAATATCCCAACAATTTCCTTTTTTGATAATGAAGCCAAAACATTAGAATATATGCATTTTTAAAAAAGCGGGTTTTTTTTTTAAAAGATCGATTCGAGTTGTTACTTTGAAATCGGTGAACGTTTTGAACACCGCTCGATACCAATTGATGGTCGATTGGAAAACCCATTTTTCTTGGCGTCTTGAAGCAAACATTTTAAAAGCGATGCATATAAAAAAGGGTGAGGCGAGTGATTCGAGATTTTTACGTTTTTAAGCTCATGTGTGTTGTTTTGCTTATAATAGGATGCATATGACAAGTATAAACATAAAAAGAAGAACAACACAAAGAATATATAGTGGTTCGGACAACCGATCCCTACATCCACTCTCCCTCTCTAGGGAAATTCCTTCAACGGGACTTATCACCTCCACGGGATTGCTATAGATATTTATCGAGCTCACACTCGGCCCGGACTTATAACCCTCTCTTGGGTTCGCCTTGGGACTTATCACCCTCCACGGGATCGCTTCTGAGATGTTTAACGAGTTCACACTCCAATTGGACTTATCACCCGCCTACGGGATTGCCTAACAACTACCTCGGCTTCACCATGGGGTTTGGATTTGGTGTTGTCTCCAACTATGGTGAGATTTTTTCCTTACAATGATTTAGCCTCAATCTTGGGTTGGGAAAATCTCTCTAAGCTAAGATACATCGTGGGTTCTTAGGTTGAGTTACAGAACACTCTTTGAATATATTTGTATATCTATAGACTTGTGTTCTAGGGTGGGAAAGCTTAACTCTCTTTGGCTCTGTAGCATTGTTGCTATCTTCTCATTTCCGCTTTTCACTTCCACACTTAATTTGATGGAGGATCTTGTATTTATAGTGTGGATTTGAATGTTACCGTTGGAGAGAGTCACATTCAAATCCATACTTTTTTCTCTATGGAGTTCTGAACTTTTTCGGTGGTTGTCTTCTCTCATTGGTCCGCGTCGGTGATTCAACGGCTATATTCCTCGATTTCTCGTCTTGGAACCATTCGGGATCTCACGAGCCTCGGTGTCTTCGAGACATCTTGAGTCTTCAGGTTCTTCATCGAACCGCCCGGATCTATCGAGCCTCAGGTGTCATGTCGAGCCTTCAGATCTATCTGAACCTTCAGGTCTGTCTGAGCCTTGGTGACTTCTCTTGGCCAGACCTTATGCGTCGAGGCATCTTGACACTCGGTAATTGAGTTCGAGTTCTCTGAATTGAGACATCGACCTTCAGTTACTTTAACTTAAATTTATCGATTTCTTAACCGATCGTCGGCTCATTGATCGGATCAACATATCTTGAGATCAACATCTCGGGATAGCATCAGTCGATTACATTAGGTTTAGCATACCCGTTTAGCTTTGTCGATCTCAATCACGGGTCGATCTTGATCATCTGCTCATCTTTATATCTCGATCTCGATCACGTCGATCTCGTCGGTCTCCCATTTCTTTCCTCTTACGATCTGCAGCCTTCTCTTACGATCTTACGTCGGGTTTTTTACGATCGACATGCGCTCTTCCGATCACCATATCGTATTTCGTGCATTCTTCGGATCATCGATCGGTCATCGATCTTCGATCGGTGGCTTAGCTTATCTTCTCTTACGATTTTGCCGCATTTCGTTAGTTAACTCGGAACTCATCTAACTTCATCGATCTCGATCATTTAAATCTGCTGACCTCGTCGATCTCGATCGATCTAAATCGCCCCGATAAAGTGAGTTCCCCTCAATTTGTTCTCTCGTTCCTCAGCGCATTATCGTAAAGAACCTTCAATAATCTGAGTTGATAATGTTTTGGCATAATTCATCAAAACTAAAATATTCCAACATGAAGGTAAGACAAAATTAAGTGGTTCATGGTTCACTCGACCCAAGTGGTTCAAGGTTCACCCGGCCCCAAAATAGGTCATAATTTAGGGTTCATTATTTAGTGTTTAAGTTGTAGATGGGTAACTTAGGACAATTTTATAAATTTTCATACATAAAAATTTTCACACTAGACCTAGACCATAAAATAAAAACATATAACTTCACTTCATTCATATATAATAGTAAATGAGACGCCGTAGCATAATTCTTTTATTATATACCTAAATTATGCTAAGTTGCACCCCATTTTATGCATGAGTCTGTCTCATATAAGTTTTTGTTTGCATTAATCCAATTTACGTTAAATAATAAAATCTTCGTTGCATATTATAGTTGAATATTATAGTGGGTGTGATTTGTAGTAGGTTGAATCCCGTCTCATACATACATGAGACCGTTTTATATGAATTTTTATCAAATTATTTATATAACATATATCAACAAAATTACTAAAACATAAAATGTGAAATCATATTTTTGATATCTTGAAAGAATATCCGAATCAGCTTGTAATAGGGGACCACAGAATAATTATCCGAAGCTAAGGGAAACGATTAGGATTTTTGTGTTTATTTATTTCATATATACAAGTGGCAATATACCCTTGCCCATCAACTACATTGCTTTTATGTGAAAGCAACTCTGAAAACTATACCTCCATTACCCAAATTTGTCATGCCTTGGCTATACAAATTTTAGAATCAAGATTTGAAACAAATGATTGAAATATAGAGAGATGTGAATAATTTGTTATTCGGTTACCATATTGAAATATAGAGTAGATATAACGTCTCCCTACTAGAGCAATGGTTCCTCCAAAATGTCATTTTCATTATGGAAATATAAAAACTATTCACATTGAAAATTTTGAACCAAATTATTGAGAGTTGTATGCTATGTTGCATAGGTGCGGGTGCGACAAGATGCGGGTACGAGAATACGGGTTTTCAAAAAAATTAGGGTGAGATACGACAATGATACGTTTATTTATTTATATTTTATTATATATAGTAACACTTACTCCCTCCGTCCCAACATTACTGCAACACTTACCGTTTTGGGATGTCCCAACATTATTGCAACACTCCTAAAAAGGAAATAACACACAATATTAACACCCTCACAACATCACTATAATTTCAAAATTGCCACTCACTTTCAACACAATTAAAAAAAAGACAGCTCTACTTAATTATGCTAAACACTAATTAACCAAATCTAATCCAAACCCAATTAAATAAACCCACCCAGCCCAATTACTCCCCAGCCCAATTTCACGTAACCCTAAATCAAAATCACTCAGCCCTCATCTCTCTCTCTCTCACTCTCACTATCAGTCTCGAATGTTCTTGAAACCCTAGTATCTTTACCTCCATCTCTCTCTCTTTCTCACCACTGTAATGAATCTTGAAATTGTTGATCCTCTTTATGACATGGTCGCACTCGATAGCCCCCCCCCCCCGCCCTCCTTCCAATTCACCGAGTTCATTTTTTAGAAAGGTAAGCCCAAAGTGGTTGAAGCTTCAGAGGAAAAAAAGGGTCGATTTAGTTCAGATTCGACACGATCTTGATGATGAATCTGTTGGAAAATTAGGGGAGCCCAGATCTATTCGAGATGATTTTAAATATGTATTTAAATTTATCAATTAATTACTAACATGAATTTATCCTAAATCAATTCAACATAATAATTAATAAGCTAATAAACAACATGCGTACACGTAATCCACGTAAATCCTAAGCATGCGGAATCTAGGAGTTACGAGATTACTAACCTCTTGTAGAGACAACTGATGAGACGGTGGATCAACCCAAAGAGCCTTCCCAAATATGTCCCAAGTTCACGAACGCAATCCGGTGGGAGGATTCTCACGAACGATTTTAATAAGAGAGAAAACCAAAAAATATTTTGCCAACACCTTTGTGGCTTTATAATATTTCCAACACATGGAATTGCACTCTCACAATTGAAGTTTTTAAAAAATATACAGTTTATCGACGTTTCTATTTTTCCGAAAAAATCAATTTCTGTGTTATCTTGGAGATGAAAAATTCATCTCCTATTTATAATAAGGGGGGAGGAAATTTTTAGGTCAATTGGGCATTGGGAAAATTCCTTGCTTCTTCTCTAAGAAACAATCTTGAATATATCAAATATATTCTATTTCCCAAAATATCTCCCAACAAAATCTTCTCCTCCTTATTGTTATGGAATTTTCGAAAATTTACTTAATAAATATCCAAGTGGGAGATTCCTTGAATTTAATGAGATAATCTTGTATTCCAAGAATACTTATCTTCATTCCATAACAAAATTCAAAGAAAATATTTCTCCCTCTTTTATTTATCATTTTCGAAAAAAATGGAAAATTAGGCAATAATATTTTCTTTTCCTTTTCATTAATTGGAATTTATTTTGGGCTATTTGAGGGGCCTTTAGGAATATTAAGATTGGACCTCCAATGGACTATGAAGCTATAATATTGGGCCAAATATTATTCAAAGTCCATTAATATTAATTTACTCCACTATAAAATTAATATTGAACTATCCATCTTAACCCATATTACGACTTTACTATAATATGGCTCCCGACCATTATTTCCCGTGTTTAAGATTATCTTAGTCCATTAATTAATTAAGCCACTGAACAAACTTTATATTAATTAATATATTTATCCTTGGAGTAAAGACATCTCAACATTATTATCCATACCGGAAAGAAATTTCCACTTGCAAGATTTGGTATGATAAAGATTCTAAGCCCACCAAGGGGACAAATCAAGCAAGACGTACTTGCACACGATTCTCCATATTAAATGTTAGCAATCGTCATGTAATTAATAATATTGCCCAATATATAAGGTATCGAATCACAATGACTCTCTTCCTATCATAAGTCAAAGCAATAGTTATTAATTTCACACAATCCTATTTAAGGGACGAAGATTAAGAAATAACACACCACTGAGGTCTAATTCTTGTATATTCAGTATCGAAGAATTTATCCTCCTATAGGTCCTATTTAGTGCATCTAAATGCACTAGTATAATCTCTTGGTCAAGACAAGCCAACCTGAGTCTTATACATCAACCTTTCATGATGGTTTTTTCATTTCCATCTAGGTTGTGAATTTGTACTTAATTACGAGGAGCTGTTAATTTGATCTTCTGTGATCTGGTATCACCAAATTAACTACAACGTAATACGTACTAACTTATTGAACGGGTTTGCAATAAATATATATAACATTCATTCATATTTAAATGCAACAACGATTAATAATTTATTTCAGTAAATAAATAAGAAAATTCAGTTTGGTTATACAAAGTAAAAACATATTTTTCAGTATAACCCCAACAATCTCCCACTTATAATCAAAGTCTGCTTTTAAGTATACTACAACATGTCTCGTGTTCTATGTGACATCTAATGTCACCTACACCTAATAATTTCTCCCAATTATACTCAAAGTAGATTGGCAACGTTCTTGACACTCATTCCTTCCACATGTCTCTCGAATGTACTCTGAGGCAGACCCTTTGTGAATGGATCTGCTAGGTTGTCTTCCTATGCAATCTTTGCCACCTCAATGTCTCCTCTCTTAACGATTTCTTGTATAAGATGGTATTTTCTTTCAATGTGTTTGCTGGCCTTGTGTTCTCTCGGTTCTCTCGAATTTGCAACTGCTCCGGCATTATCACAGTAGACCGTGATTGTGCTGGGCAAATCCGGGACAACGTCCAAGTCCACTAGGAAGTTCTTGAGCCAAACCGCTTCCTTCACTGCTTCACAAGCAGCTACGTATTCGGCTTCCATGGTAGAATCGGCGATGCATTTCTGCTTTACGCTTCTCCATGTCATGGCTCCTCCCCCCATGCAAAATACACTACCCGAGGTAGACTTTCTGGAGTCAACGTCTGATTGGAAATCCGAGTTCGTGTAACCGATGGGGATTAGATTGTCTGATTGGTAAACCAACATTCTATCACGTGTCCTCTTCAGATTCTTCACAATGTTCTTTACCGCAGTCCAATGCACTTTCCCAGGGTTACTTTGATATCTAGCTACCATGCCTACGGCAAAGCAGATATCCGGTCTCGTGCACAACATTGCGTACATGAGGCTTCCCACAGTCGAAGCATAAGGGATGTCTTTCATGTCATCTATCTCATTCTGTGTTTTGGGACACATTTATTTTGATAGATGGATTCCATGTCTGTAGGGCGCAAAGCCTTTCTTGGAATCTTGCATGCTGAAGCGTTTCAAAACAGTGACTATGTATGAGGCTTGCGAAAGCCCGATCATTCTTTTCCTGCGATCTCGAGTGATCTTGATCCCTAGGATGTGACCGGCTTTCCCTAAATCTTTTATATCAAACTGTTTTGATAGCCATGCCCTTGCATCCGATAACACCTTTACATCGTTCCCGATGAGCAGTGTGTCGTCTACGTATAGTACCAAAAATACCAATGCATTTCCGTCAAGCTTTTTGTAAACACAACTTTCAAAGTTGTTTTGATCAAAACAGTAGGATTTTATAACTTGATCAAAACACTGATTCCAAGCACGGGATGCTTGCTTCAGCCCATAAATGGACTTCTTAAGCTTGTAAACCAGATGCTCTTGAGCCTTTTCAATGAAGCCTTCAGGTTGTTCCATATAGATTTCTTCGTCAAGACTTCCATTGAGGAAAGCTGTCTTGACATCCATTTGTCAGATCTCAAAGTCTAAATACGCAGCAATCGATAAGAGAATGCGGATGGACTTGAGCATGGCTACTGGCTAAAAGGTTTCCTCATAGTCGATCCCTTCTTTCTGAGTGTACCCTTTCGCCACTAGTCTTGCTTTAAAGGTTTCAACCTTTCTGTCCGGTCCCCTTTTTCTCTTGTATACCCACTTGCATCCAATGGGTTTTACCCCATTAAGTGGTTCTACTAGCTCCCACACTTTATTGTAATCCATTGAACCCATTTCGGCTTCCATTGTTGTTTGCCAAGAGGTTGCATCTTTGTCTTGGATCGCCTCATTGTAGGACCAGGGATCTGATTCTTTGCCTGAGATCAAGTCCGAAGACTCTCCACTCCCTAAGAATCGTTCGGGTTGTCGGACAACCCTCCCACTACGATGAGGTTCCGGTTGTGAAGGCGTGATGTTTGGTATATTATTTTATACAGTTGGCAATGGAGTTGGCCCCTTAAGTTCTTCCAAGGTAATTTCACTTCTAGGCTTTTTATCGTTCATATAGTTTTCTTCCAAAAATCTAAAGTGCGTACTGATTACGACCTTTTGATCTTCGTGTTGGGGAATAAGTTGCACATATCTATTCGGGATGAATATTTAAATACAAATTTAATTCTTATAATTATTACTAGCATGAATTAATCCTATATTAATTCAAATAATAATCCAACAACAAATCATGCATATAATTAATTCACGTAAATCCTACGCATGCGGAATTCTACGAGTTTACGTGAACGTACCTCTTGGGATGGCAATGGCTTGGTTGATTAGACTCACCAAAAGAACTTCCCAAGTATTCCCTTAATCCTTGCTCGACTATCCGGTGGTAGGACGCTTGCGAACAATTAACAAAAGGAAAATAAATTATGTTGCACCACCTTTGTGGATTTACTAATTTTTCCAGCACATGGAATTGTACTTGGGAATGAAAGAGTCATCCCCTATTTATAGAGCATAGGTGATCGAAAATTTTGGGCAAAAATAATGTGGTAAAATCTTTTCTTGATCTCCAAGAAATCTTGAATATATCTCCTATATTCTTTTTTCCCATAATTATAAGATTCCACAAAATCCCACCTACTCTTTGTTATGGAGTATATTTCAAAAATTATAGGCAAGATTCCAAGATTTGGATCTTCTTGAATTTATGAGATATTCTTGTATTTCAAGAAATACATATCTTCCATAATATATTTTCAAGAAAATCAAGAAAATCTTTCTTTCCCTTAATTATCAAAATTTTCGAAATTTCCATACGGATAACCAAGTGGGAGATTTCTTGAATTTAATGAGATAATCTTGTATTCCAAGAATACATATCTTCATTCCATAACAAAATTCAAAGAAAATCTTTCTCCCCTTTTATCCATAACTTTCAAAATTTATGAGGAAAAATAAGCAACAATATTTATTTTATTTTAAACACCTTTTCCAGTTATTGGACTATATGTTGGGCTACTTAGGGGGCCTTTAGGAGAATTAAGATTGGACCTTCCAATGGATCTTGAATTATCAATATTGAGCCACAATATTATTCAAGCCCATAAATATTAATTAATCCCACTACATAATTAATATTGCACTATCCATCTTAACCCATATTACAGTCAATATGACTCTCGATTATTATTTCCCGTGTTTAAGATTATCTAGCTCATTAATTAATTCAAGCCACTGAAATAGCTTTCCGTTAATTAATATCTTTTGTCCTTGGTCAAGGAACGGTTCAACATTATTATCCATACCGGAAACTAGTTCCACTTCCAAGATTTGGTATGATAAATCTTATGAACCTCCCAAGGGGGCAAATCGAACAAGCGTACTTGCACACGATTCTCCGTATTAAATCTTAGCAATCACATGTGACCAATAATATTGCCCAAGATAAAAAGTATTGAATCTCGTTGATTCTCTACCCATGATAAGTCAAAGCAATAGTTACCAACCACACGTGATCCTATTTAAGGAACGAAGATTAAGAAATAACGAACCACTGAGGTCTAATTCTTCCTTGTTCAGTTCTGAAGAATTTGTCCTCCTGTAGGTCCTATTCAGTGCATCAGTTATGCACTAGTGTAATCTCTTGGTCAAGACAAGCCAATCCGAGCCTTACACTTCAACCTTTCACGATGGGTTGTTCATTTCCATCTAGGTCGTGAATGGTGTACTTTTAGTTACAAGGGACTGTTAATTTAATCTTCTGTGATCTGGTATCACTAAATTAACTACAATGTAACACGTACGATTTATTGAACAGTTATGCAGTAAATATATGTAACATTCGATGATATTTAAAGCATCAGTGATAAACAATTTATTTCAGTAAATAAGTCAGAAATTCAGTTTTGATTATACAAAGTAAAAAAGCATACTTTCCAGTATAATCCCAACATTTCGGGACCATAGAACATGCATCATTTCGTCCCGTCGGGATACCCAATGAACAACCTTAATTCTGAACGTGCATCCAAGTTACCAGCTTCCTTGTCCAACACGTATGTCGAACACCCCCAGATCCTGATGTGTCCATAACTGGGCTTGCGCCCCGTCCACAATTCTCTTGGGGTTTTAGGAACTGATTTGGATGGCACTAGGTTTAGAATATAAGCCGTTGTTTCCAAAGCGTAACCCCAAATCAATTTTGGTAAATCTGCATAACTCATCATTGATCTTACCATCTCTAAAAGCGTTCTATTTCTTCGTTCTGCAACCCCGTTTTGTTGAGGGGTACCAGGTGCAGTCAACTGGGATGCAATCCCCTCTTCCGACAGGTAGTTCAAAAATTCATCGCTGAGGTATTCGCCTCCACGATCAGATCGTAGAAACTTGATAGTCTTTTCCTTATGATTCTCTGCTTGAGCCTTAAATTCTTTGAATTTATCAAAGGTCTCAGATTTATGCTTCATTAGAAAAATGTATTCGTAGCGTGAGTAATCATCGATAAACGTAACGAAATACTCGTAGCCACCTCTAGCTTTGATTTGCATTGGACCACACACTTCGGTGTGAACGATTTCTAACACTTCCTTAGCTCTAAGCCCCTTGTCTCCAAATGCCCTCTTGGTCATTTTACCCTCCAAGCACGATTCCCAAGTTGGAAATGGTTCAATCTGGAGAGGCCCCAATGAACCGTCATGAACCAACCTTTGAATCCTTTTTGGGTTAATATGACCTAATCTTAGGTGCCAAAGAAGTGTTTCGTTCACGTTAGCCGAATGCTTTCTTTTACATGAAATAGTAGATGTGTTATACGATGCATTATGTGAGTGGTGTGCACAGTTAATAATATAGAGATTGTTCCGTAAAATTCCACAACTGATAATCACATTGTTACGCAAAACTGTAACATGCTTATTAAAACGAACATAATATCCATCGACAAATAGTTTAGAAACTGAAATAAGGTTTTTCTAAAAAACAGGAACATAAAGAACATCTCTTAAAATTTAAAACTGGTCTTCAAAAGATAGGTGCACTTCTCCCACTGCTTCAGCTGCCACTCTCGTAGCATCGCCTAGCGTGATGAGGATCTCACTTTCACTAAGTTGTCGGGTCAGCTTGAACCCATTAAGCAAACATGATCGGTGGATCCCGTATCAACTACCCATGAATGAGAAGTATACGCCGCTAAACAAGTTTCTACAACTAGTGTATGAGAATTACCTTTCTTTCCACTCCGCTTGGGATTGGAACAGGCCAACCTCCATTGTCCCATCAACGTCTCTGCCGCGACCAAAACTTGCAACAAATCAGCTAGCGAGGCCAAAGTGCTCAAAAACTTTTGGGCAGAGAGTGGAGTAGCAAATCGATCTGGGTCTTTAGATCATAATCTGTACCCAGATCCTCAAGTTTGTTCAGTTTGAGGACGTAATCCCATACGGGGTTGCCCTCCACCATTTTCTGTGACAACATCTCTCGCATGGTGATCTGACGAGCCTCGGATTTTTGACTCGTCAGTTGGCTCATCTGATTTTTGGTGCGTCAAGAATCCATTTGTGCTTTTGTGCAGTTAGGACAATTATAATTTTTTGTTTCCAATCAACACAGTTTTCAGACAATTCTATTGACTTTAAGTATAATAACAGTGGATTAAAAGATTACGACATACTGAACTGAAATAAACATACATCTTGTGTCAATGTCCGGATCAACACAAAGAAAATCACACAATTCGATCACATGATTCATATTAAAATCTCAAAAAAATATGAACATGCATCAACCAACATCTCAAAACAGATTTAAATGAACCTCTTGGGAGGTTCATCATTTAAATCACATTCAAGCAGCTTACAAACAAGAACAGTTACAAACCTTTAATTTCAAAAATTAATAGTCGGCTCCCACTTGACTAATATAAAATTGACAGTGACTTTGGTGAAGTATATGCATATCAATTTTATAACTAAGTAATAACCATGATCAAATACAGAATTACCACTTCGTTTTGATCGAGCCTCTTGGGAGGGTCATCGTCGCCACTAATAATAATTCACAATCATCCTTTTGAGAATTTATTCATGTGAAAGCTATCTTTTGACCGTCTCGTAGGGGAATTTCTCCAAAAGATTTCACAAATAAATAAATCATGGAGGTCAAAATTAATTTGATTCAAAACCAAATTAATTATTAAAAATACTTAGTAATTTTTTTTTTTAATTTGAGATTTTTCGTTGAGCAATTCTCATGCAAACACATTTAAACAAATTAAATAAAGCATAAGAAAAAACAACAATAAATCAAGCAAAGCAGAAAATAAACATATTGGGCACAAATTATCCAACTGTCATGATTTGATTTTCCTTGGCTTGATCTTGAAAAAACAAATCTTGAATTTCTCCCGTTCACTTTCGTCTCGATTTTTTTTTTGTCTTGAAACACCGCAGCAAACAAGCTTCTTGGCCGGGATCTTGGCCTTTGTATCCGGCCCGGCAGCAACCCGAAACACCTTTGTCTTGTGCGCAGCGACACCCACCTGACCCTCGGTAGCCTCGGTAGGCACCGTAGCGTGCGTCGCCTTGCCCGTCGCCCGCTCCTGCGCCCGCCGTCCGTGGATCTCGGCGGCGCGCCATCCGTATCGCGATCCGTCTGCATGCTCGCCTTCATCTTCGTCCGTCCTGGCGGAGTCAGCTTCGCTGCGTTGAGCGATCACGATTGCCATGAGCCGAGCCGATTCGACTAGCGACGTCCGCATCGCGCGTGTGCCTCCTTTTCATTAATTGGACTTTATTTTGGGCTATTTGAGGGGCCTTTAGGAGAATTAAGATTGGACCTCCAATGGACTATGAAACTATAATATTGGGCCAAATATTATTCAAAGTCCATTAATATTAATTTACTCCACTATAAAATTAATATTGAACTATCCATCTTAACCCATATTACGACTTTACTATAATATGGCTCCCGGTCATTATTTCCCATGTTTAAGATTATCTTAGTCCATTAATTAATTAAGCCACTGAACAAGCTTTATATTAATTAATATATTTATCCTTGGAGTAAAGGCAACTCAACATTATTATCCATACCGGAAATAAATTTCCACTTGCAAGATTTGGTATGATAAAGATTCTGAGCCCACCAAGGGGACAAATCAAGCAAGACGTACTTGCACACGATTCTCCATACTAAATGTCAGCAATCGTCATGTAATTAATAATATTGCCCAAGATATAAGGTATCGAATCACAATGACTCTCTTCCTATCATAAGTCAAAGCAATAGTTATTAATTTCACACGATCCTATTTAAGGTACGGAGATTAAGAAATAACACACCACTGAGGTCTAATTCTTGTATATTCAGTACCGAAGAATTTATCCTCCTGTAGGTCCTATTTAGTGCATCTAAATGCACTAGTATATTCTCTTAGTCAAGACAAGTCAATCTGAGTCTTTTACATCAACCTTTCATGATGGTTTGTTCATTTCCATCTAGGCTGTGAATTTGTACTTAATTACGAGGAGCTGTTAATTTGATCTTCTGTGATCTGGTATCACCAAATTAACTACAACGTAATACGTACTAACTTATTGAATGGGTTTGCAATAAATATATATATAACATTCATTCATATTTAAATGCAACCGTGATTAATAATTTATTTCAGTAAATAAATAAGAAAATTCAGTTTGGTTATACAAAGTAAAAGCATACTTTTCAGTATAACCCCAACAGAATCCATGGTTCCCGAATCCGCCTTTAATGAATCCATGGTTCCCGATTTTGGTGAGTTTGAGCCCGATCTATGCTTGGAATCAGTGATTCTCGAATCCGCCTTTGATGAACCGCCCCCTCAGCTTGTTGATGCCCCCAATTTGGTTCTATACAAGAGGGATGGGTACTTTTACAGGGCACCCGATACCCTCGATGAGTTGGCCGAATTCGAGGGTGATCCACCCTGCCATGATCCGTATGCCCACCATCAAAGCGATGAAATGGAACGACAAACATTTGAAATGATATGCATGTTTTTTTCCTGATCTGAGGTACTCGATTTATGTTTTGTTGGTTTCATTTGATGATTACATGTTAATTTCTAGTCACCACTAGGAAATTCCTAGTTTAGGAGACTTGATTTTATCTGATATGCTGGTTTCTATGGGGTTTGCTGGTTATGAAATTATTCAGGGGGTTCATATCATGACTAAACTTGCAATATTTGCTTGATATAATGTTGAATTGTGATATGTATGTGATAAATGTTGGATAAATTCATGTAATTCTAGCCATCACTCACATTTATGTGAGTTAGGAGACTGAATTTACATCATTGTGCTTAACTTGATGATGAAATTGTTCTGAGGGTTCATATCATGTCTAAACTTGCAACATTTACTTGTGTACTCGCTGAATTCTGATCTGGATGTGATAAATGTTGGATAAATTCATGTAATTCTAGCAACCACTCACATTTATGTGAGTTAGGAGGCTGAATTTACATCATTGGGCTTAACCCAATGATGAAATTGTTCTGAGGGTTCATATCATGTCTAAACTTGCAATATTTACTTGTTTACTTGCTGAATTCTGATCTGGATGTGATAAATGTCGGATAAATTCATGTAATTCTAGCCACCACTCACATTTATGTGAGTTAGGAGGCTGAATTTACGTCATTGGGCTTACTCAATGATGAAATTGTTCTGAGGGTTCATATCATGTCTAAACTTGCAACATTTACTTGTGTACTTGCTGAATTCTGATCTGGATGTGATAAATGTTGGATAAATTCATGTAATTCTAGCCACCACTCACATTTATGTGAGTTAGGAGACTGGATTTACATCATTGGGCTTAACCCAATGATGAAATTGTTTTGAGGGTTCATATCATGTCTAAACTTGCAACATTTACTTGTGTACTTGCTAAATTATGATCTGGATGTGATAAATGTTGGATAAATTCATGTAATTCTGATATTTTCATGTAATTCTTGATGGTTGATGGTTGTATGTTCTAATATTGTGGGGGTTACATTCTAAGGGTTATGGTGTGATAACAGTCACCACTAATATGTTGCTAGTTTAGGAGACTTGAACCCTATGAAACTTTTCAGAGGGTGATGATAAAAAAACACATTACCATTAAAAAACAGACAAAATGTGCTTTGTATGCCCATATTGTTCTGTTTACAGCTTAAACAATTTCAAAAAGTAAACAAAAACTACACACTTAGTCCTATGTTTAAGTTGTAAGCATCCATTTGATTACATATATGATTAAAGCAAAAGGAATGAGCTGAATACCTATCTCATTCTTATCATAGGGCTGTCATTAGACCCCTTATGTCATAAGTGAGCTCTTCAATCTGTCCATGTTCAATCAGGTATTAAATGCAGTCTCTAACCATTCCTTCTTCAACTTGAAGCACAAGAGGAAGCCTTTGTTCCCTTATAAGCTTGTCTTTGCCCATATGTTACAATTTGAACTGATTGTGCCCCTTACTCTTCATCATTTCAATAAGGCAACATTGTAGGCTTAAAAACACCTTGTTAAGTGTGATGGCTGTCAAATCCTCAAAGGTAAGCAACACATTAGTAACCAATTCATCCACATTGTAAGAAACTGTGTCCACCTGAAGTGATTGAATTGCATTGAAAAAACCCAAATCATTTATGTTAGTGTCAGGGGAGTTAGGGGGTTGGAATACAATATTGATGTTAAACTCATCTGAACTTGCAGCTGCTCTAAAATATGGATCAGAGTTGCTTATGTGTGGTTTTGCATTATCTTGTTGAATGATGATATCTGTGCTTGCAAATAGTGGCCATTTTGCCTTGATAACTGGTATAATCTGCAATATATGAACATGATTTAGATACTTAATGTATGAACATGTAAAGACTGTGTATGAACACAATTTAGATACTTAATTTGCAATATATGAACATGATTTAGCTGGTATAATCTGCAATATATGAATATGTAAAGACTATATTTATGTCACCAATGGATGATGATATTTTTCTGACAGTTTAACCTATTTTGTGAATTAAATGGTGATAATTGAGTTACCTGATTCACAATGCAATCCTTCATGACTAGTTTGGTGATTGAATCTATAGGCTTAGTCACCATTGTAACCCTAACTCTGTTTTTTGAGTTCCTTGTTGCTGGTTCTCTAGTTGTGAATGGGAATAGACCTATTTTACCATCAAATAGGACTTGTCCATCACAATTAAAGATAGGTCTTGCCACAGCACACATGAACATTACCTTAGGGATAAATCTTTTGCTTTTGCATGCCCTAAATGGATCATCTTCTCCTGGTGTCAATAGTACTCCTTCAATCTCTCTTGTCATGTAAAACCACTTTCATCTACGTGCACCACATTGTGCATGCTTCAGAACTTGATCTGATTTGCATTACTAACATGCTCTAATGCATTCAAACTGTAATTAAGCCTTTGAAACTTGTTCTTCTCAGTTATCTCAGGCTTAATTGCATTTGAATGATGTCGAATAGCTCCTTCTTTCACCCATCTTCCAACTGAACTCTTGCTAACTTTTAGCTCCCTTGCTAGTCTTTTCTTTGTTCCCCTTTTCTCAAATGCAATCTTCTCCATCTTCTCTATATCTAGGTATACATGTTTAACCTTCGATATACCAACCATTTTGTATGTTATGTTAACTGGAATACCTTGGGCCATATGAAGCTTTGCTGTAACCCAAACTCTGTGCAATGTTGCTCTATGCACACCATATAACTGTGTTGCCTCCTTGGCCTTTCGTTTCTTAACAGAACCATTCCTACTGTTTGCAATGAGGAATTGGGCAATCATGTTCCTCGCATCTAAGGTAAGATTTGGTTCAGTTCTTGTCATTATATCTGAGTTGATGCATTGATTATTGTTGGGGAATAAGTTACACAATGTCGCGAGTCATTTTATTTGGAGTATATTATGTGGCTAATTCGGTAACGACTCACAAACAAAACATGCACGTGTAAAATAAATTGTAAATAAGATGAATTTGTTGACCCAGTTCGTCAAGAAATGACTACTCTGGGGGCATACCAAGCCAGGGATGTGGTATTGCGAGTTTTACACGTACAATATTTGATACATCTCATGAAGATGAATCGTTACAAATGAAGATGATTTGTAAATTTGGTATATGAGTGCTAGGGTTTTTGTGTGCATGGATGATCTCTCGAATTTTTCTATACCTCACCTCTCTGGGAATTTCCTAAACGTATTTTGTGAACCCTTCTCTTCTTGTTTTTTCTTCTATCTATAGTACTTCGACAAGCACGAGCTGGAGACTTCGGGCCATGCAAGTATTCATGTAATATCGCCACGTTCCCAACTTCGTCTTCTAGATTGATCTTTGCACTTGCTTATCTGTAAGGCACTCTTTTGGTCGTCCAAATCAATCTTTTGCTCGGCTGGATACTTTGTTCGCCCCTTTAACCATGCCAGTTTTATGTTGGAATACTGTCCTCCTCGAGCATACTGACCTCTCAGGATATCTGAGCCCTCAGGATGTCTGGGTCTTCGGGATGTTTGGGTCTTCAGGATGTCTGAGTACCGAGCATACTGACCCCTCAGGTTTGTCCGAGTCTTCAGGATATCTGAACCCTCAGGATGTCTGAGCACCGAACATACTGACTCCTCATGTTTGTCTGAGTCTTTAGGCTGTCTGAGTCCTCAGACTTGTTCGTGGCCTCAGACTTGTCTGTGCCCTCAGGTTTGTCTGAGTCCTCAGATCACTTGACTTAGCTCATTTGATTCCTTCTTTCCTGATCTGAGTGGCGAACATGCTTATTTGCGAGGTAGGCTTGTTGAGCAACTTTGGTTGGTAAATGGAAAATTGGCGAACAAAACTTACTTCATAAGCGAGTATGTTCGCTTGATTTGACAAGAGGCGAGCTGGTCGAACAAACTTGTTTGGTCGGAGAAGCGGCGAGCGGCGAGCACACTTGTCCATCGGGCATGATTATTTTAATAAATATTACACGTGTCTCTCTTACGTGTTTGATTAATGCTGAATAATTATATCGAACACAATAATACCCCCCAGCTGGGTCGCTTTGTATTCAACATGGGGCCCGGCTGTTATAATCTGATTGGGCCATAGTTGATGTTGTTTCGTATTCTGTGCCAGATTTTCAAAATTGAATCCGGTATCTATAAATATCTCATTTCACCGCCTTAATCCCTTTTCTCTTTCCTTCTTCTCTTTGCCTCTGTCTTCAATCTTTTTCGCGTCTGAAAATTTCCGGCGAGGGCTTCATTATTCCGGCGAAGGATCTTACTCAGGTAACCATTGCATTTTTTCTCCCATTGCGATTATGGCTTCTCGCTCAAACTCTTCTGTTTTATTAGAATCGGACCATCATAGTTCCTCTTCCCCCTCTGTCGGTAGAATCCCCCGTAGTGACGCTAACGCGCCGGAGACGAATGTCTCAGGTTCGGAGTTTCGTTGGCAAGTTCGGCAGCTGTTTGCCGTTCTTTCCTCCGATTCCGACGAAGCCCTAAATGAATTAGATAGGGACTTGGTCCGTAGTGATTTTTCGGATTATTCAGATGAGGATTCTTTGCCCCAACCTCAAATTAGGTCTAGGGCTGTAGATAATGTTGATGTAAATAGAGATGATAATATTGTGAGGGGGGAAATTTTGATGGTTGTGAATGTAACTGAATCGAACATAGGGATAGGCGGCGAGCAAAACTCTGAACTTGATATACCTGTTGGTGTCCCACATAGTCCAACATATAACGAGTATAATGCTCGTTATAGTTTTAATTTGCCCGAGCAACCTCAAAGGATTAGGGTTCAAAATGAGTACCCAGCGAGCAAGATAGTGAGCATAATTGATGTAGATATGCTCGCTCAGCTGCATAGAAATTACGAAACCCCCAAAGATGTCTTTTTCTGGGCACCGGGTCCTGATGAGCGAGCATACCAGCCCCCTGAGGGTTGTGTCGCTGTGAATTTGGACACAATGGAAGCCGGCATTCGATTCCCACTCCATCCGGCTATCACTCGTTTGCTCGTGGAGTGGAATATCACCATCACGCAGCTTAAGCCGAATGGGTGGCATATGATCATGAGCTTCCTGACTTTGTTCGGCAAAATGAAGCCTAGATATTATCCCTCAGCAGCTGAACTTGCTCGATTGGTGCATTTGACCCGTCCGAAGGGCGAACATGGGTGGCTGTTTATGCAAGCAAATGTCAAGTGCAAAATTATTGAGGACGTGCCGAACAAAATCAGTGATTGGAAGGAGAAATTTTGGTTCGTTGGGGGCGATTGGAAGAGCCCGGCTTCTGGAAGCGAACCAAATGCTCATTTAGACATCCCTACTGACTTCGGGGTTTATCGCAGTAAGTATTTTTGTGTCTTTTGTTCCTCAATTTGAACTGATTTTAACTTACTCTTTATTTCAGGGATTCCAGCTGCAACGGACAAAGAGACCAACGACGGCTATTTTAGCAGCGTTTGGCAAATTGATCTCGAGTCTCGCTCGGAACGATCTGTGAGGACCCTGAATACCGCCGAACAGAGGAAAAAAGGAGGCTTGTTCGTGCCCCCTCACCATCTTGTTGCTGTTAATCCTGCTGGTAAGGATTGCTTTTTTGCATTTGCATATGTTTTGTACATTTTGCTCGCTCTTTCCCTTTTTTGTATAATGAATTGTTTTGTTAATAGCTTTCCCTACTGTGACTGTGGCCGTGAGTACATCCGAACATACTGAGATGGCTCGAAGAAAAAGACCTCAGGAGCTCGCTCGAATTCAAGCTGAACGGGAGGCTCAGCGAGCAAATATAGGAGAAGCGAGCAGGGCGAACCGAGCATCTGCGTCCGGCCCTGGGGAATTGAGCCGACCGAAAAGGACTACTCGTTCGACCGAGCAGGGGACGAGCGAATAGGCTCCGTCGCCGAAGAGACCGAGGATGGAAACCGGCGAGCAGGGGCCAAGCGAACAAGCTCAGACGAGAACGCCAAGCAAATAGTCTCAGATGAGCACTGATACCGTTAGGGTGACTCAGACCCCTACTGCCGAAGCGATCAGAATGGCCGCCTCCGTGGTCGGTCCGGTCTCGCAAATTGTTGAAATGGAGGTTGGCACATCTTCTCCACCTCCTGCTGGACCCCGATCATGGACTCCTTTGAACCCTGAGCTTCGGTCCCCTGAGGATAAATCATTCTTGGGATGGGATCTGGCTCGTGCGAATAGGTACATTTTGTTCGCTTTACTTCATTTTTGGTTAATTCTGTTCGCCTTATCATGTTTATTTGCTCGGGTGCATGTATAGGTTGAGCAGGTTGGTGCCCTTGATGCCCAATTTGAAAAACTACTATTGCTCGCCAAGTGTTCGTAAGGTTCCTGGCATTCCCGAGCATGTTCAAAAGGCGTGTCAGACCCCTATTCGAGCATGGACTACTGATCTGGAAGAGTCTACTATGGGTCCCACACCTTTGGAAAATATGCGACTTGCCCTGGTACTTCAGGGCCAATCTATGGTCATTCTTGAGAAAGTTTATGCTGAGTCCGCCAACCTTCATGCCAACTACTTGGCTCTGATCAGAAGTTTTGAAGAAAAGGTGGGCGAGCTGAACAGAACTCAGGATGAACTGAGGTTGGCCCAAGGACAGGTATCCTCGGCACAAGCAGATGCTCGCCAGGCTCAAGAAAATGCTCGCCAGGCTCAGGAGGATGCTCACCAAGCAAAGGAGGAGCTAAATCATTCTCAGGAGGAGGTGGTCAGCATACGGAGAGCTCAGGAGGAGATGAATGTCGAGCTTCGTAGTCTCCGAGCTGGCGTTGAGGCCATGGAAAGTGAGAAGAATGTGCTCGGCCAACAGCTCATCATTGCTGAAGAGACCAACACTCGTTTGGGTCTCGAAAATTCAAGGCTGCACAATGAAGAATATGTTGATTCTATGTCAAACTTCTCCTACATATGTGCCTTTGTTGATGCCATCCGGTCTGTTCGCCATACACTCACTGGTGAACAAATTGCCCCACTCATATCTAGTTTCCAGCAGTACCTGATCGACAATCCACCAGATCGCAATCTTCCGATGTCTGACTTGAACGATCTGTGTGACTTCTCCATTCTTCCTGAAGGGATCGAGGTTGATGATCCTATCCTGGATGAGGAAGATGGCTCGGACGTGAATATTGCTGATGTTGCTGGCCAAAATCTTCGAACTGAGTCCGGGTCCGATCAGGTGCAGGCCGAGCAAAGGGGACCTCCTGTGACCGAGCAAAATGTACCTCCTGGCGAGCATACTGGACCTGACCATACTGAAGGAGCTGTTGCTGAGGGGGCTGAGCATGATTTGTTCGACATTTCTCTTCCGTCCACCCCCAACTACGAATTTGCTCCTTAGTGCAATTTTTGTTTTGCCGAACAGATGTTGTGTAATTTTTGTCTTCTTCATTTTTTGCTCGAACAGTGTCTTCCATACTTGTGTAAATTTTTTCTTTCTTCTATTTTGTTCGAACAACTTGGAAATTGAATGGTTGAATTACATATTGAACTGTTTCCTCTAACCTGATCGTTGAGGATGAATGTTGTTGATTGATACTTGTGTTGCTTGATGTTTGCTTTGTTGCTTGATGTTCGCTTTGTTGCTTTCTAGTTTATGCCTCTTTTCTTCTGAATGAATTCAAACATTGGGTTTGCCTATGCCCGCTCCTGACTTCTTTCGTTTTTTATTGTCTTATTGACGTTGCAATCGGTTGATCGTCTTATTTAGGTGCGACCAGATGGGTTAACTTTATGAACCCCCCCTTTCTTGGTTCGCGATCGTCTTATTTAGGTGCGATCACTTTGTACTAGGGCTGTCTTATTTAGCTGCGACCCCGCACTCATCACCCGCTTGTGCTACGGGTATCTGTAAGTACTAGTCGTCTTTTGCGACTGCGTACCCATTACTCGCTTTTTGCTGCGGGAATTAGAGTACGAACTCGTTCGTCAGGTGAACATAGACTTGGGCTAGTTCATCTTTGTTCTGGCCATCCGGCTTAGGTGCGACCTCAAATAGGCTTCAACTAGAAAATCTTAGCGAACAAAAATATTCTTTTGCAACACATTGTATTCTATTACAACCTTTACATTTGAAGAAGACTATCTATTACACAACTATAGAAATCAGACTATGGTTTTGAATTCAAACCTTGTCTTGAGTAGACACGAACTGGCCTCACCTTGTCCGCGGAATTGATGTTGACAAGCATGTGGCACATCATCATGTCTACCCTTCTTTAATAACATGCTCAAGCAGCAGCAGCATAAGCTTTTGTCCCTCCTGGACAAGTTGTGATTATGCGCGCCGATACGGACATGAGCATGTGGCGAGCACGCCTGCTCGCCTATATCAGGTGTGAGCAAAATCTTCAGCTCGCACCATTCTGTCCCCTTCAGCAGATGCCTGAGCATCAGCATCCGCATATTGCTTCGAGCGGACACCATGACATCCCTCCCCTTCGGAGGAGATTTTGGGGATGCATAGGGGACTAGTGATTTACTACTGCATAAGCAGTGAGTAACGTGGAGTGGTAACCATGACTCTGCCGAGCATCTTGAATCCGCAACGAGCTTCAACCTGTGCTCGGAGTGTCATATGGGGTAAAAAGCTCGTACTAGGACGGATGCTCGATTCAGCAGAATGATTGATGAATCGAGAGCTGGATGCTTCTACGTCTGGAGGCATACTGAACCAATTTTCTTCCGATAACTGTAGTATTTTTTTCTTTTTCATCTGTTTTTTCTCTGCTTTCTTCAGCTATCAATATGCCTCTATTTATAGTACTATCCCGAGCTGGTGCTGGCATAGCTAGTTGGTGCTGGCCCTCTTGCTTTCACTCCTCCTTGTGACATCTGTCCGTTTTGAATCCTCCTTTTGACATTTGTTCGAATTTTTGCCAGCTCTTATTCAAGAATTGACACGTTCCCTTTTTGGTCGCCACCACTTCTCAACTTGTTTTGACACGTATCTTCTATCTTTCAATAGTGTTAGCCAACATTCTTCTAGAAGATTTTTGTCGATCATAATGTGTTCTTCTTTCAGGATTGTCCTGCTCGTCTTAGCTGAATGGCTGATTATGTTCGGCCATTTGTGCTCGTTCAGCTATGTGGCTGACTTTTTTCGGCCGACTGTGCTCACTTCAGCTGTGTGGCTAACTTTGTTCGGCCGACTATGCTCGCTTCAGCTGTGTGGCTAACTTTGTTCAGCCGATTATGCTCGACATTATTGATAATATTTTTTCAAATTTGACGCATTCCACGAGTAGGATAATGGGACTCCATTCAGGTCTTCCAAATCATACGCCCAGTTTAGCAAACATTCTGTAACTCTGAATGGACCTTCCCATGCTCGGCCGAACACACCATTTTATACCCCCATTGCTCGTCTTAAAACCAGCTCGCCCACATTGAACCTGCGTGTTCGGACTTTGGAGTTGTAGAACTTATCTGATCTCTTTTTGTACATGGCATTCTTGAAATCAGCCTCCGTCCTTCTTTCTTCTAACAGGTCTGCACTCAGGGCGAGCGCCTGGTCATTGATGTGCTCTCCAAAAGTCATTGTTCGATGACTTGGAATCTTGATTTCTGCGGGTATAACAACTTCCGCACCAAATGCCAGGGCAAACAGGGTCTCCGCAGTTGATGTTCTGAAAGTTGTTCGATAGGCCCATAATATTTCAGGCAACTCTTCAGCCCATCCTCCCCCCTTGGAATTATCAAGTCTGGCCTTGAGGGTATGCTTGATAATTTTATTAACGACTTCAACTTGTCCGTTTGATTGGGGATAATGCGGAGTTGAGTAATGCTTTTTTATGCCCCAGCGATCACAATTCTATCGGAATTCACTTCCATCGAACTGTTTGTCGTTATCCGTTACTAATGACTGGGGAAGCCCAAAATGACAAATGATATTTTTCCAAACAAAGTTCCACATTCTTTGATCGGTGATTTTGACAATGGCTTCGGCTTCCGCCCATTTAGTATAATAATCAACGGCAACCACAACATATTTTACTCCCGACGTGCCAGTAGGAAATGGGCCGATCAAATCGATCCCCCATTTAGCAAATGGCCATGGGCTATAAACTGACACTAATTCTTCAGGTGGGCTATGAATAAGTGGGGCATGTACCTGGAACTTGTGGCACGCGCGAGCATACGCGAGCGAATCTTTTTTGAGGGTTGGCCAGTAATAACCTTGTCTGATTATTTTATGTTCCAGGACGAGCCCACCTGTATGGTTTCCGCATACTCCATCATGGATTTGCTCCAGAAGTACACGACCCTCTTCAGGAGTAATACACTTCAATAGTGGAAGTGAGAAGCTTCTTTTGTACAAATGCTCGTCTAAGATAGTATAACGAGCACATTGTAATCTGAGGCGAGTAGCTTGTGCCTTATTCTCAGGGAGAAGTCCCTTTTGTAAGTAACTCAGGATTGGAGTCATCCAAGTTTCCTGTTCGCTTGTCACATGGGCGACCATAACTCTGGGAACTGATGGCGAACAAGTTGTGACGACCACAATGTCCGTTGTGTTCATCACTCCTTCTGCTGTTGCTAGGCGTGCCTAAGCATCAGCGAATGAATTACCCAATCGTGGTAATTGTTCTATGAAAACTTGTTCGAAATGCTCGAGCAACTCTTTTGCTAGTTGCTGATACTGTGCCATTTGTTCACTTCGGGCCTCGTACTCGCTTGTTACTTGATAAATGATTATCTGAGAATCGCTGTAAATCATCAGCCTCTGAATTCCCATTGTCATAGCCATCTGTAGTCCAGCGATCAAAGCTTCGTATTCGGCTTCATTATTTGTAGCTGGGAAATCAAAACGGATGGTTGTTGTGAATGTTTGTCTGGTTGGGCTGATGAGAACTACGCCTGCTCCGGCTCTTGAACTAGTTGATGAGCCATCAACATGCATATGCCATGGTTGGTCGACAGCTTTTTTGGGCATTTGTGGATATGTCAACTCGACCATGAAATCAGCCATAGCTTGGCCCTTCATTGCTATTCGCGGAGCGAACGTAATGCTAAATTGGCCTAACTCCACCGCCCACTTGAGTAATCTGCCCACAGTATCTGGTCGGTGGAGGACTTGGCGCAATGGGAATGTGGTCAGTACCTCGACAGAGTGATCGAAAAAAAATGGTCGCAATTTTTGAACACTCATTACGAGAGCATATGCTAATTTTTCCAGTGGAGGGTACCGGAGCTCGGCTTCTTTGAGCACTTGGCTTACATAGTAAACGGGCAAGTGTGACGTCCCTTTTGCTCGTACGAGCACAACACTGATTGCATGTTCGGATGCAGCAAGATACAGATAGAGTTATTCACCTGGGACAGGCTTAGACAGTGTCTGAGTGTCTGCAAGGTACTGCTTCAATGATTCGAACGCATTTTGGCAATGCTCGGTCCACTGGAATTTCCCTTTCTTTAATGCATCAAAGAAAGGTTTGCACTTGTCCCCAGTTCGTGATATAAACCGGCTTACGGAAGCTAAATGTCCGGTTAACTTTTGGACCTAGCATGGCTTGAATCTTTGATGGGTTCGCTTCGATCCCCCGTTGACTGACCATATGTCCGAGGAATTTTCCTGAGTGAACCCCAAAGCTACATTTCTTCGGATTTAGCTTCATGTTGTACTTCCTGAGTATATCAAACGTTTGTGCTAGGTGGGTGATGTGGTCTTCCTTGTGTTTGCTTTTTACCACAATATCATCAATATATACCTCAATTGTTCGGCCGATGTGTTCGTCGAACATTTTGTTCACCAAACGTTGATATGTTGCTCCGACATTCTTTAATCCGAATGGCATGCGTTGCCAACAGTACATATTCTTTTCACTCTAGAATGCCGTATTCTTTTGATCATCCGGATGCATGGGTATTTGGTGATAACCAGCAAATGCATCCATGAAAGTCATGAGCTCATGGCCTGCTGTATTATCAACCAAATAATCGATATGCGGCATCGGGGAATTATCTTTCGGGCATGCCTTGTTTAAATCAGTGAAATCAATACATAATCTCCAAGATCCATTGGACTTGCGAACGAGCACAGGGTTCGCAAGCCATCTCGGACATTTTACCTCTCGAATTAGTTTGTTGTCGAGCAACTTTTTGATTTCACTATTCATGGCCGCATATTTCTCCGGACTGAACTTTCTGCGCTTCTGGATAACTGGAGTTTGTGTTGGATCAAGGTTGAGGGAATGACATGCATGTTTAGGATTAATGCCAACCATGTCCTCGTGCGACCATGCGAACACATCCAAGTTTGCTTGAAGATAAGCAATAATTTATGTTCGAATTGGTTCAGGTAATTCCAAACCAATGAACACTTCTAACTCAGGTCTATTCGGGTCGATGTTGATGGACTCCAGTTGTTCGACATGTGTTGCTCGCTTTCTTTTTTGTTTCCACCGAGGATCTTGGATCGACCCCCGGTGTTCGTCATCAACCTCCATAGGTTCGAATCCTATGCGAGGTTCTAGGTCCGATTGCTCGCTTGGCGGATCAATATTCATTAGATCTGGGAGATCCGGAACATGAGTTGCCATTCTGAACTCTGTGTTCGCAGGTTCTGTGTTCGCACAGGGAGCTGTGCTCGTCAAACTTGTGCTCGTCAAGGGATATTTTGGCAATGTATTTGCTTGTTGGCTTGACTCTCTGATCTCCCATGTTTGCTCCATCATGTTAACGATATTTTTCTTTTCTGGTGCACATGATAGCAAACAATCTCGAGCTTTCTTCTGATCTCCTTTTACGCTACCTGTTCCATCTTGTGTTGGAAATTTGACACGATAATGTCGTAGAAACGAGCCGCTTTAAATTCTGAATAAGCGGGTGACCTAGGAACCCGTTATAAGTAAAACGAACATCGGCGATTACAAAATCTAACATTCTAGTTCATCGGATCTCCATTTGAGTTGATTCTTCGACTCTAACCTAATCATACCATAGGGTCGGGTTACAGATTCCCCAAAACCCATTATGGTATGATCACATGGTTCAATATAGCTACTCAAGTCCCCAACTTGCTTTTCCATTTGGTGTAGGGTGTTGACGAACAAAATGTTCGCATAAGCTCGTATCAACCAGGGCGGTGCACCTTCAACCCGAGGAGACGAGCAGCGATGGTTAAAGTCATTCATTGGGGAGTGATTATACCGTCGAGATCGTCTTCGAAAACATGATTTGGTGAGAGGGTGGCGTCTTTAGCCGATGTGCTCGCCACCTTCTTTTCGATGAATGCTTTGCAAAAGCACGATCTCCATCTTTTTAAATGCATTCGATAATGTTGGTGCTCGATAACATCCACCTTTGGACCATATTCAGGACGTATCATGTGGATCTCTTGACTTTCTCGACCTCTACCCACAGTAGGAGGCCCTCTTTTGGGTAATTCAAACCTCTTACGTGATTCTTCGGGATCACTGTCGGATGTTTGTTGACTTTTACGCTTACCCGCCCGATCTTACGTTCTTTACGTTCGGAGTCTCTGCTTTCATGGGCTTTTTTAGGAACTGGGTAAGACGATTATCTTCGTATAGCTTCCAGAGTTGACGAAGTAAATCGCGACAATCTTCTGTATTGTGCCCGATGTACTCTTGATAATTACAATATTTGGAAGCATTAAGACGATGCTTGTCCATTATGATTCTTCTCGGCCTATCCAACATATCCCGATCTTTGATTTGGTTAAAAAATGTTTCTGCTGAAACGCCCAGAAGACTTCGTAGGGCGTTTGCTTCTGCTCTTTCTTCGAATGGTTTGAAAGAGCCTGGGGGTTTGTACCCCCCTTCATTCATTATTTTCTTCCCAAAAACTTTCTTAGTTGTAGGTTCCTGACCCAATCGTGATTGGGCGAGCAAATCTTGCATGGCTATGATCTTGGCTGCTCGCTCCCAGAATTCTGAATATGTGTTCGACCATTCTTGATGCATGGCTTTCCACATGTCAGTGTTCAGGGTCAGGCCCCCGACCACCGTGAGGATCTTGGCATCCTCTTCAACTAGGGCCCCATCATACAAACATTTATCAAATCTTTCGATATATGCTCGATCAGACTCACCTCTTAATTGGGAAAAGTGTGCCAACCTTTGTTTTGGCGCTGGGCGAGCACACATGGATGAGAAATGGGACAGGAATTGTTGTCCCAATTGAGCGAAAGATGTGATGGACGCAGCGGGCAAAGTAGAGAACCATCTATGTGCCCGATCACCCAAAGTCATGGGGAATGATTGGCACTACATTGCGTCTGTGGCACCCATTGCGATCATAAAGTCTGAGTATTTGCTGAGATGGACATGAGGGTCAGACTCAGCATCGAACATGGGAATTGGTGGTCGGGTCTTCGCCACTTTCTCTTGTATTTCAGCCGCCATGATCGCCGGTGATAGTGGCGAGCAGGGTATTGTGCTCGCTCGAGGGTGGCCTTTGGTCGCGGCCAGGTCGGCCTGTAAACCCTTGATGGCTTTCTGCATTTCCGCAAATTTTGTGGAACTGACAGACTTAGATCGGGACTGTTTCCCATCATGAGGACCCAGTGGGTCATGCTCGTGATGGGGCAATCCCCCTTTCCAAGTTTGTCCTTGACTACCCAATCGATGATGGATAGACAATTTTGTTCCCGCCGATTTTTGTTCGGCATGCGGATGATCATGAAGATTTGAATGTGCGGGCATGTTTATTGGTTGTTCCTTCCCTGGATCCTGTCGCCTATTATTGCCGATTCGGTCTTTGGCGGAGAGCCTCAAACGTCCAAACGCTGATGGTCTAGACTCTTGAGGCTGTTCGTCATCAGACGTATCATCAGCTTTTTTATTAGCCCGCTTCACAGTTTTCTTTTTAACTTGCTCGCTGTCAGGTGTATGCGAGCGTCGATCTTCATCATCTTGAGTTTTTAACTTGGCCAACTCTTTCTCGGCCCTCTCTTTCTGTGCTCGCAGCAAGAAAGTGATGGCCTTTGTTGTGGCCGCCGGATCATTGGCTATATTCTCAAGATTGATAGTCTCCACTGTCTGATCTTTGTGAGGCTGACGCTGAGCCTCTTTCCGGTCATGAGATCTACTTTTTCCCGACCTCTCTGTCTGTGTATTCCTAGATTGAGGCATTATATTTCTTTTTTCTGCCTCGGCTAACTACGGGTTTGTGTATAGGTTGGTTTTTTGGTACCCTCCTTCTAGCGCCAATTGTCGCGAGTCGTTTTATTTGGAGTATATTATGTGGCTAATTCGGTAACGACTCACAAACAAAACATGAACGTGTAAAATAAACTGTAAATAAGATGAATTTGTTGACCCAGTTCGTCAAGAAATGACTATTCTGGGGGCATACCATGCCAGGGATGTGGTATTGCGAGTTTTACACGTATAATATTTGATACATCTCATGAAGATGAATCGTTACAAATGAAGATGAATTGTAAAGTTGGTATATGAGTGCTAGGGTTTTTGTGTGCATGGATGATCTCTCGAATTTTTCTATACCTCACCTCTCTGGGAATTTCCTGAACGTATTTTGTGAACCCTTCTCTTCTTGTTTTTTCTTCTATTTATAGTACTTCGACAAGCACGAGCTGGATTGGCAAGCATGAGCTGGAGACTTCGGGTCATGCAAGAATTCATGTAATATCGCCACGTTCCCAACTTCGTCTTCTAGATTGATCTTTACACTTGCTTGTCTGTAAGGCACTCTTTTGGTCGTCCAAATCAATCTTTTGCTCGGCTGGATACTTTGTTCGCCCCTTTAACCATGCCAGTTTTATGTTGGAATACTGTCCTCCTCGAGCATACTGACCTCTCAGGATGTCTGGGTCTTCGGGATGTTTGGGTCTTCAGGATATCTGAGTACCGAACATACTGACCCTTCAGGATGTCTGAGTACCGAGCATACTGACCCCTCAGGTTTGTCCGAGTCTTCAGGATATCTGAACCCTCAGGATGTCTGAGCACCGAGCATACTGACCCCTCAGGTTTGTCTGAGTCTTTAGGCTGTCTGAGTCCTCAGACTTGTTCGTGGCCTCAGACTTGTCTGTGCCCTCAGGTTTGTCTGAGTCCTCAGATCACTTGACTTAGCCATTTGATTCCTTCTTTCCTGATCTGAGTGGCGAACATGCTTATTTGCTCGGTAGGCTTGTTGAGCAACTTTGGTTGGTAAATGGAAAATTGGCGAACAAAACTTACTTCATAAACGAGTATGTTCGCTTGATTTGACAAGGGGTGAGTTGGTCGAAAAAACTTGTTTGGTCGGCAAGCGGCGAGCGGCGAGCACACTTGTCCATCGGGCATGATTATTTTAATAAATATTACACGTGTCTCTCTTACGTGTTCGATTAATGCTGAATAATTATATCGAACACAACACACAGATCTATTCAGGATGAATATTTAAATACAAATTTAATTCTTATAATTATTACTAGCATGAATTAATCCTATATTAATTCAAATAATAATCCAACAACAAATCATGCATATAATCAATTCACGTAAATCCTACGCATGCGGAATTTCTACGAGTTTACGTGAGCGTACCTCTTGGGACGGCAATGGTCTTGTTGATTAGACACACCAAAAGAACTTCCCAAGTATTCCCTTAATCCTTGCTCGACTATCCGGTGGTAGGACACTTGCGAACAATTAACAAAAGGAAAAATAAATTTAGTTGCACCACCTTTGTGGATTTACTAATTTTTCCAGCACATGGAATTGTACTTGGGAATGAAAGAATCATCCCCTATTTACAGAGTAGTGGTGGTCGAAATTTTGGGGCAAAAACAATGTTGGAAAATCTTTTCTTGATCTCCAAGAAATCTTGAATATATCTCCTATATTCTTTTTCCCATAATTATAATATTCCACAAAATCCCACCTACTCTTTGTTATGGAGTATTTTCGAAATTATAGGGCAAGAATCCAAGATTTGGATCTTCTTGAATTTATGAGATATTCTTGTATTTCAAGAAATACATATATTCCATAATATCTTTTCAAGAAAATCAAGAAAATCTTTCTTTCCCTTAATTATCAAAAATTTCGAAATTTTCTCTATGGATAACCAAGTGGGAGATTTCATGAATTTAATGAGATAATCTTGTATTCCAAGAATACATATCTTCATTCCATAACAAAATTCAAAGAAAATCTTTCTCCCCTTTTTATCCATAAATTTCGAATTTCATGGAAAAATAAGGCAACAATATTTATTTTATTTTAAACACCTTTTTCAGTTATTGAACTATATGTTGGGCTACTTGGGGGGCCTTTAGGAGAATTAAGATTGGACCTTCCAATGGATCTTGAATTATCAATATTGAGCCACAATATTATTCAAGCCCATAAATATTAATTAATCCCACTACATAATTAATATTGCACTATCCATCTTAACCCATATTACAGTCAATATGGCTCCCGGTTATTATTTCCCGTGTTTAAGATTATCTAGCCCATTAATTAATTCAAGCCACTGAAATAGCTTTCCATTAATTAATATCTTTTGTCATTGGTTAAGGAACGGTTCAACATTATTATCCATAACGAAAACTAGTTCCACTTGCAAGATTTGGTATGATAAAGCTTATGAACCTCCCAAGGGGGCAAATCGAACAAGCGTACTTGCATACGATTCTCCGTATTAAATCTTAGCAATCACATGTGACCAATAATATTGCCCAAGATAAAAAGTATTGAATCTCGTTGATTCTCTACCCATGATAAGTCAAAGCAATAGTTACCAACCACACGTGATCTTATTTAAGGAACGAAGATTAAGAAATAACGAACCACTGAGGTCTAATTCTTCCTTTTTTAGTTCTGAAGAATTTGTCCTCCTGTAGGTCTTATTTAGAGCATTAATCATGCACTAGTGTAATCTCTTGGTCAAGACAAGTCAATCCGAGCCTTACACTTCAACCTTTCACGATGGATTGTTCATTTCCATCTAGGTCGTGAATGGTGTACTTTTAGTTACAAGGGACTGTTAATTTAATCTTCTGTGATCTGGTATCACTAAATTAACTATAATGTAACACGTACGATTTATTGAACAGTTATGCAGTAAATATATGTAACATTCGATGATATTTAAAGCATCAGTGATAAACAATTTATTTCAGTAAATAAGTCCGAAATTCAGTTTTGATTATACAAAGTAAAAGCATACTTTCCAGTATAATCCCAACAATTATTTGGCTGACTGTTTGGTGAGGGTTTATTGCGGATTTTGAAGATGAATGAGGGTATTTATTACCCTAAATGCTGGAGGGAATTTCAAATTTGAATATTGGAAGGGAATCTGAAAATTTTGAAGGTTTGGAAGTAAATTTTGGAGCCTTAAGTGTGATTAGACCTCTATGATGAGACTGTTCTGAGGGGTTAACTATCAGAACTGTAATTTATGAACAGTACTTGTCTAATATGAATAGGAATTTAAACACAGTATTTGTAATGTATGAACAATATGTAGTTGGATTTATTTTGTTTATTAATTAAATATATTTGTCATTTTTCCCCTTCATTGAGCAGGTTTAATTAGGGGTGAAGGTTAACTTTAATAATAAAGTTAATCTCCACCTTTAAATACCCACACTACCCCTTCTTTATTCAACTCAAATCCAACAAAGTCAATTTGTCTTGGTTTGCGGTCCAAAAGAAGTGTTGCAATCATCCCGGGACGGAGGGAGTATAAGATATATAAAAATTTTAAAATTAGTATATCAAATGTATGTAATTCACATAAAACTTAAGCATTTTCAATAATTTAATGTAATTAAGTAACAAATATTAATTCAAATAACATCAGTTCAATACATAAGTTATATTAAGGAATTCAATAAAAAAACAAGTGATACATTTTCAATTTAAATTATATTGCATAATAATGTTCAATTAAAATAATACATTTAGTACTTAATAAAACGACCATATAGATTTTAGTCTTAAAAAATTACAAAAAAAATAATAATAATAATAATATTTTTTCTAAAAAAATAACCACTCACGCACCCTTCCCGAACCGGATACGCGTATCCTAATTTTTTTTTAAAAAAATTACTCACGGATTCTCCACGTGGCGTATCCGGTGCGAATCCCAAGCGAATCGCACCCGTACCCGCAGAGTATCCGATACTGCACTGTGGTTTTTTTAGAAGAATCTGTGCATCATAGGTTGTATGCTTCTCCTTCATGTCTTTTTTCCCATTTAATTGCTTATTTATATAATTATTGTTATTTCCAGTTGTGTCACATGCACCGCAAGGCGCAAGGGTGTAGAACAGAATATCCTTAATTTGTGAATATTTTGCACACAAGTGGACATCGCCCATCAACCTCATTACTTTTCAGAGAAAGCAACACTGAAAACGATCTACATTTTGTCATCCCTATAGAATTATAGGGCGCGAAATGAAATGAAACTCAGATGAGGCATATTTGCATGAGAGGGAATATAAATTGGAACATTCTGAGAGTGGTGAGTATAATTTGTATTAAATTGTACTTCGCCTCAAACATGAGACCATGTCATATGGGTTTTTGTCAACTAAAACTTTCTAGAAGCCTAAACGAAAGCAACCTTAAAAATCTTGAATCAATTTTAACTTTCTTTTTAAAAAGCGAGAATGTTGAAATTGGGCGAAGAAACTAAAGATTTCAAAAATGCAAATGCATACATAAACTTATACTCCCTCCGTCTCAAAAGACTTAGTACACTTTCATTTTTGATTTGTCCCATAAGACTTTGCACATCAAAAAATGAACTTATTACCCTTACAATACACACTTTTGATCCCCCCATAAAACAATTTTTCTTAATCTCTATGCCTCTTTCAGGACAGAGGAGTACAATGAAATCATTTAGCTAGTTTAATAAATTGACATTACAGATTAACTCAGTCTTCACATGCTGTAAAAATGAAAATACTAGCCATGGATCAGTATAATTAAAGCAATTCTTTTATGGACTACCAGGTTCAGCAACAAAGTCCACTACCCAGCCCAAATCAGCAAAAAATCTGCAGTGGGCTATATTAAACTTTAGTAAGATTTCATTTATTTTATTGATTAGTTCAGAACATATACCTTATTTTTTTTAAAAAGAAAAAACATATACTAAAAAAATTCCCATAAATCCAGTCTGGTTAAGAACATCCAACAAACATAATATACTAGCAAAAAACAAGATAAAGGCCTACTACTTAACAAACTTTGATACATAAAATCCAATATCCACCCAACAGATGGTTAATTCAGCAAAAAAAGTACGAGAAGAGGTCACAAATGTGCAAAACAAAGAGCAGCAAAGTGCAAGCAGGCAGAGAATTCGTCAACTGATATTATCTAATATTCTTCTTATATACTATAGGTAGGTTCTTCAGTTGATCTTGGCCCTTGAAAAATCCATCTCAGGATGCTGCAAAATAAAAAACAATTTGACCATTAAGCTGAGAGAAGAGGGTGCGGTCCGTACGGACCCCTAAAAATGATACAACTAATGAAAATCATTTGTGTATACCTCAGCCATAAACTTCTTCAGTAAATCTTGCTTCTGCATCTCATCGCTAGTTGGAAGTCCCATTTGTTTTTGCCTTTGGTCAAACTTGAGGAACACAAATCAAGAGAAAATGTTGATTGGTGATTTGTTAAACAAAGTAAGATAAAACAATAATAATGGACAGGCTAATCGACCAATAATTCATAGGCAGGAACCTGCCACAGCTTGTTAAAAAACCAGGAAAAATACCAATGACAAGTTAATTGAAGTTTGAAACTTCAACATAAAATGTATGTATGTTACTACATAAAATTTGTTTTGTAAGGTTCAACAATGTCATTGTGTTATACGTGTTTATTTATGTATATATATAAACAATAAACTATATTAATACCATCTGATGTTAAAATATTAATCAAAAGTACATGACATTAGAAATACTACAGATTATAAGATTGTATTTTATTTCAAAAGTTAAGAGTTGCTAGATGGAGCTTATAAGATGGTAGTCGTGACAGTGTAATTAAAATCACACATTTTCAAGGAATTTGTCAAAATAAGATCTTTAATTTAGATACAAAATGGGGATTCCATATTGAATAAGGATTTGTTACTCCTAACATTTAAATTTGGAATGAAATAAGATAATTTTGAATACAACTTAACCATACACTTTTAGAGAGCTTATAAGTTCTTAAACATCTCATATGTTCAGCCAAAAACTCTATAGTATGCTAGCACCAAAATACACAAGCAAACCAAGATAGAAATGCAACCCCAAAGTTTCTTAATTGATGCAGTTTAGCAAATGTATCAGGCAACAACATCGAATGTAACTCATGAATATAGAACGGAACAGATGCATCATGAAGAAAGTCAAGGAAATTGCTAATAACTTACCATCATTTTCTCCACTGTTGAACGGGTTTCTGGATCCAAATCAGATAATTTGCTATTTTCAGGTTCCACTTTCTGCGTGTCGATCTCTGGCTCACCCTTCACCAAGTACTTCCACCAATCCATTTGATTTTGTTTAGTAAGGAGAATAGATACGGATTTCTGGTCCTCTGCAAGAGAACATTTCATTTAGAAAACAACATTTTAGTGATAAATGTCAAAACAACAAATTTAGTGACATATGTATGTTTGTTATGATTTAGAATGCCCACCTAAACTCCAGAAGCAATCGTCAACCCTAACAGACTGGTAAAGTTCACCCTGCAATAACATAAAATCTACTGAGTACTTGAACAGAAATTAGTGGTCGATTGTTCTGAGACATCAATTGTAATCATGTAAGTATCGACAACATTAAAAAATGCTGCAGATCCGAATGGTATAACACTCACATCAATAACTGGTGGCTGACCCTTTAATCCAACTTTAAGATGATTCTTCTTTATTTCACACGCGATGAATCTTGACTTCGTACCAGAAGGGACAGGAACAGTGATGTTAACTTCTTGTAGGGATTGACCCCAAGAATAGTTGTCCATATCAAGGCCGTTGCCACTGTTAGGTGCTGCTCAAACATAAAAAGTGGTCAGCTGTTAGGAATCAGAACTACAGGGTCAATAAGAAAAGTTCAGTAGAATGGAACACATTTGTCAACAATAGATATCCTCCAGAAAGTTTATGTTGTACGTTTATTGGCAACCAATGTTAGCATTCGCATCATGCGAATACAGAGGTTCTGATGATATAGCCAAAGCCAACAAAAGGGAACAAAAGAACGAGGGGGGAAATGCAGATAAAAAAAAATATCAAAACAGGTAACAGATTACTAAAAGTCCATTTTGAGATAACTGTAATTCGCATGACAAGACTATATCAAACCTCAGGGGTAGTTTAAATTTCTGAAAGCAATCAAATTTCCTCCTTCTCAATGAAAGGCTTATGCGAACTGCTAAAAAGACCATAGATAGCAGACACAGGTTCATCCTCAAGTACCTCGGAACAAAACTTCTGATTAAATTATCCATATTTAAAATGTCATATTCCACTTCTGTCCATAGAACCATAGAAACAGTACATAGTTACTACACTGCCATGAATTCCGTAACAGCTTATCACATAAAAATTTAACCCTATTCAAAATAACACTAGCATCAGTACCTCTACTTAAACAAAAAACGCATCCTAAATTACACCTAACAATATGTATCCAACGAATCATAACAATAAGAAGGCATATTTATGTACCAAAGTTCCAAGTAAAATAAACAGAAATTCGGCACGGGATCATAAAATATACCTTGACGCCCATCATCTTTCGCTTCTACTTCACTCCCACTCGCCTTCTCCTCCTTAACCTTCTCATCCTTCAATTTTTCTTCTTTTACCACCGGAGCCGGCTTCACCTCTTCCTTGGCCTTCTTCTCGACCGCGCCATTTGGTTTGGTTTTAACTTCTTTCCTCTTCTTGTCCTCCGACTCCACTTTATCCTTCACCATTCTCACCACCGCACTCACATCGTTCAAAAGGGAATCGCTCTTGAACAAGTCGCTTTCCTTTGCGACGAACTCAAAAACCTTCTCAAGAAATCCAATCGGATTCGACGGATCCAAAGCGGCGTTAAACTTCTTCGTCGTCGACGTCGAGGATGACGCCGGCTTATTCTGCTCTGCTTCTTCGTAATCGGAGAGTATCGCCATTAGGGTATTCGTCCGAGATTGAGCTGACCTTGGAATTGAACTGAAATTGTTAGGGTTTTAATTGGGAGGGGTTAGGGAAATTCTGGAGTATTGAGATTTAGAAAAATTCTAGAAGTCCTTTTATATTTGAAGAAATTTCTGGAAGGGCCCATGAGATTTCTTCGTTGCTCTAATTTACAAAAGTAGACACAAAGCTTGAAGACTACTCAATTCCTATTGTATTTTCTCAAGCAATAAATCCCTTTTCATTAAAAAAAGAAAAGAAAAAGATAGTATTTAAATTAGATGATATTTATTTCTTTTCGTAAAATCGATTAGTACAAAATTTCCTTCATGATGCGTTCATAGTATTTTGGATAATATTTTTAAGTAACACTAGGTTAAATTAAATCTATACATGAATTTATATTACTATTATGTGTAAAAATTAATATTATAAAAATTAAATATCACTATTATTTATAAGAAAATTACTATTTAAAAATATAAAATATTTTTGTGAGAATTTTTTATATAATAATAATAATTTTTATACTTAAAAGTGAAAATTCGTGTTAATAAAAGTGATACTAAAATAATCGAGTTTATTGTCAATATTTTTTTCATAAACCGGTTATAATGTCTTTTATGGTAGGCCTCCGATGAAATTTATTATAGATATCAAATTTATATTACTACATTTACAAATTAATATTAGTTCATGAACAAGTTAAATAGAAAAGTTTGTATCATAAAAATATTATTTAGGATAATTACAAATTGTATGACAAAAAAATTCACAAATTGCAGCATGATTTCTGCAAGCCCATACGGAATTCCAATTAAACCAAATAAAAAACATACAGAGGGAATTAACATTACCTCAGGTACAATTTGTTCTCTAAGGAGGCAGTCCGGGGCGTTCGAGCTCTGATAATGCGTTGAATCTTGTATTGTTATCAAATGTTGTATTTATAGGCTAGTATAGGGTAAATTGTTTCGAATATAATAATATTTCCTTAGATATTCTAATCAAATTTAGTATCTTAATAGTAATATTTCCTAGGCTTCATTTGGATGGATGAATTTAGAAATCTATGAATTTTACACATAAATCATACTCCCCAACGGATTTATAAATACTTAGATTTGGGAGTTTAGAAAAGAGAGTGAAGAGGGAGAGGGAAATGGTAAAGATTGGGGATTTCACAAATAACTAGGTTTTAATGAGGATTTGAAATTCCTCTATTTTAAACTATACTCTCAAATTTAAGTATTTGTAAATCCATTGAAGAATGATGATTTGTGCGTGAAATCTATGGATTTCAAATCCATCATCCAAATGGAGCCTAAGATATTTTAATCTATATATATCTATACAATAACACTACACGCCCAATAAAAATATCTATAAATTGACATCAAATAAAAAAAATAACTTTGTCACTTTTTTATTTTGATCATATATCTTAATCTTAATACTATATATTGGTAAACATATTTCAGCCTATGTAGCGAAACCACGTCAGTCCACGTAAAATTCAATTCAACCAGATTATTCGTTGTGAATGAATTTCTTTTTTATGTTCATTGCGATTTTTCTAATTTGATGAATTTATTAATCTAATTTTATTTTGTATATTTATCTGATGTGATTCTTATAATTTGAAAAGTAATTCGAGTTTTGAATTTTATGTCTTCTAATTTGATGAATTTCTTAATATTATTTTATTCTGTATATTACAGGAAGTATTGAATTAAGTAATTTGAGAGCTAATTAGTTGTGGATAAGTTTCTTATTTTCTGATCATATATCTAATTTGATGAATTTGTTAATCTAATTTTATTTTTATATTTACTCTGATGTGATTCTTCTAATTTGAAAGTAATTTTAGTTATGAATTGGTTATGAATGTTTGATTCAATTGTGTAATTAATTTTTATATTCCAATGAGGTTTTTTTTTAAACATTGTAAGGAGTATTAAGGTGAGTAATTTGAGTGCTAAACTAATTTTGGATGAGTTTTTTTTTTTGTTCATAGCAATTCTTTTAATTTGAAGAATTAATAACCTAATTTGTTTTTCTTTTATGCTTTTGTTGAATTTTTGCAGATTAATCTTTTTTCTGTTTTGCTTTTGTCATCTTCTAATTTAAACTTTTTTGCATGATTATTTATTTTTTATTTTACAGATGAATTAGGTATTTAGTGATCTTTTCAACGATCTATCGCCTTATCACTTTCTGATTGTTTTATTGTGATTTTCTTTGGTTTTTTGTTATTTTTTGTAGGTTTAATCTTCTCTCTCTCTCTTTCTTCTTCTTCAGATGAGTGGTGATGCTGTAATACCCTCTTTTCTAAAGGACAATATATTTTTTGTGGAATGAAACAATTGGCGGAAGCAAATATAAGAATTTGGAAAATTTGTTAGGAATATGTAAATTCAAATGGAAAGATATGCCTTTGAGTTGTTTCATGTATGACAGTTTAGTTTAGAGTTACTATTGAAGATTTGTTTTTATTTTTATTTCACTATTTTTAATGATCTATTATTTTTGTTTATTTCGATTACAACTATTGCTTAAATATATCTAATTTTAGTCATCTATCTTCTGTCCCAACAAATTTTAAGTACAATTAGTAATACTGCAATTGCACGTGCAAGTAATTTTTTCTTCAAACTTGACCATATTGATAAATGTATAAACATATACTAAGAAAAATATTATGAAATGATCATAGATGCATAAATTCTTATAATATGATATTTAATATATCGATAATATTGAGAAATATTCTTTCACCAATTCAACATTTTGTTCAAACCATTTATTTAATTAGTTCATTTTTGGAATAATAAAAACCTGAATCTAATTAATTTGTCCAGAATTATATCATTTAACATAGGAAATTAAAATTATCTTAAAATATCGGCAATTCAACAAATAAATTCAACATAATCGTAGTAATATTTTTTAAAGATAGATTCTCATTATAAATTAATATAAAATATTTAAGATATAAAATTCAACATAATCTTAAAATTTTTTAAGATATTAAATTGTTAAAGTTATATTTTCCAAAAAAATAATTTTTTAAATAAATCATAACACGTTATTCGTTATATGTATCTAAAATTTTGAAGGAAAAAAAAAGATCATATATTTTGCTACGATCCAATCTAATTATATCATTTATATGAATAATCTAATCTAATTATATAATTTATACGAATAATTTAATCTAATTATACCATCCATAATTATTTCTTTGCTTTCACCCTATTTTACCTCAACAAATCAGATAAAAAAAATCAATAATCACATCATTTCTACTGGCATGCATAAAGAAATAAATAAAATCAAAATATACATCATTGAATACTTTGACCTCAGATATATTGTTTCATGTTTGATTTTTTAATTAATAGAACATATTGTTTTGTTTTATATATTAATTATTCAAAAAATTACTAAGAAATTATTGATTGACTTAATAATTATTGAAATTATAATATAATTAAATTTATGTGTTAGGAAATTTTAAATGTTATATAATCTAAACCCAAATAAATATATTTTATAAAATATATATTTTATAGAAAGATCTGATGCGTCTTAATATCAACAAAAAAACTTCTTATAAAAGGAAAGAAAATCATAATTGCATATCTATTTATAATTTATAGGTAAAATGTCAATTCAGGGCCTGAAAGATGACAAAACTATCAATTTAAGGCCTTAAAGATTTTTCATATCGACTCAAGACCTAAAAAGATAGAAAACTATCGATTCAGGGCCTGAAAGATAAAAACTATCAATTTGAGGCTCACACATTTTAAGGTCATGTTTGACACTTATATTTTATATCCTTATTTCATGTTCTTATTTTTTTTTAGGATTAACGGTTCAAGGTTTACGGTTCAGGGGGGTTTAAGGTTCATGGTTCAAGGTTTATGGTTCATCGTTTAGGGTTTAGTGTTCATGGTTTAGGGTTTTAGTGCCAAACATGGCTGTAAAATTTATAAGTTTCGAATTGATAGTTTCTATATTCCAGGCCCTGAATCCATATGAAAAATCTTTCAAGCCTTAAATTAATAGTTTTACCATCTTTCAGGCCTTGAATTGATAAAACTCTTAATTTATATAAGCACAATTTCTTTGATGACTACAAAATTGAAAAAATACATCTTTATATTCTTAGTGAATAATTACATCTCAAAAAAAAAAAAAAAAAAGACAACGAAAACTTTTGAGTGTTGGAGTTCATAAAAAAACAATAAGTAATTGTATCATATTTTTTACACCATATTACGTTTATATTTTATATGTTAAAATTAAATTTAAAATTCTATTAATCATATATGTTTTTTAGGTATATGTGATATTGAATCTATTAGAAATATATACGATCTTTTGATCAATTCACTAAGCATGCCTTAAAATTTCTTATTATTAATCTGGACAAAAACAAAATTAAAATTTTATTCTATAATTAATTAATTAAATATTTAAAGTATTTAACTTAAAATAATATTGTAATTTTTTTTCCAATCCCGCGAAATTCGCGGAGTTACGTACTAGTATATATATATTTTCATTTACGTAAAGTTAAATATGTCATATTAACTTATCTTTGGCCTATTATAACATTTTATGTTTATAATATTGAAATAATTTTACAATTTCCCTCATAATCGGTAAATAATAAATAAAAAATCTCAATTAGAATAACAACTAGATTTTTTAAAGATAAAATTATATATCAAATTTTGCGTTTATATGATTAGTTATAATTCTTTAAAATTATTAAAAAAATTAGATTTTTTAGAGAATTTGTAAAATATACAAACAATTAGACTTTATTTTCAAAGGTTTTGTACAATAAGTATCTATATGAAAAAAAATATTATCAAATCGCACGCAAACATGATTAGCTATAACTCTTTAAAATCCTTCAAATAATTAGATTTTTCAAAAATTTAAATAATAATTTTTTTCATTCACAATAGAAAAAAAATTAATTCATCTTTTTGAACTGCGAAGTCTTTCATTTAATAAATAAATGAAAAAATTGAAAAAAAAATTATAACAAAAAGTTATTTTAACTATTATTTCAACCTCGCGTAATACGCGGGTATATGAACTAGTAATATATATATTTGGATAGATTTAAGTTAATGTGAAATGATTTCTTCAGTATTCGACACTACAACATAATTGACTTTGAGTTGGTATGCTGTGAAACTTGTTCATCGTTAATTTTTTATTTTTTTTTACAAGCATACTCTTTAGTAATATAAGTCACACCCTTTAGTAATGTAAGTCACACCCTTCAGTTATCACTATTGTAGGTCCCGAACGGGTTAGTGAGGGCAGAAGTCTAGAGGGGAGGGGTGAATAGACTTCTGAAAACTTTTTGTGCAAATCAGGTGTGAGGCGATTAGCTTTGATCGAGAGCGAGTGAATCGGTTTGGGGTGATAACCAACTTACTAATCGCTCAAGGCGGATCGATTCGATAACTATCGGTTTAAGCGATGTGTGCGGAAGCTTAAGTTTTACCGTGTGAAAAAACCGGTTTTGATAAATCGATTCCAAAGTTAATCTTTTAATCGGTTGATGAAGTGTCAAGTTTGATCGGATCGAAGCTTGGTGCTAAGCGATCTCAATTTGGAATATGTATGCTTTTTTAAAGGTTGTGTGCGATTGTATGTCGTTAATCAAAGCGATAAAGGCACACAAGATTTATAGTGGTTCGGACAAACCCGATCCTACGTCCCACTCTTCCCTATCACAAAGGGGCACCTACTTAACCAACTGGACTTTTGTTTTATGTGTAAGTCCAACACAAAGACACCAACTAGATGTTTAAAGAGTTCACACTCAACCGATCCCGAGATCGAACTAGAAACCCTGATGCGAAATCTTACTAAACAACTTAACCTAACTTGGGGGTTTGGGTAAGATTGTTTTGGTTCCAACTATGAAATTTTTTTTTGCATTATATAAGCGACTAACAAACTAGATGAAAAGATTTCTATGCTAAGAACTTTATGGGATGAACACTTAATAAAATTAATCTTCTTGTTACGTGTTCTTGGCGGAAATCGATATTTGCTTGAGCTTCTTGATTGTTCGGCGTTTAGTTCCTTGTTTTTCACTCTGAAGTGTGATCCCATATTTATAGACCTTGAAATCAAAAGAGCCGTTGGAGGGCAATTTGAATTTCAGGCTATATTTGGTAGACTTCAGGGCTTGATGTGACGAGCTTCGGGAATGGCATGGCGAAAGCGTGAAAAGTGTTTTTATAGCCGTTCTGAGAGAAGCATCATCAAATCCATGAATTCGGCTCCGATCATCGTGTCTTGTTCTTATTGGATAGTAGACTCACTTTTCAGTGTTTGTTCTTCCAACTAAGGTTGACATTCTTCTTGTTCAAATCATCGACGTATGATTAGGTGAAACATCGATTTCTGGTGGTGACTTTGATCGATCTGGCGAATCGGTCTACTGATAGAGTCTTAAGTGTCTTGGGTTGACTTAGCTTCAACTAGCGGACTCGGTGATGTAGGTCTTCCGGTCCGATCTTACGGAAGTCATCGATCTTCAAGTATTCGAGTTTGAGCTTTATGACTTCAAATTTGAGATATCGACTAGATCGGATCGATCGATCTTCTGTTCTTGTCTTGATTCGGCCATCGGGATATCAATTTGTCTTTTGAGTCTTCAGATCTTACCTATACATATTGAGTTTCCCCTCAATATGTGACCTATCTATTTCATCGGTTGTTCTATACAATCATTATCAATCGGTCTCCTATAGCGAGTAATATAAACATCGATCACCTAATGTGTCCGATTGGTCCTATTACATGTGTTTTGGAACTTTCATCAAAACTATAAATTTCCCAACAATTTCCCCCTTTTTGATGAAACCAAAACAATTTGAGAAACCAAAATACAGTTGATAAAAAAATAGAACAGTTAAGAGCATATAATCAGAAGACAATGAGACTTTGTCTTAGGATCAGAAAATAAACTTTTCTCATTAAATTTTTTGATTACATGTTACATCAGAAAAGTTTGTAAATAAGAATAATTTGATCCTGAGTAGTCTTACGATTTCTTTACTCTTTAGCTTGTATCATCCGGCATCTCTCTTTGATCTTGATGTACATTGAAAATCTGATAAAGTTTCCATTTGACATCATTAGTCTGCTGAAGATCAGTTATATGCGTTTTGCTCAGGATGTCAAAATAGAATCTTTGAAATGCCAGTCTGTCAAATGAGCCATCTGCCTTCTTCGAGTACTCCAGCAGATCATACTCTTGGCGAGATATTTTTACATTGATAAGCTTGGCCTCATTTTCCAGATACTTCAGAAAAATTCGGGTATTTATTTTCTAACGGTTGAGGAATTCTTCATCGGAGATTCTTCTTGTGGAACAAGATTAAGAACAAAGGCATCCAGAAGCCATTCACTCCTGATCTTATTCCATTCCTCAAATCTCTTAGCATGCGCAGCAGTTTTTGGGATGATCTCATCAACTCTTGCTGGCAGCTTAGGTTCTGGTACGGATTTTCCAGCCCTTCCTTTCTTCGCTCTCAATCCGAATTTCTTCTTCAGATTTTCTGCCTCTGCCATTTTTTCTGCCCTTCTTTCTTCTTGGCTTTTTCGGGCTTCTTGACAATCTCGCTTTCTTTGGACATCTTTCCGGTAGTCAAGTTTGTGATGTCCCGCACTGTTATGTCGAGATGGTTTCTCAATCATCCTTCCCCCTTTTTTGGTTTGATCAAAAAAGTAGTGAGTGGGGAGGTCGAGAACCAAAGTTGACTGCGATCGCCTTGTTGAGATCTGCAACAGATATGCCTTGAGTTTGAGCAGTTAGATTTTGAATCGTCGATATCAGCTCAGTCTTGACAGATTCCATGGCAGTAGAGAGTGTTTTAATCAGTTTGTCAAGTTTCTCTTACATCGATTCTAGCTTGTCGGTGAGCATCGAAAATAAACTTGTTGTTTATCCACCGAGTCGGTTTGGCATCAACGGTCTTTATCGATTCGGTACGCCTTGATGGACCTGATTTGGGAGAACCGATCTTTGATTGCTCAACGGGAAATAGCCAATTCCCTTTGATACATTATTTCTTTGATGGCAATCCGCCTTTTGATCATTATCGATCCCTCAACTTCTTCTTTCGGGGAGATCTTTGAGACAAGATTTGATCTCCGAAGTTGATCGATAGTGGCGTGTGATGTTGGAATGTTGAGTGTCACTTGATCGATTCGATTGTTTGTGCCTCCGGTGGTTGGTCATGAAGCTGACACAGACTCCTCCACTCTTGGCAAGCCTCCTCTGCATCCTTTATGATGGCATCGATTTGAGGAGCTTTGTCGTGATCTCGATTCGTCTGTTCCGCAACCCCTAGCTTCGCGTGGATCGGATCTTTGCCGATTTAGCGATTATCGGCTCGGTGGTGATCCTTTAGCGATTTCCTCATCGTCGAAATCGAAGTCTGCAAACTCATCCGCACCGCCCATCTGTTCAATAATTATTATAAAATCTGAGAAGCTTTTTAGTCTTAGATCTCTCCAGGTGAGGATCTCCATGACTTCCTCTCTTATGGCAGGATGGGCGACCAGTTCGGGATACAACTCATCAATTTCTCTTTCGATTCGCATTCTGATCAATTTCCCTGTTATGATCTTTGTTGATCTGGACTCAGGAATTGTCTGTCCAGATTCAGTTTGATGAGATGTGGAAGGTTCTGGTTGTGCTTGAGTCGGCGGAAGATGGCTTATCGGTTCGACCTGCAGATATTCTGCTGTGGAAGCAGGTGCTTCTAGTTCCACATCAGGTAAGCTTTCTGGTTCGTGAACTGATGCAGTTTCAGGTTCGCGGGCAGGTGGAAGAATAGGAGTGACATGCTCAGCAGCCATTAGTCTGAGTGGTGAATCAGCTGTAGCTGGAGGAGAAGGAGATCGTTCATCTCGAGCTTTTTCCTCAGAATGATCTGGCGAGCTCTCAGCTTGAAGCTTTGTCTGGTGATGCGCCACTTTGATTTTTGTGGTGCAATATTTATTGCAGGGCTCCTTCTTCATCGACTCATCTTCTAGCATCGAGTCATGGAGGCTTGCTTCGCCTTCTTGACCTCTTCTCGCAGGCCTTCACGGTTTTTTTTCTTCTTACAGGGGGGCATTTGGTGGGCCATACGGGGGGCCTTCACCATTTCGGTGATTCGCCCAGCATCTGGTGTAGCTTTCTTGCTTTTTCCTTTCTTTGACTTTGGGGGGTTGGCGATATCATCGTCTGGTGGCCCAAAAATGGTGAAGTGGGCTGTGAGAAAAGCCTTATAGGACTTGATCCATTACATTTCCCATTTGGCCTTTGGCATTTTATCTGTAGGATAAGCGCAACCTTGTTGAGATTGCTGATTTTTTCTTGGATATACTGCCTCCACTCATCAACTCCAAATTTATCATGTTCTTGGAGTAGAATGGCCTTCAGAAACCCATGCCAATTGATGTTCTTGGCTTCATCAATTATTGCGACCATCTTTGTCTGCAGTTTGCGGATGTAATAGCATCGGGAAATTTGAATCTGATACCCATAATTGTTTTTGACAATATGTCAAACAACAATCGGTATTTCCTCTTGAGCATTGGCGACAAAACTCCGACGTATGATGTTTGTCGGCTTCTCTGAAAAACTCTTTTACGTCGGCTCATCTTCGTTCTCCCAGTAATGAAGCAAAGTAGATTCGATCCTTTGGGTATTTGAGCAGGGCGTGTTATATCCTCATTCGACAGTCTGATTTCTTCTCCGGTGACTGTCGAAAGTAGTTCTTCTCCTGGAGCATCCGTATCCACTCTTAAATTCCTTAGGAATTCTAGTGCTTCATACTGCATCACTGGATTGCAGTGAGCAGCGCAAAATTTCTCAAGGCCTGCTTTTCGCAGAATTTGCTCGACTTCCATGGATTAGGATCTGAGTGATATTGAAGCTATGCGAACTTATCATCCACAATCTTTGTTGCGGTTCGCATAGTTGCACATTATTTTACCCATCTGTGAGTGATCATCTCTGAGATAAGATAGATTTGGTTAAAAAATTGTGCATTAATACAAAGAATATCACCTGGCGGAAACTAAGAAACAATAAAGCATAACACAGGATAGAAACATTTAATATCAATGGATTTAAAAAAATACATCAAATAAACATAGATTACCAGATTCTGTTTTTCGGAAAGATGATTTTGAAACTTAGGAAAACACTTTGAATCTAAGAGAAGTAATCTGGAGTTTTCAGAGAATAAATCGCAAGTTTGTGAAATGGAAAACTCTGGTATGGTTTTTTGATGATCTTTATAAAGACGAGGAGGGAAAAAGAAGACAAGATTTGGAAGATCAACCGTTTGAAAAGATTAAACGTTCAGATAAGCGGTTTTTGATCGTAGGTCGAAAAAAACACGTACGAAAACCTTTTGGATTTAAAAGCACATTTAGTAGCAGTTAATACTTGTTCCCCACGTCCGCATTAAATGATTTGCAGGAAATACGTCACAAGGATAATGGGTACAGTAAGGCAAATAATATCAGATAAGATCCGATAAATAAGCAAAGAACAAGAGAAAAAAAAAGGCAGATCGGTTGATCGATATTGTAATCAGTCAATACCACTTGTCCATGTTGATTTCACTTGTTGATCTTAGTATTCTGCCTAAGCCTTAAAATTTCCCAACTGATCCTTTTAGCTGATCTTCTTCACTTGCATCTGATCTGTTGAAGTTCCAAGCTCAACTGATCTTCCTTGAATACGTCTGATTTCCCTTCTGATCCTCCTTGATCAGTTGAAGTTCCCCCTTCAACTGATATTTACATTTTCCCATAGGCGGATGTATCTGATTTGTTGGAGTTTCAAGCTCAGCTGATCTTCCTCATCTGATCAGCTTCGTATGTATCAGATTTTGGTTGACCTAATCTAATTCTTCTCAAGTCAATCCAATGTTGGGGAATGAGTCGCACAGATCTATTCGGGGTGAATATTTAAATACAAATTTAATTCATTAATTATTACTAGCATGAATTAATCCTATATTAATTCAAATAATAATTACAACAACATATCATGCATATAAAAGCCACGTAAAACCTCTGGCGTCGCGAATCTGCGGGTTTACGTGAGCGTCTCTCGGGATGGCGGTGGCTTTTGGTCGGACGGACGGACTAACCAAAAGGACTTCCCAAGTATTCCTTAGCCCTTGCTCGACAATCCGATTGGAAGGATACTCGCGAACAATTAACAAAAAAGGAAAAAATAAACTTTTGTTGCACCACTTATGTGGATTTGCTAATATTTCCAAAGACATGGAATTGTACTTGGGAATGAACTAATCATCCCTATATATAGGAGGAGGGAGGGTGAACGAAATTTTGTGTTTTTTTCAATGTGGGAAAAGACTTTTCTTGGTCACCAAGAAATCTTGAATATATCCCATATATTCTTTTTCTCATAATTAAAATATTCCACAAAAAATCCACCTCCTCAAGTTTATGGAATTTTCGAAAATTATAAGGTGCAATAATCCAAGATTTGGATCTTCTTGAATTTGTGAGATATTCTTGTATTTCAAGAAATACATATCTTCCATAATATCTTTTCAAGAAAATCAAGAAAATCTTTCTTGCCCACTATATTTTCTACTTTTTCGAAAATTTCTATATAGATAGGCTAGTGGGAGATTTCTTGAATTTAATGAGATAATCTTGTATTCCAAGAATACATATCTTCATTCCATAACAAAATTCAAAGAAAATCTTTCTCCCATCATATCTATAAATTTCAAAAATTTTTAGGAAATATAAGCAACAATATTTATTTTATTTTAATCACCTTTTTCAGTTATTGGACTATATGTTGGGCTACTCAGGGGGCCTTTAGGAGAATTAAGATTGGACCTTTTAATGGATCTTGAATATCTAATATTGAGCCACAATATAATTCAAGCCCATAAATATTAATTAATCCCACTACATAATTAATATTGACTATCCATCTTAACCCATATTACGGTCAATATGGCTCCGGTCATTATTTCCGTGTTTAAGATTATCTAGCCCATTAATTAATTCAAGCCGGCTGAAATAGCTTTCCATTAATTAATATCTTTTGTCCTTGGTCAAGGAGCGGTTCAACATTATTATCCATACAGGAAACAAATTCCACTTGCAAGATTTAGTATGATAAAAGCTTATGAACCTCCCAAGGGGCAAATCAAGCAAGCGTGCTTGCACCACGATTCTTCAGTATTAAATCTTAGCAATCACATGTGACCAATAATATTGCCCAAGATAAAAAGTATTGAATCTCTCTCGATTCGCTACCCATGATAAGTCAAAGCAATAGTTACCGATCCCACGTGATCCTATTTAAGGGACGAAGGTTAAGAAACAACGAACCATCGAGGTCTAATTCTTCCTTGTTCGATTTCAAGAATTTATCCTCCTCAGAGGTCCTATTCAACAAGATCAATCATGCACTAGTGTAATCTCTTGGTCAAGACAAACCAATCTGAGCCTTACACCTCAACCTTTCGCTATGGTTGTTCATTTCCATCTAGGTCGTGAAAGGCGTACTTATAGTTACAAGGGACTGTTAATTTAATCTTCGTGATCGGGTATCACTAAATTAACTCTGATGTAACACGTCATTTAATTATTGAGCAGTTATAAATAAATATATATAACATTCAATCATATTTAAAGCATCAGTGATAAACAATTTATTTCAGTAAATAAGTCTGGAAATTCAGTTTCGATTATACAAAGTAAAAAGCGTACTTTTCAGTATAATCCCCAACATCCAATTCTTGGAATAAGTGTTACCGCCAAAACTTAGTCTAGAATAGTAGTCTCTATTCCCTAAGTTGGCGCGATTTGATTTATCGTAATTATAAATCGAATCTTTTCGATATGTCAATCATAGTAAATTTATCCAATTATCGATCGCGTGATTCCTACACATTTGTTGTCCTTTTGGTGCTTGATTTCTCTAAAAGGTTTTGAGAACTCGAATTTGCATTTGCACCCTTGCTTGGCCTCTATAAATTGGACCAATTGTTTTACACAACATAACCCATTCACCATACTTATCTTCTTTGTAGAATCATGTATCCTGGTGAACCCTTATTTCCGGTGAAACTTTTAAGCAAACACCTTTACCCCCTTTTTTCAATGATTTCAAACTTCTCAAATCAACCCTATCGTCCCTTATCTTTGTTTTTAAGTCGTCATCAAAGATTTCACATACGATTGTTGCAAAGCTTCTCTACCACCATGGCGGCGGAACTTTCTTTGTTTAACCGAGAAGACACTTCTCCTAACTGTAGTATGCACCTTGTGTGTCTATCGTTATGGCGTAACTACCATCAACAGACTTAGTGCGAAAATGAGCGTGAGTTTGATATGCGATCTTGATCGGTCAACAACCGATCTTCGATATATTAACTCACCATTTTGCTGTTGGAGAGCCCCTTGACTCTTTCTTAGGGCTCTGGTTTAAAAAATCCTATCAAGGTCATTTGTCGCTCCTTTGGTTTTTAGCCCGATTTAGCGGCTTTAGGATTTCTTTAAAGCCTCTCTCACCCTTGTTAAGTGGGGGAAAATGAGAGCATCGATTTAAAATCTCTCTCCCCGCTCTACTTGGGTTAGGATGAGGGTTTAGGGTTATAGGTTTAGGGTTTTTGGTTATGACTTATGTCTTGACCTCCGGGTCCTTTGTACTTGTATCTTGTAATGTAATCGACCTTGGTCTTTATCAATGAAAAGTTCTATTATTCCATTGTTGTGTAAAGTTCCTGTATCCTTATGCGATTTTAAGCTTTAATCTTGTGAATACCACTTGTGAATCTTGCTTGTTGAATATAAAACTTAATCGACTTACAAAGATGTAAAATAACCCAACTGATTTAATCAGATATTCCTTTAAAATTGTGCGTTTCCTTTAATCTGATGAACCTTAAATCGATCGGTTCCTTTAATCGATAACTTGTAAAAAACCGATCGGTTCCTTTGAATCTTGTTGAATTTCAAATTTTAATCGACTTACAAAGTATAACCGAAGCAGATTTAATCGAGATAATCCTTTAAACGATCAGTTCATTTAATCTGATAAACTTTAAATCTGATCGGTATCATCTCATATCAGTTCCTTGACTGATCTTCTAATCAGTTGAGATACCAAACTCAACTGATTCCTTTCAGCCTGGTTAGTCTCTTAACCAGCTGGTTCTGGAGAACAATCCATCAAACATTTTAGGTGCATTTTCTCCAAGATCCGAAGCCCTAGCTCATTGCATAATTCTCTGAATCGATCTCAACTAGTGGCTTGGTTAGAATATCGACTTTTACGTATATCATTATGAATCTTTTCCATTACGATATTCTTCTTTTCAACATGATCTCTTATAAAATGGTGTCTGACATCCACATGCTTGCATCTTGTATGTAGAACAGGATTCTGAGTTATTGCAATAGCATTATTACTGTCATAGAAAATAGGTACATTCTTAGCTTCAATGTTATAATCCTCATGGCCGACTAAGCGGAAGCGATTGGGAACAACGACTTCCTGCGCCCCGTATATATTACGCTTGATAGTAGAGATGTCTGAATCGATGTCCCTTCTTTGAAAACCACGAGATCGATTTACTTCCTAAGAATTGACAAGTTCCGAGGTGGATTTTTTCATCAATCTTGCAACCTCCATAATCGTAATCGAGAATACCCACTAAGCTCTAGATTATCATCGATGGGTAAAATAAACCAAGGTTTCTTGTCCCTTCAGATACTTAAGAATCCGCTTAGTCGCTTCTAGGTGACTTATCATTGGATTTGCACGAAATCGGCACATACACCTCTGCGAAGGTTATATCCGGTCTTTGGCAAATCGGTATAGCGAGAGATCCAATGAGACCCCTATATTCCTTCGATTTTTTTTCGACCATCCTCATCCGGATCCATCTTGAATCCGGTCATCATAGGAATTTTGGCTTCCTTACAATTTTGAACTCCAAACTTAGCCAATAAATTCCTAGTGTACTTTTGCTTGGCGGATGAATATCCTTCAGACTTTGCTTTACTTGAAGACCCGTAAAGTAATTCATCGACCCATCATGGACATCTCGAACTTCCCTTGCATCGGTTCTTTGAATCTTTCACATAGACTTTTGTTGGGAGATCAGAAGATGATGTAAATCCACGAGATCGAACCATCGAATATCTTCTCCATCTTCTATTCGAATAAGGTTACGTCCTTTGTTCCTTTAGTGAACCCACTTTTCGATCAAGAACCGAGAGAGTGTATCATACCAAGCTCGAGGAGCTTGTTTGAACCATAGAGAGCTTTTTTTAGGCGGTACACTGGTTGCCCTTTTCAAAGCACGGAGGTTGTTAGACATAAACTTCCTCTCGCTAGTACCCCGTTTAAGAAAGCACTCTTTACGTCCATCATCGATACCACGATGAACCCTCGTGGGAAGCATATGCTTAAAAAAAACCCGAATGGCTTCTAAGCGGCGGCGGTGCAAAGGTCTCATCATAATCAATTCCTTCTAGGGGTGAAAACGGATCGGATATTTCCCGACCGATCCGGAGCCGCATCTGGTCGGTATCGAATTCGGTATAAAAAATTAGTATTCGGGCGGATACGGATTCGGATACGGATAGTTGACTTCGGATTCGGAATCGGATTCGGAATACATAATATCCGACCGTATTCGAGTTTTCCCATATTTTATCGGATATTATCCGGATAATAAATTCGGATATCCGAATTTTTTAATATATTTTATTTTATATTTTATATTAATGTATATATAATAATATAATTGACAATTAAAATTACATTTCTACCCTTAAATAAATAATTTTATTTTCTGCATATTTAAAATCTTATATTCTGCATATTTAGTAATTTACTTTGTTCTTAAAAGTGAAAATCTTTCAAGTCCTTCTTCCACCGCCATAGCGCCGCCGCGGTCACTACCATTAGCGCCACCGCCGTTGCCGCCGTCACCACCATCATTAGCATCGCAGCCATCGCCGCCATTATTAGCACCACCGTCACCACCATTAGCACCGCCACCACCATTAACTATTCATCTTCTTCATCAGGAAGTTTCCTCTGAAATTCATCCCCAAAATCTTTTCTTCCTCAAGATGCTTCCTCTGAAATTCATTTTTGGAGATCTGTGTTTTTTGAAATTCATTGCCTGGGAAAAATAGTTGGTGGTGTTTCTTCATTAATGGACACTCTAGTTGGGGAAAGGTGGAGGAAGAGTCTTTAGTTTTTTTTTTTTTTTTAATTGAGTTGCAGAGTTTTTTTTTTTTAAGGTAGAAGAAGAAGAAGAACAGTAAATGGGTTGAGTAGGGGTGTGGCTAAGAAGATAATGGGTTGAGAGGAGATTTGTTCTTTTTTTAATTTAATAGTACTTTTTAATTATTAATTTTCAAAATTAATTATAGAAAAAAAAAGACATGTATATCTTAATTTATTATTTATTAAAATTTGGATCTTTTTTGTTGAAAAAAAAAAAGGCAGAATGAATTACTAAAATAGGGGAACTGTTTTGACCTATTTTAATAAAAAAAAAATCAAAATTCACTAAGGGTACAATAGACTTTTTATATTGTAAGTGGAAGGAATATTCTATCACCCTAGGGGTGAATCATCACGTATAGCATCTTCCATATTATATATGTCTTCTTAGGCATTATATTGTGCTGGAGTGGTGATGGTTATGAAGGATATAACTTTTAGTTTCATATTATTAGCAGTAGATATAATTTTTTTAATTTGCATTAGAACTTCTATGAAATATTGCATTTGTAGTTTTTTTTATGTGTTTCAATCATATTTTGATGATTTTCGTTTGAAATATATTATCCGATTATAGTTATTCGAATCCGGCCTGGATTCGTCCGATATCCGTCCCGTATCCGTATACCGAATATTCTGAATTTGTATCCGAATTGGCTTTTAAAAGATATCCGACTCAATTCGGAAAAAAAATATGGTTTAGGATACGGTATAAGCACTATCCGTCCGTATTCGATCCGTTTTCACCCCTAATTCCTTCTGATTGTGAATACCCCTTAGCAACAAGTCTTGCCTTATTTCTGGTGATGACGTTTTTCTCATCTCTCTTGTTCTTGAATACCGGCCGTGCCAATTACGTCTTGATGATTTGGTGCATCTACCGGTTCCCAAACTTGATTTTCTCTCGAACTTTCAAGCTCCTCCTGCATGGCTAGGATCGACTTGCGTCTTGTAGAAACTTTCTCTATTGTTGTTGGTTCCTTCATAGGCGGATAACAAAGAATACATGACACTTTCACTGTCGATGTCTAGTTTTAACTTTATCGGATGGGTCTCCGATTATCGGATCGGTTGGATATTTGGTTATCCGAGTCATACATTACGATTTGCGTCGGTTTTTGGAGAACATCGTCCGTTTTCGATAAAATTTCATTACTAGCGATTGGGAGTGGTGCGAGTTATGATCCACTTGATAAGAACAAGTCTCGGTGATGTTGGACTCATCATGTGGCGATGTCGTTCGCTCGTGGGAACTTCAGTGTTCCCCCGAACCGGATGGTTCGGTTGATCTTATCTCACCATGTCGAACTTCACCAAACGGTTTTTCGTACCTTAGGATCTGAATGATCCGGTGAATCAGCTAGATCCGGAATGTATACCGTTAGGGTTTCTGATTCTTTTTCCTTGACCGTTAGCTGATCCATTTTCTGAACATCAGGTTCTTGTTGATCAGGTACATCTTGTTCGAGGCGATTTCTCTTGTTCGGAAGATGCTTCATCAAATACTACATGGGGTGTTTCTTCCACAAGTAGGGTTTAAATGCATTGTAAACCCCGAAAGCCTTGCTAGATGAGGAATATCCTAAGAATATACCCTCATCGACTTGGCCTCAAAAGTCTTCAATCGACTCTTCCCATTGTTGTGTATGAAACACTTACACCAAAAAACATGGAAGTAAAGAGACACGAGGTTTTACGTCCTTCCACGTTCATAGGGCGTTTTGTAGTGAGCCTTAGTGGAAGACATACATTACGAGTGTGGCGTGCAATGTTGATTATACGCCGAGAAATGGCTTGGTATTGCATGTTAAACTAACATCGCAAGGCGAACTTCTTTGAGAGTTCATTTCCGCGTTAAATTTACTCCATTTTGTTGTGGCGTCCTTGCGGTGATGTTTCATGTCAGTATACCAAACTTAGAAAAAAATCATAATAAAATAGTTTGTAAATTGCGTACCTTTATCGATCGATTTTTTTACTACACCGACACCCTTCTCATTTTGTAATCTTTTTAGCGGCTCGGTATCTTCGTTTGTCGTCTCATTCTTCTTATGTAAGAATATAACCCAGGTAAACTTGGAATAGTCATCCACGATTACCAGAGTATATTTGCGTCCGTTGAGACTGATTGGTGTAACTGGTCCGAATAGATCCATATGAAGCCGTTGCGATACTCTCTTTGGATGCCGGTCCCGAATTCCCTTGAATGAAGCTTTGACCTGTTTTCCCTTCTGACATGCAGTACATGTCTGATCCTTTGAAAATACTTCATTCGGAAGTCCTTCCACTAGAGACATCCTTGCTATCTTATTAAGAGTTTTAAAGTTCAGATGGCTCATTCTTTTGTGCCAGAGCCAACTGCTACTTTTGGAACTCTTGACAATCAGGCATGCATTTCTTGGGCAACTGTTCCAATCAATTTGTGTAGATCGTCCCTTTCCTTGAAACGATTAGCAAAATCTGTTGAGTGGCTCGATTCTTGATAGTGCATTGGTCAGTCGAGAACTCAACACTGAATCCGTTGTCGCAGAATTGTGAAACCGATAATAGGTTGTGCTTCAGACCTTCGACATACGAGACTCCAGTTACTTGTACATCATCATTCTCTAAGGTTCCGAATCCTTTGGTATAACCAAAGTTATCATCATAGAAAGAGTACACATGACCTTTCGTTTCTATGTATGAACCGAGGAGATGCTTGCTTCTGTCATGTGCCTTGAGCATCCACTATCGATGTACCCGGATAGTTGCTTGCACACCTCCTTTGTTGGCCAGACCACGCGATCCTGCCGACCAAATCAGGCTTTAGGTACCCCTTTTGGATTGGGTCCTGAGGGGTTAGGATTAGTTTTGGGGACCCATACAAACAGAGCACTTCTATTGTGATCAGTTAGATCAGAAGGCCTGATTTGTCTCCCATACCTATCAACATAATCATACGTCTCTGTATCAACATTATTAGTGTGAACCTTGGATGACTTAGAAGACTTGGGATTTATCTTTTACGTTTGTCTTCTTTTTATCCAAAGGTGGTTTGACCCTAGATTTACGATTATAGGGGTAGGTACGACTGCTACCATCAAAAGATTCATATCTTTTCGGCATAGGTGGTTTTTGCAGTTTACCTGAAGCATGCTTATTAGGCAGCTGACCTTGATTGGGTCTCAGATTGGACTTCCCTTTTACAGGTTGTCTTTTCTGATTCCTGATCTGTTGATCAGGTTGAGGTCTCTTAGAAGAACCGGGTTCTTACATTGATTCCTCGATCGATGCTTTACCGGTTAGGGGTCCATTTCGTTTCCCCTTCCGGTTAGGCATCTGCCTTACCGCTCAAACCGGGTCTTTTTCCTTATTAGATACATGTTTGGCTTTTTGGTGTATCTTTGTGAAACTCGCCCCGATTACACCTTTTGAGATGAATCGGTAGGGGCTTTTGAGGATGTGGAAGGGTTCTCATAGCCAAGTCCTTCTTGTTAATCGTTGTTCGAAAATAGGTGTTCATGTCTTGAACAATTTTAGATGATTTTGTGAAAACCTCTATTTTCTTACTACATGATTATCCTCGGATGATTTGGACTTTCATGCATTCGGAATAACTCATCGAATTTTGCTTGCGAGGATTTTGAAGTCATCGACTTTCTTTGTTTGTTAATTGCCGGTGATCTTTGATCTGCTTCTCCGATCGAAGCTTTAACCGAGAATTTTAAATTCCTCGGTTGCCTTTACGGCGGTTTGGTGATCTAAGTTCGGAGGCTTTCTTGAGATCATTTTCTTTATGGTGATTATTTACGGTCCTCAAACTTATCATTTTCGGCTTCCACTAAGCATAAGTGTCTCTTGCATTGGAGATCCTCAAGCAATTGCTCGAGTAGAGCTGCGGTCAATCTCCCGGCGGGTGTGCTAATGATAGTAGGTGTAAGCCGAGCGAAGCGAGTTTTGGAGGTTACCTCAGTTGGTCCTCCCGGCCATGGCGAGATCTCATCATCGTGCGAAGAGAATATCGGATCTTCATTTTCATAGAAGTCAGCAAACTTCTAGCGTCGGTGAGAAGTCTTCTCTGGAGGAGTATCCAGAGTCCTCGGAGGCGGATAGGAATTGTCAATTCCTAACGTATCAACAACCATGGCTCTTACGTCCTATAACGTTGCTCTCTTACATTTCCTCTTTTCTTCCCTTTCTCTTGGCGTCAGTGCAGGCGTCTGCGCTATAGTGACTGGCTTCTCACGGTTGAAGCCACGCTCCTTGATCCACCGAATCTTTCCTTCGGGTGAATCCTCCGTCTGTATGACCTATCGGGTGACTTCCTTTTCGATAGTAGTCCGAGCTTCTTCATCGATTGGTTATCTCTTCCTTCCTCAGTCGATTATCTCTTTTCCTTTCATCTCTGTGATCCCTCCAATCATCAGATCTGGTTCTTTCTGGGGAGATCGTTGGCTGATCTCCTATCTCTCCCTCGGCTATGTTGATAGTCCTTATAAAATCTTGATACTTACCAAGTTGGACGTTCGACTTCTCAAGCTTCCCAGTAGCGAGAGCGTCTGATACTTACGACTTATTATATTCCCCACAGTTCGTTGGCCTTCGTTTCTTCTTTGGTTGCCTTAAAAGCAAGCGATTTTGAAGTTGAGGCTTGGCGGGCACCTCATCTTCATCGAACTTGTCCTCTTTCAATCAAATCGAACTTCGTGAGCTTTAAGGCTCAAGAACAAGCTACTTGGCTTCATTTTTGAAATGTCTTGGCAATCCTTGATTACCGTGACCTTCATGTCCCATTTCTTGGTGAGAGACCTTAAAATTTTGTAGTTGATATCTTTATCAGACATCTCTCTACCAAGTTCTCGAAGCTTGTTTATTGACATCGTAATCCTTCCATCGAGTTCGTTGATGGTTTTCGTTGGCAAACATCTTGATTTTCGAACTTCACCCGGTTAAACTTGTAGACTATTTGTCTTTTATCATTCATTTCCTCGCATATCTCGGCTAGAGTATCCCACATTGCTTTTCGTAGATTTGAGATACTTAATCTTTTCCTTGGTGACCTTATCCATGGTCTTCATGATAATATGCCTTGCGATAGTATCTAGAGTGTGCAGCTTTCTTTCCTCTGCATCCATCAAGGCTGGGCTTTTACGCACAAGACTTCCGGTGCAAAGTCCGGATCTCCTCCATTGCGGGGGTTGTCGTAATAAATGATGATGGGTCCTCTTTCGATGACTTCCATCATTACGCCGCTTATCGAACCTAGATGGTTGGACATATATATGGCCCAACACGCATACTCATCGATTGAGAACTTTGGCGGATCATGATACATACCGAGGTGTTATCCCTTTGAGTGATTTTTGGAAAATGAATGAGTTTTAAAAACGGTTTTTCAAGATCGATTCGATTGACCACAAAGATTCTTCCTCAAGAATCGATGATACACAAAGTCGATTGGTGCAGAGAACCAACCGCTTTGATACCACTTGTAGGTCCTTAAACGGGTTAGTGAGGCGTAAGTCTAGAGGGGAGGGTGAATAGACTTCTAAAAACTTTTTTCGCAGATCGAGGTGTGAGGCGATTAGCTTTGATCAGTGCGAAGTGAATCGGTTTGCCACGATAACCAACTTACTAATCGCTTTCAAGGCGGATCGATTCAGTAACTATCGGTTTAAGCGATGTGTCGGAAGCTTAAGTTTTACCCGTGTGAAAAACCGGTTTTGATAAATCGATTCCAAAGTTAATCTTTTAATCGGTTGGTGAAGTGTCAAGTTTGATCGGATCGAAGCTTGGTGCTAATCGATCTCAATTTGGAATATGTATCGCTTTAAAGGTTGTGTGCGATTGTGTAATCAGTTAATCAAAGCAATAAAGGCACACAAGATTTATAGTGGTTCGGACAAACCAGTCCTACGTCCACTCTTCCCTATCACAAGGGGCACCTACTTAACCAACTGGACTTTGTTTTATGTGTAAGTTCAACACAGTACACCAACTAGATGTTTAAAGAGTTCACACTCAACCGATCCCAGAGATCAGAACTAGAAACCCTAGTCTGAAATCTTGCTAAACAACTTAACCTAACTTGGGGGTTTGGGTAAGATTGTTTTGGTTCCAACTATGAAATCTTTTCTTGCGTATAAGCAGCCTAACAACTAGATGAAAAGATTTCTATGCTAAGAACTTTATGGGATGAACACTTAATAAAATTAATCTTCTTGTTCGTGTTCTTGGGCGGAAATCTGATATTTGCTTCAGCTTCTTGATTGTTTAGCATTTCCGTTCCTTGTTTTTCACTCTGAAGTGTGATCCCATATTTATAGACCTTGAAATAAAAGAGCCGTTGGAGAGCAATTTGAATTTCAGGCTATATTTGGTAGACTTGCGAGCTTGATGTGACGAGCCGAGGAATGGCATGGCCGAAAAGCGTGAAAAGTGTTTTTATAGCGAATTCTGAGAGAAGCATCATCAAATCCCAATTCTTGGCTCCGATCATATCGTGTCTTGTTCTTATTGGATAGTAGACTCACTTTTCAGTGTTTGTTCTTCCAACTAAGGTTGACATTCTTCTTGTTCAGATCATCGACGTATGATTAGATGAAACATCAGATTTCACTGTGTGGTGACGATCGATCTGGCCGAATCGATCTACACTCCGATAAGTCTTCTGGTTGGGTTGACTTAGCTTCAACTAGCGGACTTACCGATGTAGGTCTTCGTCCGATCTTACGGCTCATCATCGATCTTCAAGTATTACGAGTTTGAGCTTTATGACTTGGTGAGAGATATCGACTAGATCGGATCGATCCGATCTTCGTTTCTTGTCTCAGATTCGGCTTTTGTCGGATATCATTTGTCTTTTGAGTCTTGGATCGACCTATACATATTGAGTTTCCCCCTCAATATGTGACCTATCTATTTCATTAGTTGTTCTATACAATCATTATCAACTGGTCTCCTATAGCAGGTAATATAAACATCAGTCAGCTAACAGGTCTGACTGGTCCTATTACATGTGTTTTTGGAACTTTCATCAAAACTATAAATTTCCCAACAACTATGATACTCTCTGATATAATATAAGTCACACCCTTCACTTTTATGAGTAATACTACCCTTTATAGTAAAAAGTCACACCCTTTATAGTAAAAAATCACACTCTTTAATAATATTAGTGACACTCCTTAACCAGTTTCACCGTGAAACTTGTTCACCCTATACTTTGACATTGACTTTATGTAATACTTTATTGTAACAATTTTAGTTTATGCAATGCGTTATGGTAACACTATTTTAATTTTATATTATATAACACATTATGTAACATTTTATTAATATGTAACACTTGCACGTAACATTTTTACATAGTCAACACTTCTTAGGTATCACTTTTATATAGGTAACACATCTTAGCAACACTTTAATAAATGTAACACTTTTTTAAGTAACACTTTAATATAAAAAATACTTTTAGATAACACTTTTATATATGTAACATATTTTAGTAACACTTTGTATATATTAACTATTTAAATATATAAACATACTTTATTTATAATACATAAAATATGTATATTCAATATGTATTATGTGCACTACATTTTTATAAATATATTTTATAATATTTTAAAATTTTATGTTCAAATACATTAAATTTATTATATAATAAAAATATCTATGTTTATTATATACCTATAAAATATAATATAAGATACAATTATACAGTTTTTAGATTTTTTTTAAAGAAGTAGGTAGTAAATTATTTGCTCCATAAAAAATTAATGTACTTTAATAATAATCAATGCTATTTTTTTAATATAAGAAAAAATAAACAGAAAAAAAAAGAAAATAAGTATAGTTAACGTTCATATTGTGTAAAACATCATTAGCTAGCCAAGTTGGTGACAACACCTTTTTTTTTAAGTTGATACATAAAACATAAAAAATGTTATTTTAAATTTTAGACTGCATTAGCAATTGCAACACCATTAAAATTATTACTTATTTACTATAATAATATATTATAACTATTAAGTAATATATTTTAGGTGTTACATAATGTAACTTATGCTGTAGTAAGAATGACTATTATTTATTTATGGAACTCTACATAGGAATTCTTGGGCAATAAGTATTGAAGTTATTTATGGTAAGACATTTTAAGATATAATCAAGAAGATTTCAACTAAAGGAAATAATCATATTATTTTTCAAAGGAAATAATCATATTGATTAGATTTCGGGAGGAGTTCGTTTGAGCCAAACGAATTAAGTCAAATTATACTTGTACTTCAATGAAAATATCGAAGCAACTTCCATCTTTATCATTATTATATAATACTATAATCAACAAAAAAGTATGATAAATATCCTCTTTATTACCTTGCTTGCATAAATTAACACTAATATAAATATTTTACAACATCTATCTAAATGTATAAAACTAATTTCAGGTTAATTTGATTTGGTTAAGCAACGCCAAAGACAAAAACAAAAATCGAACCAAAACCAAATTGATCGTGAACTCCAATCAATCATTACGTCTTCTATGAAATTTCGACGTATCTACTTTGTTTTCATTTGTTTAATGGTGACTTTCTCAAAGGTCAAAGGTGAAGTTTTATTAAGATTGACTAGATCTTAGTACTCTCGAATTTATGTGAAGTGTATTTTTTGGTGTTACCGTCATGCATAAGCATTATTACTATATACATATTATTATTGATTTTTTAAATAATAATATATAATGCATATACATAAAAGTGATGCTTGAAGAAAAATAGTTCATATGAACTGATGAACACATAATTATCACATTTTCTAAATAAGACATAAAAGTGTTTTTTCACATATATAATACATTTGAACGAAATTCAATTGAGATTATAAATATATTACAATCATCTAACCTGAAGTAGATCGATCGAAAATATATAGTTTAATTTCTCAAAAATAAACTTTAGTTTCTCTAATAATTGATAAAAAATGAGTATTCAATAAATAATTAATTTATATTCAAATTGATTTAAGCCAGTTTCCACAACAAATGCAAGATCCACCTCTTTTTTTTTTATTAAAGGAAAATCCACCCATTTTGATTTAAGATGTAGTTGTATTTTTTTTTTTTTTTTTATGACAGGTAAGATGCAGTTGTATTAAAATCTGAGGACCCATTGACTTTATGCCCAAACGGAACTTTTATTTTAAAATCAACTTGGTTTCATATTTTTGATGAATTACTCACTTTTTTTCCAATCGTCGTCTCTCTTAGCATATAATGATGCACATTGGGTAATTCCAACAGAAGCAAGATTTCTCTTCCTGAAGGGGGAAGGGGGCGTTGATCCTAATCTCAGGTAATTTAATTTATGAGTTTCATAGATTAATTTCCGATTATATAGTGTGACGCCTTTGCATGATGAATATTGCAATTTTCCACATTTCCGTGTGTGAAAATAATTTGCCTAAATTCCATGTCATTTTGTGCAAATAGGCCATCAATTCAATTAAAGAAACACGCTAAAATAGAGAAATTAAGCCCCCTTTATTGAATTATAAAATGCCATGGATCTTGGGAAAAGCTCGAGTGTAAGTCAACTGATTTTGTGTGTGAATATGTGTGTTTCTGGGCAGTAAATCCAAGCATCTACGAGGTCAAGTTGCAGAAATTAATGTATGTTCATACAAAAATATACTGATCAGATAAATAATTTGAATTACTATCTTATTTTCCTTGCAATTTTTTACCTGGATCAAGATTATGAACAATTTGACTTGTTTAATTTTATATCATGATCAGATTGCAAAATCATGGATCAATCAATGCCCTCTTAGAGAGAAATCTTCAGCCTCACAGGACCTACATTTCTCAAAGCTATAGATTGGTGAGATCCCATTCTTGATTTAGTCAAGTGAACATTTTTACAATTTTCATGTAATAACAGTTCACCTGTCATGAATGATTGTACAATGAAAAAACTGAGAGTTTTATATCAGTACCTCTTTTGCATTAGACAAAAACATCTATGAATGAACCTGGTACACGGAAGTTTTAAGATGAATTCAGTAATACTGTTTAGTATACTAAGTAATACTGTTTAGCGTATGTGAGTTTCACATAAAATCAAGCATTTATCAAAAGGTGATACTTTGTATGCTAAAAGGTGATACTTTGAAGAAGAGATATTTCACGTGAATTTGGTTCATAGAAGACTCTCACTCTTTGCGTTATTTCTTTGTGAGTAAAAGTATTTGATTGCATCACTTTTCCAGATATACTTAAAATCAACGCAATAGTATGTTTTTCTTCGTATGTACATTGTTCTTACTGTATCATACATCACAGGGGCAACTCACACCATCAAAGGTCCATTCCTGCTAGCTTAGTCCAGGACGTTTACACCCTGGAACGCGACAGGCGGCAGAATCGGCAGGGCCACCAAGCCCTGGCCCCACCGTGGTGGCAATTCTTCAATTTCAGGCTGATCCAGGTTCTTGTGGACGACCATGATGTCTCATACTTTGGCGCCATTTACGAGTTCCTAAACCCCCCATTTCACTATCACCCCCAAAGGCCTCCACAGTACGTCGTTGCCTTCAGGGGCACCATCAACAAGACTGGAAACCGGGAACAGGATTTCAAGCTCAATCTCCACTTGATCATCAACAATCTTGCAAACAGCTCCCGTTTCCAGATCGGTTTGGATTGCGTTCATCGCATCTTCCAAAAATTGGGCCCCGATAACGTCTGGATAGCGGGGCATTCTCTAGGCTCGTCCATCGCATTGCTTGTTGGACAACAAATGGTCAAGCAAAGTAGGACTCATCTCGAAACCTACCTCTTCAACCCCCCTTTCGCCTCTCCCCCGATCGAGCGGTTATCCAACGACAAGCTAAAACTCGGTTTAAGGCTTGCAAACAGCGTCCTAACCGCTGGCCTGGCTGCTGCTGTCAATTACGGCTCCCAAAAGACGAAAGATCAAGAAAACGACCCGTTTATGGTGTTATCTACGTGGGTTCCGTACTTGTTTATCAATCCGTCGGACCCCATTTGCTCGGAATACGGGGGCTATTTCAAACATAGGGAGGATATGGAGTCAATTGGTGCTGCAAGAATTGGGAAGCTTGCAACAAAACATTCAATAGGGAGCATTTTGTCAGGTGCTACAGGGAAGAAGGATTGTGAAGCAGTGCATCTTATTCCTTCTGCTTATCTCACTGTTAATGTTACCCCTTGTCTCACTTTTAAAGAAGCTCATGGGATTCATCAATGGTGGAGGCAAGATATGCAGTTTTGCTATAAATTTCACCAATATAAGTGAAAAATGTATCTTTTTGGCTTTTGTGTGAATAGCCACATCTTTAATCTGCACCAACTGTGAAAATATGCATCATTATCTGATTTCTTTTGTTGATTTTAAACTGTTTTCTTAAGATTTTCAGTTTCTTTCTTCATTGGTGAGTTCATTTTATCTGATGCAGCTAATTAAGTACAGAAAGTATACCCTTTCATATAATTGCCAAGATTATTGCTTCACATATTTTGATAATATGATATATGAACAATTTGTTCGAGATGAAGTCTTGTACGAGACCTTCTCATAATTGAGACTTAGAGTTTGAGACGCGATAATGTTGTTGGTTTTTGTGACACTCATTTTTCAAAAGAATCAGCATAAATATCACGTCTAATGCGTCTCGTAAAAAAATATTTTTATGTGTGTGTTTGATAATTAGTGGATCAGCAAAGATTTTCCAACGTGCTCTCTACTCGTGCAGATTAATCTGAAAAGGTACAATAAAGCATAATATTGGGCATTAAATAAGAAACTTATAGATATTGACAAATAAAAAAGACATTCTGAAGAAGTTATTTAATCAAATTTCATGTTTCCAGAAAAAGTTTTGTGCTGTCCTGTTGCATTTGCTGGATACAACTACTACTGATCTTCGACAACTTTTCAACCTATTTTTTAAATATTTAATCGCATTAAATCAAGGAATTATATAACATAGCAAGAATGTAATGATACTTCTTAATATAAAAGAGGTTTGTGTGTAAAACTTCAACTTGCGCTGACTTTACATGTTCCACGCAAAGCGAGTAATAAAAAGAATATACTATTGTTTTAAGGGTGTTTCTTACAATAGTCAGAGTGTCTTCACATGTTATCGTACTGACCTGCTACCTATTGTATTTATTTAATATTTTTAAATTATTTTTTAAATTATTTTTTTCTACTTATTATTATACCCTTTCTAAAATAATTAAAATACTTAATACATCAAATCAAACTAACGACATTGATCTCTCCTTCTCCACGACAATTTCTCGAACTCTCCCAGACTTTATTAATTGCTAAAACAAATAAAAAGAACCATAGAAAATCAAAGGAAAAAGACAAATGAAACCGATGGTCATGACATAATAATTCGAATTTGAGACACAAAATTGTACGTCAAATCACAAGTAAGGTCTAAGCCATAGATTTAATTCGAATCATTTAATTTAATAGCTTAATTAGGGCGTCTTCTCATCCGTCTTCTTGTCGGTGGCATATTCAGATACAGCTTCTTTGGCGGATTGTAGTTTCTCCGCCACTTTCCCGGCGGCTTCCGTCACAACATTTCCGGGCTTGTCGTCTTCGGGGCGAAACACGTGAGTTATCTCCACTGGTCATATTCTCCGGTCGTCGCCGCGCTGGTAATCTTCTCCGGTTGTCTTCTCCGGTCGTCTTCTCAAAACACAAATAGCATCTCGATGTTTGCTAAACAAACTGCAATTTCAGATTAAAACACTTAGCAATCACTAAAATGGTGGAATCCAAACTAAGATATTAATAAAGTAAAATTCAATTATATGATTCTAATAGTAGATTTATGCTACGTGGGTTAATCTATAATTTCTATAATGCAAAATCTCCCTAAGATATGTAAGTAATAAAATGATGTGGCAGGTGTTGTGGTAAAGCCTTAGGCCTCTATTTTTAATCTCCATAGTCTCATTGATTTTGAGTTTAAGTTAATCTCAATCATTGATTTTTTTCTTACATTTTTTATAAATTGTCACATCTCAAAATTCATTTTTCATTCATTGTTATTTGAAACCGTAATCATCTACTCTTCCTCTCATTGACTCTCGCCCAAATTTCCAATCTCCATAATTTATAGGTAATGATTTTTCTTATGTATTTGTAGGTAATGATTTTCTTAATTCCTCTAATTTATTTGTAAGTAATGATTTTTCTAAAAAAAAAAATCTATATAAATCGATGCAGGTCACTATTTTTTTTACAGCAACATGATGAGGAAGCTTTGGTTTATTTGTAGGTAATGATTTTTCTAATTCCTCTCATTTATTTGTAGGTAATGATTTTTATAATTTTCTTTTCCTACACAAATTGATGCAGACCATTGTTTTTTTTTAATTTTTGCAGCAACAGGAAGAGGATGTTGACCATTGTTTCATTTCATATTTTTTATTTGTTTATATTTATATTATATGGTTCAAATTTTTTATTTTTTTTGTTGCAGATATCTAATTTATTGTGCTTAAGAAGAAAATTAGTAGCAAACGAGAAAAAAATTATATTTATCATCTTATGATGAAGAGTGTATTTAGAATTTTCTTCTAATGTTTTTAGAGTGTAGATTTTATATCGTAAGAAATGTATCTCTTCAGTCATTGTATCGTCGAAGTTATGAATAATTTTTTTTATTTATTCATCAGATTATGTATATTGTATGAGCGAGAATAACATTGCATGCAAATAATGACAATTAATTTTGATGTAATTTTATAATGTAAAATGTTGTAATTTTTCAATATATGATACTTTTGTATAGTGCATACTAATACTATATGTATTAATCATGTAATTCGTTTTTGTATATCAATATTCTTGCATTAATTAAATATATAATGTGTAATTAGTGGCATTATATTTATATAAATATTTACCAAAAATATCAAGTTGACCCAAAATTAATGGGATTGAGTTAACTTATTAATTAAGTATTTAATATGACAATCTTGAACAAATCAAATTAATGGGATTGAGTTGACTAATTAATTAAATAATTAATATTACAATCACATACAACCATTCTCTAAATATTCTACATTTCCTATTTTTATGAAGTTTAAATTGAACTAATTGTTAATAATTTTTTTAAATATATTTGTTCAATTAATCATAATATGATAACATTGGTGTACCAAATATTGGTTCCATTATATTACATTGCATATTTTACTCAAATGTGTTAATTAGTTCAATTATGTGAAGTTCAATCAATTTTATTATATATATATATATATATATATATATATATATATATATATATATAGATGATTTTAAATACATATTCAAATTAAATAATTAATTACTAACATGAATTAATCCTAAATCAATTCAACATAATAATTAAACAACATGCGTACACGTAATTCACGTAAATCCTAAACATGCGGAACTAGGAGTTACGAGATTACATACCTCTTGTAGAGACAAGTGTTGAGACAATGGATCTACCTAAAGAGTCTTCCCAAATATGTCCAAAAGTCCACAAACGTAATCCGGTGGGAGAATTCGCACGAACGATTTTAACAATAGAGAAAATAAAAAAAAATTATGCTACCACCTTTGTGGATTTCTAATATTTCCAACACATGGAATTGCACTTGGGAATTAAAAATTCATCCCCTATATATAGGAATGGGGGGGCAATTTTTAGTGCTAGGAAAATAGGGAAGAAATCTTGAATATATCTCCTATATTATTTTCTCCTTATTTAAATTTTCCATAAAAATCTCTTCCCCCTTTTATTCCTAAATTTTCGAAAATAACAAGGCATAAAGAATCAAGATTTGACTTCTTGAATTTATGGGATAATTATGTATTCCTACAATAATTATCTCTTTCCATAAAATATCTACAAGAAAATCAAGACAATCTTTTCTTCCTTTTTCCCTACATATTTTCGAAAATATCAAGAAATATTAGGCAAGAATATTTTCTTCTCTCTTTCATTAATTGGACTTTATTTTTGGGATATTTGAGAGGCCTTTAGGAGAATTAAGATTGGACCTTCAATGGACTATGAAGCTATAATATTTGGGCCAAATATTATTCAAGTCCATTAATATTAATTTATTCCACTATAAAATTAATATTGAACTATCCATCTTAACCCATATGACGATTTCACTATAATATGGCTCCCGGTCATTATTTCCCGCGTTTAAGATTATATTAGTCTATTAATTAATTAAGCCACTGAACAAGCTTTATATTAATTAATATCTTTGTCCTTGGAGTAAAGACAACTCAACATTATTATCCATACCGGAAATAAATTTCCACTTGCAAGATTTGGTATGATAAAGGTTCTGAGCCCACCAAGGGGACAAATCAAGCAAGACGTACTTGCACGCGATTCTCCGTATTAAATGTCAGCAATCGTCATGTAATTAACAATATTGCCCAAGATATAAGGTATCGAATCGCATTGACTCTCTTCCCATCATAAGTCAAAGCAATAGTTATTAATTTCACACGATCCTATTTAAGGGACGGAGATTAAGAAACAACACACCACTGAGGTCTAATTCTTGTATATTCAGTACCGAAGAATTTGTCCTCCTGTAGGTCCTTATTCAGCGCGCCTAAATGCGCTAGTGTAATCCCTTGGTCAAGACAAGCCAATCTGGGTCTTACACTTCAACCTTTCATGATGGTTTGTTCATTTCCATCTGGGTTGTGAATTTGTACTTAATTACGAGGTGTTGTTAATTTGATCTTCAGTGATCTGGTATCACCAAATTAACTACAACGTAATACGTACTGACTTATTGAACCGGTTTGCAATAAATATATATAACATTCATTCATATTTAATGCAACAATGATTAATAGTTTATTTCAGTAAATAAATAAGAAAAATCAATTTGGTTATACAAAGTAAAAACATACTTTTCAGTATAACCCCAACATATATATGTACGTATATTGCAATAGTTTAATGTAAAATCAATTTTATATTAATGTTTTGGTGTGCTTTCAATATTTAAATTTTGGTGAGTTTTTTTTTTTTTTTTGTGTGTGTGTGTTTAGTGTGGATATTAAAATTTTGAATAATTTTATGGATGAATAATTTATGGATTAAAGTTTTCTTTCGAATTCCAGTTTGAATATGATTTTCCTTAATTATATGAAAACTGATGTGATAACATTTAAATTGTGTTTCTATGGTATGATAAAAAAAAATTATTAAAAAAGTCTACAATTATTTTAGTAAATGAGAATGTTGAAATTAATATGTGTGTGTGTGAAAGATAGTAAATCTATCAATTTAAGGGTTGAAAGATTTTTCATATCGATTCAAGGCCTGAAAGATAGAAAAATATCATTACATGGCTTGAAAGATAGAAACTATTAATTCGAGGCTTACACATTTTAAGGTCATGTTTGACACTAAACCATAAATCCTGAATCGTAAACCCTAAAACCTGAACCCTGGACCCTAAACCCTAAAAAAAAAGACATGAAATATATGTGTCAAACATGGTCTTAAAATGTTTGAGCCTCAAATTGATAGTTTCTATCTTTCAAGACCTGTATTGATAGTTTTCTATCTTTCAGGTTTTGAATCTATAAGAAAAATCTTTCAGGGCTTAAATTGATAGATTTACCAACTTTCAAGCCCTGAATTGACATTTTTCTATATTACATAAATTATTTATGAAAATATAAAATGAAACACAAAATTATGTATAATATGTATGTATAAAAATATTTGTCAGTTTATATTTATGTATTGGATTTTTAATGCCATGCAAGGTTAATTAATATTTCTTAAATATTTTGATTATTTATTAGTATATGTTGGGTATAATGCATACTATTATAAGTATTAATTATTTAATTTGTATTTATATCAATATTTTTTAGTTAATTAAATATAATGTTTAATTATTATTATCATATTTTTATCAAAAATATCAAGTCAAAGTTTTTGTTGCAATATATTAAAGATGTCATGTCGAACATGTTAAAAAAATCAATATACAAACATTAATATGTTATTTTGAACGAATTTGTTATACAAGATATGCATTTAATTTCAAAGTATACCAAATTATCAATTAATGCAACCTAATTTAATTTAGGTCATATAAATGCTATAAATTTAATGTTTAATTTTTAATTATCCAACTCAATATATATATGATTAATTGGTTGATATGAAGAATGATTACATTTTCTTCATTTACTTTGATTTTTTTTTAAATTTATTATAATATTATATAATGTCATCCAAAATGACAATATTTTGAAGTGTATATGTATTGATCATAATTTAAAAATAATATCTTTGAGTTTATCTAACTAGTATTGCACCCGTGCTAACGCACGGTCATTGTTGTTATTAAATATTTTAGATGTTAAAATATTATTTTGGATTAATATAAAATTAAAAAAATTTTTACGTCTTATTATAATATTTATATTTATTAATAAAATTTTAATCTTTTTTAATTATATTTAATTTTATTCATATCAATGTGATATGTTAAAGAAAATTCTTTGAAAAGAAGAATTGATATTAGGATTAAATTTTTTGTAGTCCATTAATTTTATTTCGTTTGAAATTAGAACAGATTGTTTTGACTTTTTAATTTTAGTCCCGTGAGTTTAATTTTTTATATAAATTTGTCTTTTAACTTGCTGCAGCAGGTCACCAAATAGGTAACTGTCAAATGTGTAATAATTTTATTTTATTTTTTAATTTTGAAATGCAACCTAGACTTTTTTTAGTCGTAATAATTTTGGGTCGGGATTTTTAACGATTTTTGTGTACTTTGGTTTACTTTTAAATTTTGGGGTTAGTTTAGACCCGGTAAACCAACCCGATCACTTTGTCTTTTAATTTTAAGGTTGTCTTTAAAATCGATGCAAAATTATTAGAATTACAAAAGTCTAGGTGATGCTTCGAAATTAAAGGAAAAAATAAAATAATTACACATGTGAAGTTTACATATTTAGTGACCTGCCGCAACAGGTTAAAAGATCAATTTCAAATATTTTGAAAACATACTGGACTCAAAATCAAAGAGTCATAACAATCGGGATCAATTTTTAAACGATGCAAAGTTATTGGACTACAAAAAAATTAATCTCATTAATGTTCTTCACTGTATAATTTTTTTTTTATTAATTGCAAAAAAAATCACCACCCTTGAGGTTTTAATCAATTACATCACATTATTTTTCTTTGCTATTCGAGACATCACATTTTAAAATTATGTTATTCAAGAATTTTTAATTTTTATACAATAATTAAGTGTCGGAGTTGACATAAATGTCCACGTAGGATGTCAAGACTGAAGATGGGCAAACGTTTCAAATTGTAAAATTTTAAAAGACGACGTTTTTGTTATAAAAAAACAAAGAAAAAAAATATTTTATTCATCGGTCGTGGCATCTTACATGAAAATATATGTAGCAGCTCCAGGAACCATATTATTTAATAGTTGCCATAAAATGGGCAGACACTTCAAATTGCAAAATTTTCAAAAGGAATGTCTTGAATTGCAAAGGAAAAAATAATATGTTGTAATTGACAAAACTCCTAAGAGTGATAATTCCTTTTTTTTTTTTTGGCAATTAACCTTTTTTTTTTAATTTTACATTGGTTGTATCAACGTTATGATGTATCTAACAAAGTCCAAATATTAATGTAATATTTATATTCATGATAAAAATATCGATTAATTTTTAAATACATATAATTTGACATATATTTTACTAAATTAAATTTAAAAAATTTACAACAAAAGCTTATATTAGTATCTTGTTATAATATAAAAATTCATAAAAATATATTTTACGTATATAAGATATTTAATATTTTCATTTAGAGAAAATATAATAAATCATTTATGTATAATAACTCAAATAATTAATATTGTAAAATCCTATATGAAAAGGACTTTATAAAAAATAAAACGTCATGAAAAAGTTGTGAAATTTGAATATTTATTATTACAAAATTATATAATTCCTAAAAATTTCATGATCATCATGAGATAATAGAATCTTCAAACCCAAATTCTAGAGGTTTGTTACCAGGGAAACAACTACATACAATTGTCCATGACTAAAAACGAACTTCTGCAAAAGATCTTCTACATGAGAAAACTATTGTCCTTGACTTTTATATGTGGACATATCATATGAAACAACCATTCAAAACTATCTTAGTTGAAATTTTGAGTGACAATATATGATCAGAAGGAGATAATGTAACTCTAGGCTCCTCTTAGAACCTTAGCTTCAAGACTTATATCACTCATCCTCGTAATAACCAGCCTATATATTGGGAAAAAAAAATGTTTCATTACAAATTTAATGAATTGATACATATTCAACATTTAAAAGATGAGGAAAAAAATTAAAAATATAATATTAAAAGTCTAATGTTGGGATTATACTGGAAAGTATGCTTTTACTTTGTATAATCAAAACTGAATTTCAGACTTATTTACTGAAATAAATTGTTTATCACTGATGCTTTAAATATCATCGAATGTTACATATATTTACTGCATAACTGTTCAATAAATAATACGTGTTACATTGTAGTTAATTTAGTGATACCAGATCACAGAAGATTAAATTAACAGTCTCTTGTAACCAAAAGTACACCATTCAGGACCTAGATGGAAATGAACAATTCATTGTGAAAGGTTGAAGTGTAAGGCTCAGATTGACTTGTCTTGACCAAGAGATTACACTAGTGCATGTTTAGTGCACTGAAGAGGACCTACAGGAGGACAAATTCTTCAGAACTGAACCAGGAAGAATTAGACCTCAGTGGTTCGTTATTTCTTAATCTTCGTCCCTTAAATAGGATCACGTGTGGTTGGTAATTATTTCTTTGACTTATTACGGGTAGAGAATCAACGAGATTCAATACTTTATATCTTGGGCAATACTATTGGTCACATGCGATTGCTAAGATTTAATACGGAGAATTGTGTGCAAGTACGCTTGTTCGATTTTCCCCCTTGGGAGGTTCATAAATTTTATCATGTCAAATCTTGCAAGTGGAACTAGTTTTCGGTATGGATAATAATGTTGAAGCGTTTCTTTACCAAGGATAAAAGATATTAATTAATGGAAAGCTATTTCAGTGGCTTGAATTAATTAATGGACTAGATAATCTTAAACAAGGGAAATAATAACCGGGAGCCATATTGACTGTAATATGAGTTAAGATGGATAGTGCAATATTAATTATGTAGTGGGATTAATTAATATTTATGGGCTTGAATAATATTGTGGCTCAATATTGATAATTCAAGATCCATTGGAAGGTCCAATCTTAATTCTCCTAAAGGCCCCTCAAGTAGCCCAACATAAAGTCCAATAACTTAAAAAGGTGTTTAAAATAAAATAAATTATTGTTGCATTATTTTCCTTAAATTTTGAAATTATTAAAGAAAAAGAGGGAGAAGAATTTTCTTGAAAAGATTTTATGGAAAGGAGATAAGTATTCTTGAAATACAAGATTATCCTATAAATTCAAGAAATCTCCCACTTGGTTTCTTTAATTGTGATTTTCGAAATATATAGAGTAATAATAGGAAGAAGGATTTTCTTGAAAAGATTTTATGGAAAAATATATGTATTCTTGGAATACAAGAATATCTCATAAATTCAAGAAAGATCCAATCTTGAAAAGCCTCCTATTAATTTCGAAAAAATGGGTTAAATAAGGATGTGAGATTTTTGTGAAAAAATACACATGAAAAGAAGAATATATGGGATATATTCAAGATTTCTTGGAGATCAAGAAAAAATCTTTCCTAACCCTATTTTGAGCCCTAATTTTCGTCCCCCTCTCTATTATAAATAGGGGATTAATGTTTTCATCCCTAGAACACGAAAATCGATTTTTCGGAAAAATATCAGCGTCGATAAAATATCAAATATTTTGAAACGTCGACAGATTGTGTATTTTCAAAAAACGTCAATTGTGAGTGTACAATTCCATGTGCTGGAAAAATTAGTAAATCCACAAAGGTGGTGCAACAAATTTTTTATTTTCCCTTTTTGTTAATTGTTCGCGAGTTTCCTTCCACCGAATTGACGAGCAAGGACTAGGGAATATTTGGGGAAGACTTTTTGGTGTGTTTAATCGACAAGACCATTGTCACTCCAAGAGGTTAGTTCACGTAAACCCGTAGCAATTCTGCATGCGTATAATTTATGTGAACTGTTTATATGCATGATTTGTTGTTGAATTATTATTTGAACTAATATAGGATTAATTCATGCTAGTAATAATTGTTAGAATTAAATTTGTATTTAAATATTCATCCCGAATAGATCCGTGCAAATAATTCCCCAACAACTGGTATCAGAGCCTCGGTTTCGGGCTCTGAATTTTAAATTGTAATTTAATTCGTTTTCATTAAATTTGAAATTGGATAGTAGAATTGCTAGATCTTTTTTGCAGGTATCCAATTGTCATGGAATTTAATGTGTTTATTTATGCATGCATATAAATTGTGGTTTTTAATTCGATTCGTTCGAATTCGTTTTGCCTCGTGAGAAAATCCACGAGTAGATTAGGATTTGTTTGATTTGATCAATGTAATAGACTAGTCTAGATCTAGGTTTATTTTTTTTTTGTAAATAAATTGTAACTGGATTGGAAACGGAGGTGGAGACGAAGAATTAAAGGATAGATCCAGAACCGTACGCGGACGACGTGCATCGTGCAAAACGTGCCAAGGGATGCACGCGCACGATGCGGATGTCGTCATGCGAGGGTACGACGCCAGCGCGGAGGATCGGGATCGACGCTACGGACCATGCGCCAAGCGGCCGAGGCGACGAAGCGGCGGCGGCGAAGGCCACGGGACGTCTTGCGCCGCCGAGGTCCTTGGGCGAGGCGAGTACCTCGGCGATGAGTTTTTGAACTACTTGTCTGATGAAGGGATTGCATCCCAGCTGACTGCACCCGAAACTCCTCAACAAAATGGGGTTGCAGAGCGAAGAAACAAAACTCTTTTGGAAATGGTTAGATCTATGATGAGTTATGCGGATCTTCCCAATTCATTCTGGGGTCATGCCTTGGAAACAACGGCCTACATTCTGAACTTGGTGCCATCCAAATCGGTTCCCAAAACTCCCAAAGAATTGTGGACCGGGCGCAAGCCCAGTTTGAGACACATGAAAATTTGGGGGTGTCCGGCCTACGTGTTGGACAAGGAAGCCGGAAAATTGGATCCTCGATCAGAATTAAGGTTGTTTGTAGGATACCCCGAGGGAACAAAAGGGTGTATGTTCTATGGTCCCAAAGATCAAAGGTGGTAATAAGCACCCACTTTAGATTTTTGGAAGAAGACTATATGAACAAAAGAAGACCCCAGAAGTGAGATTACCTTAAATGAGCTAAAGGGGCTAACCTCATTGCCAACTGTACAAGATGACATACCAAGCGACACACTTTCACAACCGAAACCTCGTCGTAGTGGGAGGGTTGCAAGACAGCCCGAGAGATTCATGGGGATAGGAGAGTCCTCGGACTTGATTCCCGGACAAGACGAATCAGACCCATGGACATATGACAAGGTAATCCAAGACAAGGATGCAGTTTCTTGGTAAACAGCAATGAAAGCCGAAATGGGTTCTATGGATCATAACAGAGTGTGGGAGCTAGTCGAACCACTTAATGGGGTCAAACCTATTGGTTGCAAGTGGGTATACAAGAGATCGGACTAGAAGGTGGAAACCTTCAAGGTAAGGCTTGTGGCGAAAGGTTATACTCAGAAAAAAGGGATCGACTATGAGGAAACTTTTTCGCCTGTAGCAATGCTCAAGTCCATCCGAATTCTCTTGTCGATTGCTGCGCATCTCGACTTTGAAATCTGGCAAATGGATGTCAAGACGGCTTTCCTTAACGGAAGTCTTGATAAAGAAATCTATATGCAACAACCCCAAGGCTTCATTGAAAAAGGCCAAGAACACCTAGTTTGTAAGCTCATGAAGTCCATTTATGGACTCAAACAGGCATCCAGAGCTTGGAACCAATGTTTTGATCATGTCATAAAGTCTTATGGGTTTGATCAAAACGAGTTCGAAAGTTGTGTGTACAAAAAGCGTGTCGGAACAGCATTGATATTCTTAGTACTATACGTAGACGACATTCTGATCATCGGGAATGATGTAAAGGTGTTATCAGACGTAAGGGCATAGCTTTCAAAACAGTTTGATATGAAGGACTTAGGGGAAGCCGGGCACATCCTTGAGATCAAGATCACTCGAGATCGCAAGAAAAGGATGACAGGCTTATCACAAGCTTCATATATAAACACTGTCTTGAAACGATTCAGCATGCAGGATTCCAAGAAAGGCTTCGTACCTTTCAGACATGAAATCCATCTATCCAAGGAAATGTGCCCTAAGACACAAAGGGAGATAGATGACATGAAAGGCATTCCTTATGCTTTGGCTGTCGGAAGCCTTATGTATGCAATGCTGTGCATGAGACCGGATATCTGCTTTGCCGTTGGCATGGTGGCAAGATATCAAAGTAACCTTGGGAAAGAACATTGGACGGAAGTTAAAAACATTCTGAAGTATCTGAAAAGAACTCGAGATAGAATGTTGTTTTATCAGTCAGATAGTCTAATCCCCATTGGCTACACGAACTCGGATTTCCAATCAGACATAGATTCCAGAAACTATCTACCTCAGTTAGTGTGCTTTCATTTGGGAAGTGTAGCCATGAAATGGATGAGTGTGAAGTAGAAATGCATCACTGACTCAACCATGGAAGCCGGGTAAGTAGCTGCTTGTGAAGCAGTGAAAGAACCATTTTGGCTCTAGACCTTCTTAGTGGAGTTGGATGGAGTTCCGAATTTGTCTAGCAATATTTGCTAGGGGCAGTTGCAAATTCAAGGGAACCAATAGTCCACGAGTCAAACAAGCACACTGAAGGAAAGAAATCTTAGACGAGAAATCGTAAAGAGAGGAGATGAAGAGGTGGCTAAGATCGCATTGGAGGATAACCTAGTTAATCTTTTCACAAAGTGTCTGCCTCTGGAAACATTCAAGAGACATGTGGGAGGAATGGTTGTCAAGTGCATAGCCAATCTGCTTTGAGTATAAGTGGGAGACATTATTAGGTTCGTGTAGGTGACATTAGATGTCACGTATTAGGAACTACACGAGACATGTTGTAGTATACTTAATAGCAGACTTTGAGTATAAGTGGGAGATTGTTGGGATTATACTGGAAAGTATGCTTTTACTTTGTATAATCAAAACTGAATTTCGGACTTATTTACTGAAATAAATTGTTTATCACTGATGCTTTAAATATCATCGAATGTTATATATATTTACTGCATAACTGTTCAATAAATAGTACGTGTTACATTGTAGTTAATTTAGTGATACCAGATCACAGAAGATTAAATTAACAGTCCCTTGTAACCAAAAGTACACCATTCACGACCTAGATGGAAATGAACAATCCATTGTGAAAGGTTGAAGTGTAAGACTCAGATTGGCTTGTCTTGACTTAATTAATGGAAATGAACAATCCATTAATGGAAAGCTATTTCAGTGGCTTGAATTAATTAATGGCCTAGATAATCTTAAACACGGGAAATAATAACCGGGAGTCACATTGACTGTAATATGGGTTAAGATGGATAGTGCAATATTAATTATGTAGTGGGATTAATTAATATTTATGGGCTTGAATAATATTGTGGCTCAATATTGATAATTCAAGATCCATTGGAAGGTCCAATCTTAATTCTCCTAAAGGCCCCTCAAATAGCCCAACATAAAGTCCAATAACTGAAAAATGTGTTTAAAATAAAATAAATTATTGTTGCATTATTTTCCTTAAATTTTGAAATTATTAAAGAAAAAGAGGGAGAAGAATTTTTCTTGAAAAGATTTTATGGAAAGGAGATAAGTATTCTTGGAATACAAGATTATCCCATAAATTCAAGAAATCTCCCACTTGGTTTCTTTAATTGTGATTTTCTAAATATATAGAGTAATAATAGGAAGAAGGATTTTCTTAATTTTCTTGAAAAGATTTTATGGAAAAAGATATGTATTCTTGGAATACAAGAATATCTCATATATTCAAGAAAGATCCAATCTTGAAAAGCCTCCTATTAATTTCAAAAAAATGGGTTAAATAAGGGTGTGAGATTTTTTGTGGAAAAATACACATGGAAAAAAGAATATATGTGATATATTCAAGATTTCTTGGAGATCAAGAAAAAATCTTTCCTAACCTTATTTTGAGCCCTAATTTTCGTCCCCCTCTCAATTATAAATAGGGGATGAATGTTTTCATCCCCAGAACACGAAAATTGATTTTTTGGAAAAATATCAGCGTCGATAAAATATCAAATATTTTGAAACGTCGACAGATTGTGTATTTTTGAAAAACGTCAATTGTGAGTGTACAATTCCATGTGCTGGAAAAATTAGTAAATCCACAAAGGTGGTGCAACAAATTTTTTATTTTCCCTTTTGTTAATTGTTCGCGAGTTTTCTTCCACCGGATTGACGAGCAAGTACTAGGGAATACTTGGGAAGGCTTTTTGGTGTGTTTAATCGACAAGACCATTGCCACTCCAAGAGGTTAGTTCACGTAAACCCGTAGCAATTCCGCATGCGTAGAATTTATGTGAACTGTTTATATGCATGATTTGTTGTTGAATTATTATTTGAATTAATATAGGATTAATTCATGCTAGTAATAATTGTTAGAATTAAATTTGTATTTAAATATTCATCCCGAATCGATCCGTGCAAATAATTCCCCAACATCTAAACCTAGTTCCATTGCACAAACCCCTTGAGTGATTAATATATCTTAATAACATTACTGGTGTTCCAATTTTGAGATTCAGTTCATGATCAAGAATAATCGAACACTTTAGACTATTCAAGAATTCAGGAGTATGCACACCAGAAAGATGATCCAACATTTGAATCAGCATGGCAAAGGACTATCTGAGCTCAAATAAGTACGTGATTCATTTTCATTAACATGAATTATATGATCGTTTATGGACCTAACAACATCCAACGTAGGAGTAAGAATTGCTATGTTGAGCAAATAATCGTGATTGTCCATCATGTCCATAAAATCATGATAAATTACTATGAAAATAGGACTTATCAAATCATCACTACCTCTAAAAAAATATCATACGAAATTTGTACATCAAAATCAGACTCGCTTTGTGATCCTACACTTCAATCTCCAATAGATGTTAGCCAATTTAGAAAAAAATAACTCTCAATTTGTGTAAACTATCAGACGCTTCCAAATTCGGCAACTGCATGTTCCTTGCAAGTTTCAGTAAGATAAAATCATTTCCACAAAGGAGATGAACTTATTGTAACGTGAACAATATCATGTCTCATTCATTTTGGAATAACCTGCAATATCTGCCAGAATCACCTCCAAACACAACAATCTTATCACAAAAAATAATCCAAAATATAACAATTTGGTCGGCTACATAATATCCTTCAAATTAGTATCAAGAGGTTCAGTATGATATCTATTTACCATCGGAGCTTCATCCTATATAATGAGATCAGTCTCAATTGAAAGCTCGGGAAGATGACTATCCTAATTAATATTGAAAGTAGAATCTTTGGTAGCATTAATTGGAATGACAAACCTAGAATTGCAGATTCACCAACCAGCATCCATTTTGGAGACCAAATCGTGCACTTGCCTCTCCTTTTCATGGGCACAATCGACTAATGTAACTTGAATGTTTTTGTTGGTCCCGATTTGAAAACCCATTAGTGTAGAAAATACCATGTAATGCATATAAAACAGGGGTGAGGGCAGAGTGATTCCAATTTTCCTTTTTTTTTTGCTTTTAAGAACAATGTGTGTTTTGCTTAATCAAATGCATATGGCAAGTAAGAACTGTTGGTCCCGGTGCAAACAAGTCTTACACGTGTATGGGGGGGGGAATACACGTGTTAAGTGTTTTTAAAAACTTTTCTTACTGAGGTCAGCTTGGGTCAGGTTGTCCTGATGATTTGGTCCTGAGAAGCACAAATTGCTCTGAGTCAAAGTCTATCTGAGACAGTGATCCTGAGCTGCTTTCAGATACCTCAGATAATCCCAACTGAGTCCTGAGTTTTCAGAGATCCTGAGTTGCTTGGATCAGATAACTAACTTACTGAACCCTCAGAAGAGTAAGTTCAGTTTGGTAACTATCTGTTCTAGCTACTCAGATGTGCGGAATGGTTGGCCCTTAGTTTATACTCGTTTTAAGCTTTTGCTGAAAACCTTCCTTTAATGGTATAGTGATTATTTGTGATTCAATTTATATGCAACTTTCAAATTGGATTGATTCCAACTGAAATATCGGTGAAAATATGCTTTCAAGACAAAGTAATGCAACAGATAAATCAAGCAAAAAGCGAAAGCAAAGAACACAACAGAGTTATAGTGGTTCGAGAGACTCAAGCTCCTACGTCCACTCTCCCGATCTTTTAGGAGAAATTCACTAATCACTTCCTAAGGCTTTTCGACTACCCTCGTAGTTTACTAACCTTTCTAATTTTGAGCTTTTCGACTACCTCAGAGTTTACTAACTCAAAACTCACACAAGCTTTCTGTCTATCCAAGATAGATTACTCACTTCTCCTCTAGAGCTTTCTGACTACCTCAATGTAGTTTACTCACTCTTTACAACTCCAATCTCACCAACAATCACACTCAAACTACCTTACAAAGGGTTTGGGGTTTCTTGGTTGGTTTCCAACTAGGATGAGATATCATTTACAATAAAGAACAATGCAAAGGCTAGGATATCTAGACTAAGCTTTGGATATATCTTATCAAGCTAGGCTTAGTGGAATGAGCTCTCTTCGATATAAAGCACTTGGGAAATTCTTGGGTTTTCGAGTGCTTCAACTTGCAATAATAAGTTTGAGCTCTTGAGATGCTTACAAATTTCCCGTAACCTTTCAATGTAGAAGGTCACAAGTATTTATAGGCATACACCAATGTCACTCTTGAAAAACTATCCGTTGGAGAGATAGCTTCGTGAGTTTCCTCTTATAGTGTGTGAGAAACGGCTATATTTAGGGTTTGGCACTCCCTAACACGTTTTAGGCAATAGCCTTTCATGTAGCCGGTCTTCACTTTTTGCAGTCTGGAACTTAGTACTTCTGACATCTTTTTGGTGACACTGTCATTAACAATTGTCGATATGGTGCGATCTTTGTCTTCCTCTTTTTGACTTTTGTCTCCAGTTAAAGGTAGACAACTCAACGGCTCTTTTGGTTACAATCTCTGAGTGATATAACCTTAACAACACTTTGTCTTAGTTCCTTTTGTCTGCATTTGAATGTCTTGACAAATATCTATTTTTTTCTCGGAATCGCGATCTTCTCGATATGCATCCTTGAGATAGATATGTTGATTGCCTCGGAACATTGAGGTTTATCTTGAGCATTCATACATTCTTCGACTCTTGATGAATTCTTGTGCCTTGATATTCTTGATCTTGAGTTCTTGATCTTACGTCTTTTGTGTCTTGAGTCTTGAGTCTTACGAGTCTTGGCGTCTTCTGAGTCTTTATAGATGTACTGACTGATATACTGAGTCTTCATGCTGAGTCTTTAGTTCCTCGATTTCATCTTTGAGTCTTGATATCTCGATTTCATCTTGAGTCTTGATATCTCGATTTCATCTTGAGTCTTGATATCTCGATTTCATCCGAAGTCTTGATATCTCAGTTTCTCACTGAGACTTTAGTTTCTTCGTTTCATACTGAAACTGCGGTTTCTTCAGAAACTTACTGAGTTCTTCAGAATCTTCAGATCCTAACCTGATCTATATTTGCTGACTATACATTTTGCAGATAACATCCTGAATACTCTAAAACTGAATCCTGACTCAACTATAAAGATTATTCTGAACATGTCATACTCAGGGGTTTTGGGATCTAATCAAAATCGTATCTTTATTAAATTCATCTCCCAACAAGAACATAAATCAGTAAAGAACACACAATTTTATAGTGGTTCGGACAACTCGCCCTACATCCACTCTTCCCTTCATGGGGCACCAACTTAACCAACTGGACTTAGTTTAACGTGTTAGTCCAACACCCAACAGATGTTTACCGAGTTCACACTCAAACGGGACTTATCACTCTCACGGGATCGCCTATAGATGTTTACCGAGTTCTCACTCAAACGGGACTTATTGTTGGGATTATACTGGAAAGTATGCTTTTACTTTGTATAATCAAAACTGAATTTCAGACTTATTTACTGAAATAAATTGTTTATCACTGATGCTTTAAATATCATCGAATGTTACATATATTTACTGCATAACTGTTCAATAAATAGTACGTGTTACATTGTAGTTAATTTAGTGATACCAGATCACAGGAGATTAAATTAACAGTCCCTTGTAACTAAAAGTACACCATTCACGACCTAGATGGAAATGAACAATCCATCGTGAAAGGTTGAAGTGTAAGGCTCAGATTGGCTTGTCTTGATCAAGAGATTACACTAGCGCATGACTGATGCACTGAATAGGACCTACAGGAGGACAAATTCTTCAGAATTGAACAAGGAAGAATTAGACCTCAGTGGTTCGTTATTTCTTAATCTTCGTCCCTTAAATAGGATCACGTGTGGTTGGTAACTATTGCTTTGACTTATCATGGGTAGAGAATCAACGAGATTCAATTCTTTTTATCTTGTGCAATATTATTGGTCACATGTGATTGCTAAGATTTAATACGGAGAATCGTGTGCAAGTACGCTTGTTCGATTTTCCCCCTTGGGAGGTTCATAAGCTTTATCATACCAAATCTTGCAAGTGGAACTAGTTTCCGGTATGGATAATAATGTTGAATCGTTCGTTAACCAAGGGAAAAAAGATATTTTTTTAATGGAAAGCTATTTCAGTGGCTTGAATTAATTAATGGGCTAGATAATCTTAAACACGGGAAATAATAACCGGGAGCCATATTGACTGTAATATGGGTTAAGATGGATAGTGCAATATTAATTATGCAGTGGGATTAATTAATATTTATGGGCTTGAATAATATTGTGGCTCAATATTGATAATTCAAGATCCATTGGAAGGTCCAATCTTAATTCTCCTAAAGGCCCCCTAAGTAGCCCAACATAAAATCCAATAACTGAAAAAGGTGTTTAAAAATAAAATAAATCTTGTTGCATATTTTTCCTCAAAATTTTGAAAATTATGGATTAAAAAGGGGAGAAAGTTTTTCTTTGAATTTTGTTATGGAATGAAGATATGTATTCTTGGAATACAAGATTATCTCATTAAATTCAAGAAATCTCCCACTTGGTTATCCATATATTATATTTCGAAAATCTTGAAATATAAAGGGCAAGAAAGATTTTCTTGATTTTCTTGAAAAGATATGTATTTCTTGAAATACAAGAATATCTCATAAATTCAAGAAGATCCAAATCTTGGATTCTTGTTCCCTATATTTTTCGAAAATATTCCATAACAAAGAGGAGTTGAGATTTTTGTGGAATATTTTAATTATGAAGAAAAGAATATATGAGATATATTCAAGATTTCTTGGAGATCAAGAAAAAAAAATTCCCATATTATTTTATCCCAAAATTTTCGACCAACACCCTCTATAAATAGGGGATGCGTGTTTCATTCCCAAGTACAAATTCCATGTGCTGAAAAAATTAGTAAATCCACAAAGGTGGTGCAACAAAGTTTATTTTTCTTTTGTTAATTGTTCGCGAGCATCCTACCACCGGATTGTCGAGCAAGGATTAAGGGAATACTTGGGAAGGTTTCTTTGGTGTGTCTAATCAACGAGGCCATTGCCATTCCAAGAGGTACGTTCACGTTAACTCGTAGTAATTCCGCATGCGTAGGATTTACGTGAACTAATTATATGCATGATTTGTTGTTAAATTATTATTTGAATTAATATAGGATTAATTCATGCTAGTAATAATTATTGGAATTAAATTTGTATTTAAATATTTATCCCGATTAGATCCGTGCAACTTATTCCCCAACACTTATCTCCCTCGCGGGATGGCCTACCCTCCCTTTCGGGATTGCTAGATGTTTACCGAGTTCACACTCACCTACAAACTTAACCTATCAAACTGATTTGGGTAAGGTTTGTTTGGTTTCCAACTAGGTTGAGATTTTCCCTTACATTTGTTTAGCCTCAATGCTAAGGATGGGAAAATCTCTCTAAGCTTAGGATATTACATTTGTGCTTAGATCTAGGGTAGAACACTCTTGAATATATGCATGTATTTCTTGCTCAGTGTTCTATGGTAGGAATGCTGGATGACTTGACTTTTAGCTTGATGGATCTCGCATTTTTCCACACTCTCCACACGAATAATGAAGGAAGAACTTGTATTTATAGTGTGGATTTGAATGTTACCGTTGGATGGAGTCACATTCAAATCCATACCATTCTGTAGCTTTTTGCAGCTTTTCCAGGCTGGTTGTCTTCCTCTCATTGGTCCACGTCAGTTGAATCTAACGGCTATAATCTTCAGGATCTTCTGAGTCTTCAGGTTTCTCTGAGTCTTCAGGTTCTTAATTCAGCAGACTTCTTCACGGACCTTATCGATCGAGTATCGACACTTTCCGGGCTAAGCGAAGTTCGGCTCTTCGACGGACAATCGACCCTCGGGTCACTTTTCGAGCTAAGCGATCATCGATGGCGTTCGATTCTCGATGAACATGACTTCTCTTCTGATTTCTTCTTGCCTGATCTGGTATGCAGATTTCTGGTTTTCTGATATCTAATTTCTTCTTGCCTGATCTGATCAGCTCACCTGATCAGATCAGTATAGCATCAGGTCAGCATATCAGTTTATCTACATCAGATTAGTACATCAGGTTAGCATATCAGATTAGCTTATCTGATCTTGATCACGTCTGATCTCGATCAGTCTCATCTGCTCCTCTTCTGATCTGGTCATCTGGTCATCTGATCTGGTCTTCTGATCTGGTCACTTCTGATCAGGTAACTTCTGATTCTTCTGATCTGCTGGCTTAGCTTATCTTTTCTTCTGATTTTGCCATTTCGTGATTAACTCGGAACTCATCTTACTCATCCCGATCTCGTCGGCCTTATGTCTTGACCTTGTCCGATCTCGATCATCTTAAATGCGATTTCATGAGTTCCCCCTCAACTTGTTCTCTCATTCCCCCTCAACTTGTTATCTGTAGATTAGCTTAAATAACACAAGTTGATAATGTTTTGGCATAATTCATCAAAACTAAAATATCCCAACAGTTTTCTTAGTGTCTGAAGGATCAAAATCTCCCAATCCATGTGACATATAAACCACAAAATTGAAAAAAAAAACATCAATTTATGTACTGAACTTAAAAACATAAATCGACACATATATGATTACAAAAATCAGAAAGAAACGTACAAAGATGAAATTAAGTGTATCTATTCTCAAATTTGAAACAATTTAAATAATTTCATCTTCTAGTAAGAACCTTAAGGTATGACTTTAAAAAAAGCTTGTAAATAGATTCATTGAAACTTCCAAGATATTTGATTGTTCAACAATAAGAGTTAAAATCAAGTGTCATGAATTTGCAAGAATGTAGAAGTCTAATGTTTATCTTAGAGGCAGATTAAAAAAAAAAAAAATATATATATATATATATATATATATATATATATGAATTTTTCCATGTTCATTTCTTCCACCATGATTGGTCCCAAGACTTTCTGTTGGGATATGGGTTCCAGCAGTTCCCAGCCAAGGTCGTGTGCCAGATGATGCGAGTCCTAAAATATGGCCTGATCGTAGCACGACTAAGGCATTCAACACAAGGCACGTTAAAAGGAATTGATTAGTACTACTCATACCAACAAGGTGCATCTTCTTTTCTGGTGTCCATTGTGAAAGAACTCTAAAGTTAAGCGTGCTTGGCTTGGAGCAATTTCATGATGGGTGACCCCCTGAAAAGTTTTCGGGGTGTGTGCGAGTGAGGACAAAGCACGCTAGAAAAGACCCGTGTTGGTTTGCGAGGACAGTACATAAATTTTGATTGTGCTCCCGGTCCAACAAGTGGTATCAGAGCGCGGGTCGTGTGTTTGAATCCCGTGGCGCGAGCGAGCTTGTTGGTTAAATGAGGGGAATCGCCTGCGCAGGACCTTTTAGTCCTCACAGTTGGCAAGCTCTTGGGGGATTGTTGGGATATGGGTTCAGTTAGGTTCAGCCAAGATCGTGTGCGGATGACGCGAGTCCCGAAATATGGCTTCGATCAGAAGACGGCTAAGGCATTCAACACAAGGCACGTTAAAAGGAATTGATTAGTACTACTCATACCAACAAGGTGCATCTTCTTTTCTGGTGTCAATTGTGAAAGAACTCTAAAGTTAAGTGTGCTTGGCTTGGAGCAATTTCATGATGGGTGACCCCCTGGGAAGTTTTCAGGGTGTGTGCGAGTGAGGACAAAGCACGCTAGAAACGACCCGTGTTGGTTTGCGAGGATAGTACATCAATTCTGATTGTGCTCCCGGTCCAACACTTTCTAATTTTAGATTTCTTGGAGTATCTTTCTGTGAAGACACATTAAGATGAATAATATGAACATTTTTCATGACAAAATCAAAATAGTTAGTTTTAAGTACCTAAAATCAGATCGAGATTTTTTTTAAGTCTCAAATGGACATCTTATCACAAAGAACTTGCACTTGACTAAACTTTTGTGCATAAATGGATTCTTTAGGTAATTGGGGAAAACTGACAAAAAAAAGAAAGAAATTTGTGATTATTATAATCCTGAATATTAATCTCAATTTATAGGAATATGCAATTATTATCATATCATATTGAATCCAACAAAACAAATAAAAATATAATTGAAAATGGAAAGAAAAATAACTAATCAACATGGAAGGAAATTAAGGATCAAATTCAACTTTTTTGTCCTTTTAGCCAGTCAAAATTAAGGACGAAAATATTGAATTTGGTAAACCTATTTTAGCTAGTTCATGGTTAAACAACTGCATTTGGTAAACTTATGGGACTATATCTAAAGTTGGAGAAAGTTAGCTACTAAAATCAGAATTAGTGAAAATTATAAGGAAAAACAAAAGAAGCATTTTTATACCATTTTTTAATATTGTATATTTGCAATATATTTACATTTATTATTCTAATTTATAAACTAAATGTATTCTTTAATATAATGTATATACAATTGCATATCATGTTGGTTCAACGTTTATTATATTCACATTAATAAAATATTATTTCAATACATATTTAACAATACCATTATATCTAATCTTATAATTTTAAAATTAATTTCTCCAACATGATTTGTGTGTAGAATGTGAAAGAGAGGAATGTAACTTTATACTTCCTTCTTCCCGGATCAACTTGCACCGTTTTATTGGTACACAAACTAAGAAAGTTGAGTAATTAGTAGGATTGTGAGGGGTAATTTTGAAAACTATTATGTATAAAGTATAGAAATGGATTTGATATAGAAATGGATTTGAAGTATGTGTATGTGTGGGTCCAAAAGTAATAACATTTTGTGTAATATTGTGGATATTGTAAGGATGAAGTTTATGGAGGACTTTCTACTTTTAGAGCGTGCAAATTATTTTGGGATATCTGTATAAGTAAAGTGTGCAAGTTATTATATGATGTTGATGGAGTAATTACTTATTGTGTTGTTCTTAATATGTGATGACTCATCAATTTCTCTTGTTGGGATATTTTAGTTTTGATGAATTATGCCAAAACATTATCAACTTGTGTTTTTGAAGCTAATCTACAGATAACAAGTTAAGGGGGAACGAAAGAACAAATTGAGGGGGAACTCACGAAATCAGAAGAAGATGATCGAGATCAGACGAGGCTGCAGACGAGAATGATCGAGATCAGATGAGTAAAGATGTGTTCCAGAGTCAACTGATGAGCTGTGCAAAACAGATGTGAAGAAAAGCTAAAGCCAGCAAATCAGAAGAGAAGGTTGCAGATCAGAAGAGGAGCAGAAGAGAATGATCAAGATCAGACGTAATCGAGATCAGATATGAAGAGGAGCAGATGAGACTGATCGAGATCAGACGTGATCGAGATCAGATATGATAATCTGATATGCTAACCTGATGCAGATGATCTGATGATATCCTGATATGTTGATCTGAAGAAGTGTTGATCTGATCACCGAGTTGATCGATCGTGCAAAGAAGAAATCGATAGCTCGAAATCAATGTGACCTCGAGGGTCGATGTCGAATTCGTAAGAGTCAACTCGCAGTTTGAGTGTCAAGATGCCTCGACGCATAAGGTCCGCCAAGAAAAGTGGGCTGAATCAAGAATCCCGAGACTCAAAGAAGTTATCAAGAACCCTGAAGGCTCGATAATCCAAGGCTCGGGATAACTCGGGCGCTCGATAACCCAAGGCTCGATAAACCGAAGGCTCGATGCTCGATAACCCCAAGGCTCAGATAGCTCGATAACTCAAGGCACAAATAGCTCGATAACTCAAGGCTCGATAGAATCAAGATCCCGAGACTCGTAAGATCCTCAAGAATATACCGTTAGATTCAAATTTGACGTGGACCAATGAGAGGAAGACGATAAGCCCCAAAAGCCGCAAAAAGCATGTATAATAGTATGGATTTGAATGTGATTCTCTCCAACGGTAACATTCAAATCCACACTATAAATACAAGTTCTTCCTTCATTATTAAGGGTGAAAATGTGGAGAATGTGGCAAACGATGCTACAGAGCTAAGAAGACATATACTCAAGCATTCCCACCATAGAACACAGAGCAAGAAATACACGCATATATTCAAGAGTTTTCTACCCTAGATCTAAGCACAAATGATATATCCTAAGCTTAGAGAGATTTTTCCATCCTTAGCATTGAGGCTAAACAAATGTAAGGGAAAATCTCAACCTAGTTGGAAACCAAACAAATCTTTACCCAAACCCAAAAGTTAGGTTAAGTTTGTTATCGCAAGATTTCAGACTAGGGATTCTAGTTCTGATTTCTGGGATCGGTTGAGTGTGAACTCGATAAACATCTATAGGCAATCCCGTGAGGGTGATAAGTCCCGTTTGAGTGTGAACTCGGTAAACATTTGTTGGGTGTTGGACTAACATGTTAAACTAAGTCAAGTCGGTTAAGTTGGTTAAGTAGGTGCCCCATGAAGGGAAGAGTGGACGTAGGACGAGTTTCGTCTGAACCACTATAAAATCATGTGTTCTTTACTGCTTTATGTTTATACTTGTCATATGCATTCAATTATAAGCAAAACAACATGTGTGTTATCAGACGTAAGGGCATGGCTGTCAAAACAGTTCGATATGAAGGACTTTGGGGAAGCCGGTCACATCCTAGGGATCAAGATCACTCGAGATCGCAGGAAAAGAATGATCGGGCTTTCGCAAACCTCATACATAGACACTATTTTGAAGAACTTCAGCATGCAGGATTCCAAGAAAGGCTTTGTGCCCTACAGACAAGGAATCCATCTATCCAAAGAAATGTGTCCCAAGACACAGAAAGAGATAGATGACATGAAGGGCACCCCTTATGCTTCGGCTGTGGGAAGCCTCATATATGCAATGCTGTGTACAAGACCGGATATCTGCTTTGCCGTAGGCATGGTGGCAAGATATCAAAGTAACCCTGGGAAAGAGCATTGGACTGCAATAAAGAACATTCTGAAGTTCCTGAAAAGGACACGGAACAGAATGTTGGTTTACAAGTCAGACAGTCTGATGCCCATTGGTTACACGAACTCGGATTTCCAATCAGACATTGACTCCAGAAAGTCTACCTCGGGTAGTGTGTTCTGCATGGGGGGAGGAGCCATGACATGGAGAAGCGTTAAGCAGAAATGCATCGCTGATTCTACCATGGAAGTCGAGTACGTCGCTGCTTGTGAAGCAGCGAAGGAAGCTGTTTGGCTCAAGAACTTACTGGTGGACTTGGACGTGGTCCCGAATTTGCCTAGCAAAATCATGGTATACTGTGATAACGCCGGAGCAGTTGCAAATTCAAGGGAACCGAGAGCCCACAAAGTCAGCAAACACATTGAAAGAAAATACCATCTCATACGAGAAATCGTTAAGAGAGGAGACATTGAGGTGGCTAAGATTGCATCGGAAGACAACCTAGCAGATCCATTCACAAAGAGTCTGCCTCAGAGTACATTCGAGAGACGTGTGGAAGGAATGGGTGTCAAGGACGTTGCCAATCTGCTTTGAGTATAAGTGGGAGAAATATTATTAGGTTCGTATAGGGTGACATTAGATGTCACATAGAACACGAGACATGTTGTAGTATACTTAAAAGCAGACTTTGAGTATAAGTGGGAGATTGTTGGGGTTATACTGAAAAGTATGCTTTTACTTTCTATAACCAAACTGAAGTTTCTTATTTATTTACTGAAATAAATTATTTAATCACTGTTGCATTAAATATGAATGAATGTTATATATGTTTATTGCAAACCCGTTCAATAAGACATTACATATTACGTTGTAGTTAATTTGGTGATACCCGATCACTGAAGATCAAATTAACAGCCCTCGTAATTAAGTACAAATTCACAACCCAGATGAAAATGAACGAACCATCATGAACGGTTGAAGTGTGAGACCCAGATTGGCCTGTCTTGACCAAGGGATCACACTAGCGCATTTTTGTGCGCTGAATGAGGACCTACAGGAGGACAAATTCTGCGGTACTGAATATACAAGAATTAGACCTCAGTGGTGCGTTGTTTCTTAATCTCCGTCCCTTAAATAGGATCGTGTGAAATTAATAAATATTGCTTTGACTTATGATGGGAAGAGAGTCAATGCGATTCGATACCTTATATCTTGGGCAATGTTATTAATTACATGACGATTGCTGACATTTAACACGGAGAATCGCGTGCAAGTACGTCTTGCTTGATTTGTCCCCTTGGTGGGCTCATATCCTTTATCATGCCAAATCTTGCAAGTGGAAATTTATTTCCGGCAAGGATAATAATGTTGAGCTATCTTTACTCCAAGGACAAAGATTGATGGTCCTGATATTTATGAGGAAAAACTCATTGCGCGTGCGGAAGAAAACATGTCATGTGATGCATATAAAACAAGGGTGAGGACAAAGTGATTCCTAATTTTTCGCGTTTTAAGAACATGTGTGTATTTTTTCTTATAATCGAATGCATATGACAAGTATAAACATAAAGCAGTAAAGAACACATGATTTTTATAGTGGTTCGGACGAAACCCGTCCTACATCCACTCTTCCCTTTCGGGGCACCAACTTAACCGACTTAACCAACTTAACCAATGGGACTTATCACCCTCACGGGATTGCCTATAGATATTTATCGAGTTCACACTCAAACAGGACTTATCACCCTCACAGGATTGCCTACCCTCCCTTTCGGGATTGCTAGATGTTTACCGAGTTCACACTCAACCGATCCCAGAAATCAGAAACTAGAATCCCTAGTCTGAAATCTTGCGGTGACAAACTTAACCTAACTTTAAGTTTGGGTAAAGGTTTGTTTGGTTTCCAACTAGGTTGAGATTTTCCCTTACATTTGTTTAGCCTCGATGCTAAGGATGGAAAAATCTCTCTAAGCTTAGGATATTACATTTGTGCTTAGATCTAGGGTAGAACACTCTTGGATATATGCGTGTATTTCTTGCTCTGTGTTCTATGGTGGAAATGCTAGATGATTTGGCTTGATGGGCGTTTCATGCATTTTTCCACGCCTTTTCCACCCATGATAATGAAGGAAGAACTTGTATTTATAGTGTGGATTTGAATGTTACCATTGGAGAGAATCACATTCAATTCCATACTATTCTGTAGCTTTTTGCAGCTTTTTCAGGCTTGTCGTCTTCCTCTCATTGGTCCACGTCAGCTGAATCTAACGGCTATATTCGTCAGTTTCTTCCGAGTCTCAGGATCTTCAGTTCTATCTGAGCCTTCAGTTTATCTAAGCCTTCGGGTTATCTGAGCTGTCTGAGCCTTCAGGTTATCTGAGCATCTGAGCCTTCAGGTTATCTGAGCCTTCAGGTTATCTGAGCCTTCAGTTTATCTGAGTCTTAGGTTTCTTGATTCAGCAGACTTCTCTTCAGCGGACCTTGTCTGATCAGGCATACCGACACTCAGGCTTACTGAGTTCAGCTCTTCTGAATTCAGACATCCTGACCCTCAGGTCACATTGACTCAGGCTATCTGATTTCTTCTTTGCCTGATCTGATCAGCTTGACTGATCAGATCAACACTTCTTCAGATCAACATATCAGGATAGCATCAGGTCAGTACATCAGGTTAGCATATCAGGTTATCATATCTGATCTCGATCACGTCTGATCTCAATCAGTCTCATCTGCTCTTCTTCATATCTGATCTCGATCACGTCTGATCTTGATCAGTCTCATCTGCTCATCTTCTGATCTGCAACCTTCTCTTCTGATTTGCTGGCTTTGGCTTTTCTTCACATTTGATTTGCACAGCTCATCAGTTAACTCCGGAACTCATCTTTACTCATCTGATCTCGATCATTCTCGTCTACAGCCTCGTCTGATCTCCATCATCTTCTTCTGATTTCGTGAGTTCCCCCTTAATTTGTTCTTTCATTCCCCCTTAACTTGTTATCTGTAGATTAGCTTCAAAAACACAAGTAGATAATGTTTTGGCATAATTCATCAAAACTAAAATATCCCAACAAAGATAGTAATTAATATATAGCTTGTTCAGTGGCTTAATTAATTAATGGACTAAGATAATTTTAAACGCGGGAAATAATGATCGGGAGCCATGTTACATGTGAAATCGTAATATGGATTAAGATGGATAGTTCAATATTAATTTTATAGTGGAGTAAATTAATATTAATGGACTTGAATAATATTTGGCCCAAAATATTATAGCTTCATAGTCCATTGGAGGTCCAATCTTAACTCTCCTAAAAGCCCCCCAAATAGCCCAAAATAAAGTTCAATTAATGAGAGAGAGAAGAAAATATTCTTGCGATATTTCCAGTTGAAATTTTCGAAAACTTTGTCTATTAAAGGAAGAAAAGATTGTCTTGATTTTCTTGTAGATATTTTATGGAAAGAGATAATTATTGTAGGAATACATAATTATCCATAAATTCAAGAAGTCAAATCTTGGCTCCTTTATTAGTGTAATTTTCGAAAATATAGGTAGAAGAGGGGAAAGAGATTTTTATGGAAAATTTAATTAAGGAGAAAAGAATATAAGAGATACAGTAAAAGCTCGTTAAATTAATACTCGACAAATTAATAACCTCGCTAAAACTAATAATTTGTCCGGTCCCAAGTTGGGACCAGTACAAATTTGGGACCCAATCAATAAAATTATAAGATAATAATTTTTTTGAGATCCCAGTGTATATATATTGGTCCCGACGAAACTATAAATTAATAATTATTAAAAATAATCCATATACATATATATGATGCACTTGAATATTCTTAAGACAACTTAGTAAAATGAGAATCTATTGTAACTTGTTTTTTCTTGAACTTCAAATCTATGTTGATCTCATCTTTAAATCTCCTTACTGCACCCAATAGTTGTGGCGTTGTCTTCTCGTACTGCAACAAAAAGTTATGAAGAGTTGATGCTTGCAATGCTTCTTTTAGAGTGACCGGTTCCAAAGCTATTGAATCATCCTCTGCTTCATCATCTTCCGGATTATGAATGACATCGGTCACTATCTCTTCTAGACTCTGAACTTCGTGACATTGATTATTTTCACCCGGAAAGTCGAGCAATTGATTCACATCCATTTTGTGGTGATATTGCACACCGGTGATCAAATTCTGAAGTTGTAACCTGTAAAACAAACCAGTTTCATCCATATTAAAAACATCTTTCCTTGGAAATTGATCAATTTTTTCCCTAATGGACTCCAATTTATTCTCCATATCATGCATGTCGACTGATCCACTCTCTCCGAAACGGCGATATGATTTGATATCATGTCTTGATTTGAATTTCTCAAGCTAACCTTGTGAAAGGCGATGATCTGCTGGATCCTCTGGATGTAAAAGCTTAAGCGCCTCATTCGCCTTCTCTAAGATTAGCTCCCCGGTTATATTCACACGCTCTTGATGTTGGAGAAACCACTCATAAACAACCTTCTCAAGGTCCGGATACTTGACTGATTTCTGACGCTTAGACGACCCACCTTTCTCAAAGTCAGATGATAGGAATTCTGCAGATCTCTTAAGAGTGTTCGAAATTGTTGCTTGGCTAACTTTCAAATTGAAAGATTTTTCAACCCATTTCACCAAATCATTCTGAGTGCATCCAGGTTGATCTCTTTTATACTCACATAACATCTTTCGTTGTTGGTTGGTCATTGTTGATTTTTGAATTCCTTTTAGATGAGTGGCCATTTTTGTGTGTGATTTACCAAGATTCCAGTGGATAAATATATAGTGTTGATTTCTATCCATGATTCAATGCACAAATGTTAGTCCAATGAACCATATTTTTGTATTTTTCAAAACCAATTAAGTTAAACAAGTCATTCCAACTTCCACGTGAGTTTGTATTCATGGAATTCTACTAGTGCATTTGTATTTTAACTTAATTTTCATCCATAACTATGCATGTATACTTAAAGTTATTCAAAGAATTTAGAACTTTGAAGGTCAATTGTGCATATACGTTAAAACCTCTTTAAATTAATAAATTATTAATTTATCGATATAATAATATCTCTATAAATTAATATAATCCTCCAGTCCCAAAGTTATAATTTATAGAGGCTTTACTGTATATTCAAGATTTCTTGGAGATCAAGAAAAGACTTTCTCCCTATTTTCCAACCCTAATTTTGGTCCCCCCCCTCCTCCCTATTTATAGGGGATGAGCTCTTCATTCCCAAGTGCAATTCCATGTGTTGAAAATATTAGAAATCCACAAAGGTGGTAGCAAAATATTTAATTTCTCTCCCATTAAAATCGTTCGTTGAAATCTTCCCACCGAATAGCGTTCGTGGACTTTGGGGATATATTTGGGAAGGCTCTTGGGTTGATTCATCCGTTTGATTCTTCAAGAGGTTAGTAATTCCGTAACTCGTAGTTCCGTATGTTTAGGATTTACGTGAATTATTTATACGCATGTTGTTTATTATTATGTTGAATTGATTTAGGATTAATTCATGTTAGTAATTAACTGTTTAATTTAAATATGTATTTAAATAATCACCTCGAATAGATCCGGGCACCCCGATTTTCCCAACATATCTCTCCAATCATTATAGATAATTAATGATAAATTGCAATTAATCTACTTTTTATTTTATAAAATAATATATTTTATAATGAGTTTTGTTTGAAGTCACCAAATAATCAAATTAGTATTAGAGGATGAGATGCATAAAATGGAAATCCAGACAAATAATTATATATCACTAACAAACTTATAGTATAAATGTAATTTGACATTTTACTAATCAAAATATATAATATAGACAATGTAGTGTTTTAAAATTATTTATATAACAATGATGAAAATGATGAAAACATTGTGAAAAGTTTACATTTCTCTTGACTACTTTCAATTATAAAGTGAATAAAATATAGATGATTCCAATGATGTTTACAAAGGTTATCATGCCAAAAATAGTAGATGGAACTATGAAATATCATGTCCGACGGAATTGGAAAGAATTGATTATTTCTTGAACAAAGACGACATCGAATAGAACTACAACTAATGCAAGACTAAATGTCGATGTTACCAGAAAATTCAAAACATTACAAAGATAATCACCAGAAAAATTATCCACTGTCGTAATTTATCTTCCATGAATTGTAGATTCTTCGTTCCGTCGAGGAGATTTCTGAAACACAGTATTTGATGGACAACTCAAATCAAGAAGTAAATCCACATTACCTGTCAACCCAAACCGTTCAACCCGCAAATTAAGTTAGTCGAAAGAATAAAATCCATAGCAAAAAAAAAATCGAATCAAATTATTAACGAAATGTATAGCAAAATAAACGTCAAATTCTGAAAAGAAAATCAATAAAAAAAATAAAAACTGGACATAACCAAAAAAATCCGAATCAATGAATGAATAAACTAATAACAAAAAATCTAAATAAGCAAAAATATAAGAAATAATAATAATAATAATAATAATAATAAACTAATATACACATAAATCTAAACAAAAAAAATCCAAGAATCCTATAAATGAGATGAATTGGATTGCAACTCACTCACACTCTCCATGTGTATATATAAGGACTAAATTGGGTGGAAAGTGGTGAAGTAATTGCAGGAAAAATTAAGGGAGAGAATTAAGGAAGAAAAAACATAATATAGCACAAAATTAATGTAGAGAATTAAAATAATATTTAATTTGGTTGAAAATTGTCAAACATCCTTAAATAAAATTGATGGCTGAGATTGATCAAGAGAAAGAGATCTAACGGCCAGAAAAAAAAGGCGGGAAACCAGAAAGGGAACATTGTAGTTGTATTATATAGTTATAGATATTAATGTTCATATGTTTGGATGAAAAATTATGTTGACCGATTCAAGGGCAGAACAAGACTTCAATTTTTTTTTCGTATCAATTATATATCAATTAGCATGTTAAATACTAATTAATTGAACGATACATAATTTAAGATATAGTTTAATGTATTGATTGCATTACCTTTTGAAAATAACATTTATCATGTACTTATAACTAACTATTGACATATATTATGCAAAGTCATACAAAATCAATTTGTTAAATATATTTATATACTTTATACGATTAATGACATTATTTATGCAATCAATAAAAAATAGATAAATATATTTTTATTAAATTATAATTTTTAATTTTAATCTACTTCATTACTCGACTAATAAATATATATCTCATTGCAATTTATAATTCAACCAAGTACGTTTATTAATGAATACACAAAACTGAGCATGACTATCACATAATTTAAATTGATTCATTATTTTAATGGAAATATTATTGTCATATATGCTTATTGGATTATTTTAGATTCAGCTCCAATCAACATTTTTGTTTTGCATCGATATCCATTATTTTAAAGTTTTTGAGAGTATTTGCTTCACAAATATATATATGCTAAGATTTATTTTTAATTTTCTCTCAATAAATAGCAAAAATTATGATAATTATTTTAGTTGACTTAGGTTATTTATCTTTTATTTTATTTTAGTATAAAATAATTTAATTTTAATTTTAAAGTAATATATAAAATTTTCGTTTATTATAATGAAGTTACTATCTTATACTCCTTATGTCCTATAAATTCTTGCACCGGTTTGACACACAAAATTAAAAAGCTAGAGTAATGAGTGAGTCTTTTAGGGGTAATTTTGTAAATTTTTATGTATAAAATAAATAGTTTGAATTGTGTGTATTGTGGTACAAAATAATGACATTTTATGTAAAATTATAAATATTGTAAGCATGAAGTTCATGGGATTTTTTATTTTTAAAGTGTGCAAGTTATTGTGGAACGTCCCGAAAATAAAAGTGTGCAAGTATTTACGGGGCGGAGGGAGTATAATATTTGGTAAAGCTGATTATTCAAATATTGACAGTTAATTTAAATTACAATTCGAAAAACATAAATTCCCAATATTTCAGTAATTAATCGCACACTCTATTGATGTATATATGCACTATCTCAAAAATATTACAGTTAATTCTATTATAATATATATCTTTCAATTATTAATAAAATAATCTCTCTTATAAAATAAAATGTGGTAAATCAATAACAGCTCTAGATTTTTTTTATTTTTTTGATCTACATCCTAATTTTAAGTAAACTTATTAACTAAATATTTCATATAATTACTTTGATTGAAGAAAATTAAGTTTCATCTCTATTATTACTCTGATTGGTTAACAAAGGTGTTCTCAATATTTCAATTAAAACTGAATTACATGATTTATGCAAATAATAAGCAAATATATTTTATTGTCTATACACCCCCGGTATTTAATTTTTGCAGAGTAGTTATATTGTATGAAATAATATAAATTTTCATTTTATATTTTTATTATATTTATTAAGTATTTCCTTCACAAATATGATAAGGAATATATTCTTAATTCTATCTCAATAAATAGAAAAAATTATGGTAGTTGACTTAATTAACAAATAAGATAGAAACTTTATAGAGGTAATGCATCTTCAATCATGTAATTGATAATGCTTAATTGATTTAGTTATTTATGTTGTTGACCAAATTTTAGGTTGTTTTGATGATTATCTAAGTATATAGATATGTAATTTCTGAATTTATTCAAATGGTACCAAATTAATATTCAAATTTAATCAAATTTCTGAAATAATAAATATTCAAATTAATACCTAATTTTTGAATTTATTCACATTTTCTAAAATACTAAATTAATATTTTTAGATTAATATCAACCACTTTATTCTTATATGGGTTCATAGCGTACTTCATAAAATTTGGCCATGGGTGTAATATTTAAAAATGTAACAATATTATATAATTGAAACAAATGTATAAAATGATGTGAATAAAATAAAAATAGTCCATTATGAAATATAATATTTGTATAATTTAATTAGTATGTATTATATGACTCTCTAATCACTGTTTGGTACTGAAAATATGTGTGCTGATAATGGTTTTTACAAATATTGATCAAATTAAAGGTTGAGTTGTCCAAAGAGATTGATTATTACTAAGTTGGAAGTCATGTTCTCGAGACTGGTATCATTTCTGGAAAGATCCATATAATTGACCTTGATCACTTCAGATCAAATATCGTTGATTAATTTTCAATTGAGACAATTTTCAATCTTTTTCTACTTCCACAATAACGATAAATAAAAGTCAATGTCAATCTCTATCGATAGTAGGTGTGTACCTTTTTCAAGCCAGATTTTGCATAGAGTCAACAATGAGAAAATATTATTTTAAGGCTCCATGACTTAGGGGAGTGACAATTTAAGGACAATAAGTTTAAGTTTTGTAAAAGTTGGATATTAATCAAAATAGGACATTAATTATTACTTTTTTAGCAAAAGTAGGACATTAACTTTTCTTTTTAGCAAATTCAAGTCATTTTTCTCACACCGACGTGCCTAAATCTGCATATACTTAAAACTTATGGGCCTACTTTTACGGAAACTCAAATTTTACCGACCTAAATTTGAGTAAACTCAATATTTATATCTTTTTTTTTTCAAATTGAAACCGTCAAACCTATATCTACATGTACTTAAAATTTATGGGTCTACTTTTACGGAAATTCAAACTTTACCGACCTGAATTTGAGTAAACTCAATACTTATATGTTTACTTTTTTCAAATTGAAACTACCAAACCTACTTATTCCAAACTGAAACCTATTGTCCTTAAATTTCCACGCCTATAGTTATGCACCTAAAAAATATTTTTCACCGTTCAACTGCATAATGTTTTCTCAAGAATGAAGAGTAAAGAAGATTAAAGACACTATTTTGATTATAATGGAAAATTATGCAAACTAATGTTGTCTACAAATATGTATCTTTTATAAAATTTTTATTTTAAATATTAATTACTACTAATAATCTTTTATTTGGTGTCAAATAATTATATATTTTTATTTTATTATTCTTTTAAATTTCAATTTAAATGTAATTTAGATATTACACTTTTTTTTTTGGTATTTTACATATATAAAATATGATTTTGAAGGAAGGAGTGCCGATAATACTTCTTTAAAATATTGGTAAAAGTTCAGGTTTCTGCAACAACATGATGTTGGTAGCCGCAAGACCTGAAAATAATATTCTTAAAGCTGAAATAATTTCATGAAGAAATATTAGGAATAAGATGTTCGTCACAAGAATGACATTGAATAAATTGAAACAAACAATGTTTTTAAAGTTTAAAAGAGACGATTTTCAATTCTATTATGTGTTGCGATGACGATAAATAAAAGTCAAGTCAATCTCTTTCAAATGTAGGTTTATATCTTCCCAAGTCGATTTGTCTATGTTGGGAAATTTAGAGTTTTGATGAAAGTTTTAAAACACATGTAATAGGACCAGTCAGACCTGTTAGCTGACTGATGTTTATATTACCGTTTATAGAATACCAGTTGATAATTGTTGTATAGAACAACTGATGTAATAGATAGGTCACATATTGAGGGGGAACCTCAATATGTATAGGTCAGATCTGAAGATCCAAAGAATAGCTGATATCCGACAGGCCAGAATGCAAGAGAAGAACAGAAGATCAGGTCGATCTGATCAAGTCAGATATCTCAGCTGAAGTCATGAAGCTCAAACTCAGGATACTTGAAGATCAGATGACTTCCAGAAGATCAAACCAGAAGACCTACATCAGCCGAGTCTGCTAGTTGAAGTTAAGTCAACCGCACGGAAGACTCAATCAGTAGATCGATCGATTCGACCGATCAAAGTCACCACCAGTGAAAAATCGATGTTTCACCAAATCATACGTCGATGATCTGAACAAGAAAAATGTCAACCTTAGTTGGAAGAATAACACTAAAAAGTGCGTCTGTTAACCAATAAGGACGCGACACGTATGATCGGAGCCGGTAATTACGGGATTTGGTGCTGCTTTCTCCAACGGCTATAAAGACACTATTCACACTTTTCGCCATGCCGCTCTCAAGACGCCACATCAATCCCGCAAGCCTACCAAATATAGCCACGAAATTCAAATTGCTCTCCAACGGCTCTTTGATTTCGAGGTCTATAAATATGGGATCACACTTCAGAGTGAAAAACACTAAAACCCCGAAACGATCAAGAAGCTCAAGCTATAATCGATTTCCATACGAAGAACACGAACAAGAAGATTATTTTATTAAGTGTTCATCCCATAAGTTCTTAGCATAGAAATCTTTTCATCTAGGCGATAAAGCTATCTTAAACACTAGAAAAGATTTCATAGTTGGAACCAAAACAATCTTATCCAAACCCAAAGTTAGGTTAAGTTGTTTAGCAAGATTTCGCACTAGGGTTTCTAGTTCGATTTACGGGATCGGTTGAGTGAGAACTCTTTAAATATCTATCGATTGTCTTGTGTTGGACTAACACAAAAATCTAAGTCCGATTGGTTTAGTTGGTGCCCTTGTGATAGGGAAGAGTGGACGAGAACCTGGTTTGTCGAACCACTATAAATCTTGTGTGCCTTTTACCGCTTTGATTAACTGTTTACACAATCGCACACAACTATTAAAGCAACATACATATTCTAAGTTAAGATCATTAGCACCAAGCTTCGATCCGATCAAGTTTGACACTTTAGTGTTGGTTAAAAGACCGACTTTGGAATCGATTTATCAAAACCGGTTTTTTCACACGGGTAAAACTTAGCTTCAAGACATCGCTTAAACTGATAGTTACCGAATCGACCGCCTTTCAGCGATTAGTAAGTTGGTTATCATCCAAACCGATTCTCTCGTGACTCTGATCAAAGTTAACCGCTCTCACACCTGACCAAGCAAAAGTTTTTTAAGTCTATTCACCCCCTCCTCTAGACTTACGCCCTCACAAAACTCGTTCGGGACCTACAAGTGGTATCGAGCAGCGGTGGTTCTCTGCTGACCACCGGCTTTTGAGTAACATCGATTCTTGAGGAAGAATCTTTGTGGTCATTTGAACAGATCTTGAAAAACCGTTTTTTAAAACTCATTCGTTTTTTCCAAAATCACTCAAAGATGGATAATACCTCTGGTATGTATCATGATCTGCCAAAGTTCTCAATTGATAAGTATGCAGATTGGGTCATTTATATGTGCAACCATCTAGGTTCGATTAGTGGCAGAATGATGGAAGTCATTGAAAGAGGACCCATCATCATATATTACGACAACCCTGCAGTTGGAGGAGATCCGGACTTTGCCGGGAAGTCTTTACGAAAAAAAGCCCACCTTGATGGATGCAAGAGGAAAGGAAATCAGATACTCTGGATACAATCGCCAGGCATATTATCATGAAAACGATGGACAAGGTCACCAAGGAAAAGATTAAATATCTCAAAACTGCGAAAGCAATGTGGGATACTCTAGCTGAGATATGCGAAGGAAATGATCAGATCAAAGACAGCCGTCTACAAGCCGAACTGGTGAAGTTCGAAAAATTGAAGATGCTGCCCAACGAGACCATCAACGAACTCGATGGAAGGATTACTATGTCAGTGAATAAGCTACGAGAACTTGGTAGAGAGATGTCAGACAAGGACATCAACTACAAGATCTTAAGATCTCTTACCAAGAAATGGGATATGAAAGTCACGGTAATCAAGGATTGCCAAGACATTTCAAAGATGAAACCAAGTAGCTTGTTCTTAAGCCTTAAAGCTCACGAGTTTGATTTAATTGAAAGAGGACAAGCAGATGAAGATGAGGTGCCCGCTGAAGCCTCAACTTCTAAATCAGTTGCGTTTAAGGCAACCAGCAGCAGATCGAAGGCCAATGAACCTGTTGGAAACATCATAAGTCAGGCAGAACAGATCGCTCTGCTTACCAGGAAACTAGAAAATCAAATATTCAACTTGGTAAGTATCGAAGATTCTATAAAGATTATCAACATAGCCGAGGAAGAGATAGGAGATCAACCAACAGATCTCCAGAAAGAACCAGATCTGATGATCGAAGAGATCACAGAGAAGAAAAGAAATGAGATAATCTAAATGATGAGAGAAGAGATAATCGATCTGAAAGAAGGAGCTCAGACTACTATCAGAAAGGGAAGTCACCTGATAGATCATACAGACGGAGTGATTCACCTGGAAGAAAAGGTTCCGTGGATCAAGGAGCGGTTTCAACCGTGAGAAGAGTGTCACTACAAATAACAGACGCCTATACCGACGCCAAAAGAAAGGGAAGAAAAGAAATGTAAGAGAGCAATGTTACAGGATGTAAAAGCCATGGTTGCCGACACATCCGGAATTGACGATTCATATCGCCTCCGAGGATTCCGGATACTCCTCTCAGAGAAGATTTGGCTCGATAAGCAAGTCTTTGTTGACTTCTATGAGAATGAAGATCTGATATTCTCTTCAGATGATGATGAGATCTGCCTGATGGCCAAGGAGGACCAATCTGAGGTAACCTCCAAACCTTCTGCTTTGTTCGCTTTTACACCTGCTATCATTAGCACACCTGCTGGGGAGATTGACCTGCAGCTCTACTCTGAGCAATTGCTTGATGATCTCTCCAATGCAAAGAGACACTTATGCTTTATAGTGGAAGTTTGAAAATGACAAGCTAAGGATCGAAAAATAATCGGCTTGTTAAAGAGAACGATCTCGATAAAAGCTCTTTGAATCGAAATCTCTTTAAACCGCTTTCGGAAGGCAACCGAGGAACTTAACATTCGAAAGTTAAGTCTTACGATCGAGAGAAGAGATCAAAGATCACTAGCAATTAACAAACAACAAGTTCGATGACTTCAAAATCCTTCAAAGCTAAATTTGATGAGCTATTCCGATTGCATGAAAGTCTAAAATCTTCGAGGATAATTTTGCTAAGAAAAAATAGAGTTTTTACCAAATCTTCTAAAACTGTTCAAGATATGAACACCTATTTTCGAACAACGATTAACAAGAAGGGACTTGGGTATGAGAACCCTTCCACATCCTCAAAAGCCCCGGTTGATTCACCTCAAAAAGGTGTAATCAGACGAGTTTCTGACAAAGATACACCAAAAGCCAGACTTGTATCTAATAAGGGAAAAAGACCAGTTGAGCAGGTAAGGTAGGTGCCTAACCAGAAGGGGAACAGAAATGGACCCCAACTGGTAAAGCATCAGCCGAGGAATCAACAGAAGAATCCAGTTCTTCTGAAGAGACCTCAACCTGATCAACAGATCAGGTATCAGAAAAGATAACTTGTAAAAGGGAAGTCTAATCTGAGACCCAATCAAGGTCAGCTGCCGAATAAGCACGTTTTAGGTAAACTGCAAAAACCACCAATGCCAAAAAGATATGAATCTTTTAATGGTAGCAGTCGTACCTACCCCTATAATCGAAAAACCTAGGGGGTTGCAAGACCGAGCCATTAATGGAAGAAAAGAAGACAAACAGAAAAGATAAATCTCAAGTCTTCTAAGTCACCAAAGGCTCACACTAATAATCATACCAATCAGAAAGCATATAAAGAGACTTATGATTATGTTGATAGGTATGGGAGACAAATCAGGCCTTCTAATCTAACTGATCACAATAGAAGTGCTCTGTTTGTATGGATCCCCAAAACCAAACCTAACCCCTCAGGACCCAATCCAAAAGGGTACCTAAAGCCTGATTTGATTGCAGGTTCGCATGGGTCTGGCCAACAAAGGAGGTGTGCAAGCAACTATCGGTACATCGATAGTGGATGCTCAAGGCACATATTTCGAAGCAAACATCTCCTCTTCTCTTACATAGAATGAAAAGGCCCGCGTGTACTTTTCGATGATGATAACTTTGGTTATACCAAAGGATTGTAACCTTAGAGAATGATGATGTACAAATGGCTGAGTCTCAGATGTCGAAGGTCCAAGCACAACCTATTATCGGGTTTCACAATTTCTGCGATAACGGATTCGGTGTTGAGTTCTCAACCGATCAATGCACTATCAAGAATCGAGCCCTCTCAATGATTTTGCTAATCGGTTCAAGGAAAGGGACGATCTACACAATGATTGGAACAGTTGCCCAAGAAATACATGCCTAATTGTTAAGAGTTCCAAAAAAAGTAGTAGTTGTCTCGCACAAAAGAATGAGTCATCCGAACTTTAAAACTCTTAATAAGATAGCAAGGATGTCTCTAGTGGAAGGTCTTCCGAATGAAGTATTTTCAAAGGATCAAACATGTCTTTGCATGTCGGAAGGAAAAAACAGTCAAAGCTTCATTCAAGGGAATTCTGGACCGGCAAGATCAGAGAATCTTGCAAATGCCTTCATATGGATCTATTTGGACCCGATTACACCGGTCGATCTCGTGGATATAAATATACTCGGTAATCGTGGATGATTATTCCAAGTTTACGGGTTATATTCTTACATAAGAAGAATGAGACGCGAAATGAAGATACCCGAAAGCCGCTTAAAAGATTACAAAATGAGAAGGGTGTCGTGTAGTAAAAAAATCGGATCGATAAAGGTATGAATTTCGAACTCTTTTATAACCGATTTTTTGCTCTAAGTTTGGTATACAAAGATGAGACATTAGTACGCAAGAACGCCTATGAGAATGGAGTAGCGCAGCGAGAGAAACAGAACACTCAAAGAAGTTCGCCGACTATGTTAATTTTAACATGCAATACCAAGCCGTTTTCAAGGTATAATCAACTTTTGCATGTCATACTCGTAGCGGATGCCTTTCGACTAAGGCTCACTACAAAACACCCTATGAACGTGGAAGGGCAGAAAACCTCGTGTTTCTTACTTCCATGTTTTTGGGTGCAAGTGTTTCATACACAACAATGGGAAGAGTCGGGTTGAAGACCTTTGAGGCCAAGTCGGATGAGGGTATATTCTTAGGATATTCCTCATCTAGCAAGGCTTTTCGGGGTTTACAAATGCATTTAACCCTAGTTGTGGAAGAAACACCCCATGTAGTCTTTGATGAAGCATCTTTTCGAACAAGAGAAATCGCCTCCGAGAACAAGATGTACCGATCAACCAAAGACCTAATGCTCAGAAAATGGATCAGCTAACGATCAAGGAAAAAGAATCAGACATCGTAACAGTATACATTCCAGATCTAGCTGATTCACCAGATCAATCAGATCCTAAGGTACGAAAAACCATCGATGGAGAAGCTGGTACAGCTGAGACAGTATCAACTGAACCATCCGGTTCAGGGGGAACACCTGAAGTTCCCACGAATAGACATCATCACATGATGAGTCCAACATCAGCTGAGACGTGTTCTTATCAAATGGATCATAACTCTGCACCACTCCCAATCGCTAGTAATGAATCTTTATCAGAAATGGATGATGTTCTCCAAACCGACGCAAATCAGAACAGAAGGATCTGGATAACCAGTCATCCAACTGATCTGATCATCGGAGACCCATCTGATAGAGTTAAAACTAGACATCAGATTGGTGAAAGTGCCATGTATTCCTGTTATCTGTCTATGAAGGAACCAACAACTGTAGAGGAAGCTCTACAAGACGCAAGCTGGATTCTAGCCATGAAGGAGGGCTGGAGCCGGTTAAAGAGAGAAATCAAGTTTGGGAACGGTGGATGAGACCAAATCATCAAGACGTAATTGGCACGAAGTGGGTATTCAAGAACAAAGAGATGAGAAAAATGTCATAACCAGGAATAAGGCAAGACTTGTTGCTAAAGGGGTATTCACAATCGAAGAATTGATTATGATGAGACCTTTGCACGATCGCCGCCGCCTAAAGCCATTCGGTCAAGCAGCTTCGCATATGCTTCCCACAGAGGGTTCATTTGGTATATCGATGGACGTAAAGAGTGCATTCTTAAACGGGTACTAGCGAGAGGAAGTTTATGTCTAACAACCTCCGTGCTTTTGAAAAGGGCAACCAAGTGTACCGTTTAAGAAAAGCTCTTTATGGTTCGAAACAAGCTCCTCGAGCTTGGTATGATACACTCTCTCGGTTCTTGATAGAGGCGGTGGGTTCACTAAAGGAATGATGGGACGTAACCTTATTCGAGAATAGAAGATGGAGAAGATATTACGATGGTTCAGATTTCGTGGGACGACATCATCTTCGGATCTCCCAACAAGAGTCTATGTGAAAGATTCAAAGAACCGATGCAAGGGAAGTTCGAGATGTCCATGATGGGTCGATGAATTATTTTTCGGGTCTACAAGTGAAGCAAAAGTCTGAAGGGATATTCATCGCCAAGCAAAAAGTACACTAGGAATTTATTGGCTAAGTTTGGAGTTCAAAACCGTAAGGAAGCCAAAATTCCTATGATGACTGGATTCAAGATGGATCCAGATGAGGATGGTCGTAAAAAAAAATCGGAAAGAATATAGGGCTCTCATTGGATCCTTATTATACCCGACCGCCAAACAGACCGAGATATCACTTTTGCTGCGGTGGTGTATGTGCGATTTCGTGCAAATCCTATGCAAAGCCACCTAAAGCGACTAAGCGGATTCTTAAGTATCTGAAGGGACAAGAAACCTTGGTTTATTTTACCCATCGATGATAATCTAGAGCTTAGTGGGTATTCTCGATTACGATTATGGAGGTTGCAAGATTGACGTAAAATCAACCTCGAGGAACATGTCGATTTTAGGAAGTAAAACCGATCTCGTGGTTTTCAAAAAGAAGGACATCGATTCGACATCTACTACTTGAAGGCAGAATATATGGTCTGCAGGAAGGAAAGTTGTTCCCAATTGCCTCGCTTAGTCGCGGTGAGGGATTATAACATTGTAGCTAAGAATGTACCTATATTTATGTAAAGAATAATAGTCTTTATTGCAATCTTTCGTAATCTCGTTTCTACATACAAGATGCAAGCATGTGGATGTCAGACACCATTTTATAAGAGATCAAGTTGAAAAGAAGAATATCAGAATGGAAAAGATTCATACTGATATACAGAAAGCTGATATTCTAACCAAACCACTAGCTGAGATCAGATTCAGAGAATTATGCAATGAGCTAGGGCTTCGGATCTTGGAGAAAAAGCACCTAAAATCTTTGGATGGGATGATCTCGTAACCACCGGTTAAGAGACTAACCAAAGGTTAAAAGGAGTCATTGAGTTTGGTATCTCAATCGATCGTAAGATCGATCAAGGAACCGATATAAGAAGGTCTTGATCGATTTACGATTTGTCGATTAAAAGAAATCGACGATTGAAGGTTTATCAGATTGAAGGTTTATCAGATTTAAGGTTTATCAGATTAAAGGAACTGATCGTCTTAAGGAATTATCTGATTAAACCAGTTTGGTTATTTCGCTTTGTAAGTTGATTAATCTGATACTCAACAAGCAAGATTCACAAGATTAAAGCTTACATCGCATAAGAAAACAGGTAATTTACACAACAATGGAATAATAGAAATTTTCATTGATAAAGACCCGAAGGTCAGATTTACATTGCAAGTTACAAGTACAAGAGGACCCGGAGGTCAGTACATAAGTCATAACCGAAAACCCTAAACCTATAACCCTAAACCCTCATCCTAACCCTAGAAGAGGGGGTGAGAGAGAGATTTTAAGATCTCATGCTCCCATTTTCCCCCACTTAACAAGGGTAAGAAGGCTTTGAAATAATCCTAAAGCCTCTCGCCGGAAGCTAAAACCAATGGAGCGAGAGAGGCCTTGATAGGATTTCTAAGCCAGAGCCCTTAAACCCAAGTCAATGGGCTCTCCAAATTGTTAAATGGAGCACATGTGCCAAGAAAGTGGTTCAAAGACCTTATGGGCACATGTGTCGATGAAAAATAGAGTTGATATACGAAGATCACCGTTGTCCGATCCGCACCGTGATATCAAACTCATGTTTTATATCGATCGAGTCTCGTTGATGCTAGTTCCATTATCTCGATAGACACACAAGGTGCATACGGTTAGGAGAAGTGTCTTCTCGGTTGCGACATCGGACCACCGCCTTTGGTGGTAGAGAGAAGCTTGGCAACAATTGTATGTGAAATCTTTGATGACATTTAAAAAAAAGTGATAAGGACACACAGAGTTGATTTGAGAAGTCAAATCATTGAAAAAGGGGTAAAGGTGTTTCTTTAAGTCTCTCACGGAAATAAGGGTTCACCGGGATACATGATTCTACAAAAAGAAGATAAGTATGGTGAATGGGTTATGTTGTGTAAAACATTGGTCCAATTTATAGAGGCCAAGCAAAGGGTGCAAATGCAAATTTGATTTCAAAAAGCCTTTTAGAGAAATTTGCATCACAAGGACAAACGATGTAGGAATCACGCGATCGATAATTGGATAAATTTACTACGGATTGACATATCGAAATATTCGGACTTTAATTACGATGTCAAATCGTACAACTTAGGGAATAGAGACTACTATTCTAGACTAAGTTTGGGTCAGAACACGTATCCCAAGAATTGGCTTGATTCGAGAAGAATCAGATTAGGTCAATGAAATCGATTATATATCTGGCCCGATTCGATGAGGAAGATCAGTTGAGCTTGATACAACAACAAATCAGAGATATATATCAGTCTATGAGAAAACAGAAATATCAGTTGAAGGGGGAACTTCAACTGATCAAGGAGGATCAGAAAAGGGAAATCAGACGCAAAGTGAAGCGGATCAGTTGAAAAGAACAGTTGGGAAATTATAAGGATTAAAGTAAAACTAAGATCAACAAGTGGAATCAACAACTACAAGTGGTATTGACCGATTACAATATCACCAACCAGACACGCTTTTTCGCTTTCCTTGTTTATTGCTTACTTATTTGATCTTATCGATATTATTTATTTTATCGTACTCATTACCTTTTGTGACGTATTCCCTGAAAAACATTTAATGCGGACGTGGGGTACTTGTATTAATTGCTACAAAATGTGCTTTTAAATCCAAAAGGTATTCGTACGTGCTTTTCCTGACCATACGATCAAAACCGCTTAATCTGGATCGTTTAATCTTTTCAAACGATTGATCTTTCAATCTCGTTTTTCCCTCCTCCTTCTTATAAGTTACATCAAAACCCTACCAGAGTTTTCTTATTCTCAAATTTGCGATTTATTCTCTGAAAACTCAAAATTACCTTTCTGTGATTCAAGTGTTTTTCCTGCGATTCAAACTCATTTTCTGAAAAAATTGAATCTGGTAATTTCTGGTTATTTGATGTTTTTCTTTTTCAAAATCCTTTGATCATATAGATTTTGTCTATGTGTTATCCTGCGATATGCCTTATCTTTTCATGTTTTCCGTATGTGTTTATCGATTACTAGGCCTGAGAATAGGTCTGATAATCTATACATGATATCTTTATGTATATGCACAATTTTAATCAAGTCTATCTTGTTGTAGATGGCCACTCACGGTATGGAAAAGATAATGTGCAACTATGCTGAACTAGCGACAAAGATTGTCGATGACAAATTCGTACAATTTGGTGCTACGCGGGATCCAGAATCCATGGAAGTGGAACAAATTCTGAAGAAAGGAGGCCTTGAGAAATTCTGTGCTGCTCACTGCAATCCAGTGATGCAATATGAAGCACTCGAATTCCTAAGGAATTTGAAGGTGGATACGAACACCCCTGGAGATGAGCTGATCTCTTCAGTCAACGGAGAGGAGATCAGACTGACAAATGCTGACATATCTCGTCTGTTCAGCTTACCCAAAGGACGAATCTCGCCTGCGCACTACAGGGAGAATGAAGATGAGCTGATCAGAAACGAACTCTTCAGGGAAGCTGACAAACATCAGACCGCAGGTTTTGTCAGACCAATGCTAAAAAGGAAATACCGACTGTTGTTTGACATATTGTCAAAAACAATCATGGGTATTTCATTCAAATTGAATGCTCTAACATCCGTCAAACTGTACAACATGGCTGCAATAATTGATGAAGCCAAGAACATCAATTGGCATGGCTTCCTGAAGGCCATTCTACTCCAAGAACATGAAAAATTTGGAGTTAATGAATGGAGGCAGGTCTATCTGAAGAAGAGGATCAGCAATCTCAACAAGGTTGCAGTTATCTTGAAAGACAAACTGCCAAATGCTGAATGGGACCAGAATGGACTGAAGTCCTACAAGGCCTTCCTCACAACAACTTCAGCTATATATGGGCCACCTGATGATGATATGCGGCCCACTCCTCCAAAGGTGAAGAAAGGAAAAACCAAGGAGGCAGCCTAAATTCTACACCAGATGCTCCCCAAAAGAAGTAAAGAAACGGGTGAAGGCTCAAGAGAAGAGGTCGAAGGCAAAACAGCCTCCATGACTCTGTTTTCGAAGATGAGTCGATGACAAAGGAGCGCCAGATCGGCTCGACGCGACGTGAGATCAGAGAAAAATCGACAGCGGCTTCTCAAGCCGAGAGCTCGCCGTAACATTTCGAGGAAGGAGCAAGAGATTTAACGATCTCCTTCTCCTCAAACTCGAAGCCGATTCACCGCTCGGACTTTCAGCCATCGGCATGTTTCTCCTTCTCTTCCACCGCCCGCGAACTCAAACTACATCGATTCATCGAACCGTAAAAGCTTACTCCGTTCAGAGTTTAACGCCATCGCCGACAACAAAACCTCTGCGCAGTCGAGCCAATCGCCCAACTTCCGCTTACTCAAGCACCACGTAACCCTCCACATCTCATCAACTGGAATCGGGATGACAATTTAAGTCCAGATCATCCAAGACCATCACCGGAAAATGGTCGATGCAAATTGAACAAGATATTGATGCGATGTATCCAGAGTCGGGTAGCCCATCCCGTTATCGAGAGGAAGTTATGGAGATCCTCACATGGAAAGATCTCCCTGCTAAAGAGCTTCTCGGACTTTTATGATGATTATAGAAACGATATGGGAGTCTTGATGAATTTGCAGATTTTGATTTCGATATGAAGAAATCGCCATAGGATCACCACCGAGCCGATAACGTTGAATCAATTAAAGCTCGATCCACGTAAAGGGGGTCGAACGAACAAGGTGAATCGGATCGGCCGAAGAAGCTCTCAAGCAGAGATATGCCTATGAAGGGACGCGGAGCCGCTGATGATAGTGGAACTGTGTCGCAGCTTCATGACCAACCATCGAGGCACAAACAATGAAAACAGATCAAGTGACGATACCATTCCTACATCTCACATCATCACGATCAAATCGGTGAGATCGATCATGTCTCAAAGATCTCCGAAGAAGAAGTTGAGGGAGTGATACCGATCGAGGCAGATTGGCCTCAAAGAAATAACAGATCAAAGGAATTGGCCATTTCCCACATTGAGGCGCTAAAAGATCAGTTCTCCCCAATCTGTGACCACCGTGGTTCCGCCGAACTTATAAAATCAGTTGATGACAAACTAATTTGGTGGATCAACAACAAGTTTTTTTCTCGATGCTCACCGAAAAGCTAGAATTGATGTAAGAGAAACTTGACAAACCGATTCTTACACTCTCTCTTTCGCCATGGAATCTGTCAAGACTGAGCTGATCTCGAAGGTTCAAAATCTAACTGCTCAAGCTCAAGGTTTATCTGTTGCAGATCTCAACAGGGCGATATCAGTCAGCTTTGGTTCTCTGACCTCCCACCTCACTGCTCTTTTTTATCAAACCAAAAAGGGGGAAGGACAAAGTGAGAAACCAACTGACACGATCAGAACAACAGAAGACCTGATTCAGACAGTTGAATCTTATGGACAAAGACTAGACCATCTAGATCTTTTTGCTAACAAAATTTCTGAAAAGATGGAAAAGTCAAAGGCAAGAAAGGCTGCTGGTGGTTGCTGCTGCGCGGGTGCTGTCGGACATCACAACTTGTACCTGTCACTCAGACTAAGAAAATCACAAGAAGCACACTAGCCAAATTCAGCCGATAAGAAACTGGCTGAGAAATTGTCCAAAGAACAGATTGCGGAAGAGTCCGAATAAGTGAAGAAGAGAGAAGGGTCGACAAATTAGCAAGACAGTGCAGAAGATCTCAAGAAGAATTTGGACGAGGGCGAAGAAAGGAAAATTTGGAAAATATGTACGTAACCTCACCGCCAAAGAAGAGTTGATGAGATCATTCCAAAAACTGCTGCACATGCTAAGAGGTTTGAGGAATGGAATAAGATCAGAAGTGAATGGCTTCTGGATGCCTTTGTTCTTGATCTTGTTCCACGAGAAGAATCTCCAGATGATGAATTCCTCAACTGGTTGGAAAATAAATATCCAGATTTTCTGAAGTATCTAGAAAATGAGGCCAAAATAATCAATGTAAAAATATCTCGCCAAGAGTATGATATGTTGGATTACTCGAAGAAGGCAGATGGCTCATTTGACAGACTGGCATTTCAGAGATTCTATTTTGACATCCTGAGCAAAACGCACATAACTGATCCTCAGCAGACCGATGATGTCAAATGGAAACTTTATCAGATTTTCAACGTACCTCAAGATCAAAGAGAGATGCCAGAAGAATACAAGCCTAAAGAGTGAAGAATCAGAAGACTTCTCAGGATCAGCTGTTTTTAAATTCAAACTTTTCCGATGTAACATGTAATCAACAAATCTAATGAGAAAAGTTTATTTTCTGATCCTAAGACAAAATCTCATTGTCTTCTGATTATGTGCTCTTTAATGTTCTATATTTATCAACTGTGATTGGTTTCTCAAAGTGTTTTGGTTTCATCAAAAAGGGGGAAATTGTTGGGAAATTTAGAGTTTTGATGAAAGTTCTAAAACACATGTAATAGGACCAGTCAGACCTGTTAGCTGACTGATGTTTATATTACCGTTTATAGAATACCAGTTGATAATTGTTGTATAGAACAACTGATGTAATAGATAGGTCACATATTGAGGGGGAACCTCAATATGTATAGGTCAGATCTGAAGATCCAAAGAATAGCTGATATCCAACAGGCCAGAATGCAAGAGAAGAACAGAAGATCGGATCGATCCGATCAAGTCGATATCAAACCAAGTCATGAAGCTCAAACTCGGGATACTTGAAGATCGGATGACTTCGGAAGATCGGACGGAAGACCTACATCACCGAGTCCGCTAGTTGAGTTTTAAGTCAACGGCACGGAAGACTCAATCAGTAGATTGATCGATTCCGACCGATCAGTCATTCACCAGTGAAAAATGATGTTTCACCAAATCATACGTCGATGATCCGAACAAGAAGAATGTCAACCTTAGTTGGAAGAACAACACCGAAAAAGTTCATCGTTAACCAATAAGGACGAGACACGTATGATCGAGCCGCAATTACGGATTTGGTGCCGCTTTCTCCAACGGCTATAAAAGATACTATTCACGCTTTCGCCATGCCGTTCTCAAGACGCCACGTCAATCCGCAAAGCCTACCAAATATAGCCCGAAATTCAAATTGCTCTCCAACGGCTCTTTGATTTCGAGGTCTATAAATATGGGATCACACTTGAGTGAAAAACACGGAAACCCCGAAACGATCAAGAAGCTCAAGCTATAATCGATTTCCCACACGAAGAACACTTAACAAGAAGATTATTTTATTAAGTGTTCATCCCATAAGTTCTTAGCATAGAAATCTTTTCATCTAAACCGATAGGCTATCTTAAACACTAGAAAAGATTTCATAGTTGGAACCAAAATAATCTTATCCAAACCCAAAGTTAGGTTAAGTTGTTTAGCAAGATTTCGCATCAGGGTTTCTAGTTAGATTTTCAGGATCGGTTGAGTGAGAACTCTTTAAATATCTGTCGATTGTCTTTGTGTTGGACTAACACAAAAAATCTAAGTCCAGTTGGTTGTGATAGGGAAGAGTGGACGTAGGATTTGGTTTGTCCGAACCACTATAAATCTTGTGTGCCTTTTACCGCTTTGATTAACTTTTTTACACAATCGCACACAACTATTAAAGCAACATACATATTCTAAGTTAAGATCACCTAGCACCAAGCTTCGATCCGATCAAGTTTGACACTTTAGTCAATTGGTTAAAAGACCGACTTTGGAATCGATTTATCAAAAACCGGTTTTTCACACGGGTAAAACTTAGCTTCGCGACATCAGTTAAACCGATAGTTACCGAATCGATCTGCGCTTTCAGCGATTAGTAAGTTGGTTATCGATCAAATCGATTCACTCAAGACTCTGATCGTAATTAATCGCTCTCACTTTGACCAAGACAAAAAGTTTTTTTAAGTCTATTCACCCCTCCCCTCTAGACTTCTGCCCTCACAAAACCCGTTTGGGACCTACAGTCTACACTAACAATTATACGTGTTTCGGTTTGGATGAGAGGACATACAAGTATACAACAAATGTTGTTTACAAAAAAGTCCTTTGAAATTTGTATTTTGAAGTACTTTTTTTTAAATGTATCTGTGCACGCATTTACTTTTTTATATAATCATCGAGTATAAAAAACTTAATTTCAATTCATTTATATTTGGATTATATTTTTATTTTTAATATTTAGCGAATTACAAAAGATTTTAACTATAGAAAATATTAAATTATAAAAAGTATTCAAGTTTTATTTTTTAGTTTACATATATATTTTTCCCGCGAGGTTCGCGGGGCTAAGCTCTAGTTATATATTATTTCAGGAATATATGAGTTGTTCTTGAGAGAGCAAGTTCCATTGAATATATATCTACACATCTTGATAAGGCTACGACACAGATACCAATCAAATTTATCAAATTGAATCATCATTTTCAGTTCTAGTTTGTTAATGGAAATTAATTTGAAAATTCACAGGAAACCTGGTAATCGATTGGGGCGGAGGCGGGCGGAGGATGTGTTCTTCAAAATTAGAACTTATATTTTTTAAAGAACACGTTTGTAATATTACACTATAAAAAAGACGGTGTTTAACGACGGTTTTAGCGACGGAAATTACCGACGCTACACATCGTAGCGACGGTTTCAGCGACGGTTTAATGATCGTAGGGAAAACTAGGGTCGCTAGACTTTAGCGACAGTTATTGTGAAATCGTCGCTAAGTAGCGACGACACATAACCGTCTCTACTTAGAGACGGTTTTTGGGTCCGGACCCGGGTCAGAAAAAACGTCTTCAAACCTTCGCTAAAGACGTCGACAATCAACGACGGTTTGGCGACGGTAGGCAAACGTCACTGTTAGCGACCATAAATATTCATCATTATAACCGTCGAAAACTAGTGACGGAATAGCGATGACAAAATTGCAGTCACTATTAGCGACCACGCGTGTCGTCGCTAAAACCGTCGATAAATCGTGAATTTTTGAGAAAAAAAGGCTAGCTATGGTTCGAACCCGGGCCCGATGGGCGCCCGAGCGGCCACCGAATCACCCAAGCCACGGACCATCCTGAATCTAACCACCAAACAACTCATATATAAGCACCAAGCTTCCCAATTGAATGAGGCAATTATTCGTTCACAAGGGGGACCGAACACGGGACCTTGGGCGCCCTAGCGGGAATCAATTCCGCTCGGGCACTTGCTTTCTTGCGTTTACTAAATGAAATTAATCATATATGTCCTAAAATTCATTTTTTTTAAAAGTTATACTTTTCTATTAAACAAGTTATACTTTTCTATTTAACAAGTTATACTTTTCTATTTAATCAAGTAATACTTTTCTATTTAACAAGTTATACTTTTCTATTTAATCAAGTAATACTTTTCTATTTAAACAAGTTATATTTTTCTATTAAACAAGTTATACTTTTCTATTTAACAAGTTATACTTTTCTATTTAATCAAGTAATACTTTTCTATTTAACAAGTAATACTTTTCTATTAAACAAGTTATACTTTTCTATTTAATCAAGTTATACTTTTCTATTTAATCAAGTAATACTTTTCTATTTAAACAAGTTATATTTTTCTATTAAACAAGTTATACTTTTCTATTTAACAAGTTATACTTTTCTATTTAATCAAGTAATACTTTTCTATTTAACAAGTTATACTTTTCTATTTAATCAAGTAATACTTTTCTTTAAACAAGTTATACTTTTCTATTTAATCAAGTAATACTTATCTATTAAACAAGTAATACTTTTCTATTTAACAAGTTATACTTTTCTATTTAAACAAGTAATACTTTTCTATTTAATCAAGTAATACTTTTCTATTTAATCAAGTAATACTTTTCTATTTAACAAGTTATACTTTTCTATTTAATCAAATAATACTTTTCTATTAAACAAGTTATACTTTTCTATTAACAAGTTATACTTTTCTATTTAAACAAGTTATATTTTTCTATTTAACAAGTTATACTTTTCTATTTAATCAAGTAATACTTTTCTATTTAATCAAGTTATACTTTTTTTATTTAACAAGTTATACTTTTCTATTTAAACAAGTAATACTTTTCTATTTAATCAAGTAATACTTTTCTATTAAACAAGTTATACTTTTCTATTTAACAAGTTATATGTTGTGTTCGATATAATTATTCAGCATTAATCGAACACATAAGAGAGACACGTGTAATATTCAACTATTAAAATAATCGAGCTCGATGAACAAGTGTACTCGCCGCATGCCGACCAAACAAGTTTGTTCGCCAGCTCGCCACTTGTCAACCATGCGAGTATGCTCGCCTATGAAGTAAGTTTTGTTCGCCAGCTTGCTATTTACCAACCAAGATTGTTCAACCAGCCCACCGAGCAAACAGGTATGTTCGCCACTCAGATCAGGAAAGAAGAAATCAGATAAGCTGAGTCATGTGACCTCAGGGTCAGTATGATCGATGCACAGATATCCTGAGGGCTCAGACATCCTGAAGGCTCAGACATCCTGAAGGGTCAGTATGCTCGATTCACATATATCCTGAGGGCTCAGACATCCTGAAGGGTCAGTATGCTTGATGCACGATATCCTGAGGGCTCAGACATCCTGAAGGGTCAGTATGCTCGATGCACAGATATCCTGAGGGCTCAGACATCCTGAATGGTCAGTATGCTCGATGCTCAGACATCCTGAAGAATTCAGAAGTGCTCGATAATATTTCGACATAAAATTGATATGGTTTAATGGGGCGAACAAAGCTTTTAGTCGAGCAAAAGATTGATTTGGACGACCAAAAGAATGCCTTACAGACAAGCAAATGCAAAGATCAACCAGGAAGACGAAGTTAGAAACGTGGCAGCATTACCTGAGTTCTTGCATGGCCCGAAGTCTCCAAATTTCATGCATGCCAAACCAAAGACATGCTTGTCAAAGTACTATAAATAGAAAAAAAACAACAAGATAGGGGTTCAAAAAAAATTTCCGGAGGGTAAGGTTGAGAGAAATTGAGAGTTCATCCATACACATAAAAAACCCTAAGACTCATATATCAACTCTCCAAATCATCTTTATCCATAACGATTCATCTTCATGAGATGTATCATATATTAGACGATGTAAAACTTCGCAATACTACATCTCGGCTTGGTATGCGCCCCGAGTAGTCATTTCTTAACTAACTGGGTCAACAAATTCCTCTTATTTACAGTTTATTTTACACGTGCATATTTTGTTTGTGAGTTGTCATCAAATTAGCCACATAATATTCTCCATATAAAACGACTCGCAACAAACTGGCGCTAGAAGGAGGGTACCAAAAAAGCAACCCATAGACAATCCCGTAGTTAGCCGAGGCAGAAAAAAGAAATATAATGCCTCAATCTAGGAATACCCAGACGGAGAGGTCGGGCAAAGCCGACCTCACAACCGTAAAAGAGGCTCAAAGATCGGCCTTCATAAAGATCAGACAGTGGAGACCATCAATCTTGAAGATATTGCCAACGATCCGGCGGCCACAACAAAGGCCATCACTTTCTTGCTACGAGCACAGAAAGAGAGGGGCCAAAAAAGAGTTGGCCAAGTTAAAAACTCAAGATGATGATGATCGACGCTCGCATACACCCGATAGCGAGCAAGTTAAGATAAAAGCTGCACAGAAGCGGGCTAATAAAAAGCGGATGATATGTTCGATGACGAAGCGACCTCAAGGGTCCAGACCATCAGCGTTTGGACATTTGAGGCTCTCCGCCAAAGACCGAATCGACAACTATAGGCGACAGGATCCCGGAAGGAATAAGTAGATAAACATGCCCGCTTCCTCGGATCCTCATGACCATCCAAGATCCCGAACAAAAATCGGCCGGAACAAAATTGTCTATCCATCATCGATTAGGTAGTCAACACGAACTTGGAAAGGGGATCGCCCTATCACGAGCATGACCCATTTGGTCCTCATGATGGGATCTGACCCCGATCCAAGTCTGCTGGCCCACAAAATTTGCGAAAATGCGTAAAGCCATCGAAGACTTACAGTCGACTCGGCCTCAACTAAAGGACTCCCTCGGCGAAAGCACAATACACCGCCGCCACTAACACCGGAGCTCATGGCGGCCGAAATACAAGAGAAAGTGGCAAAGATCTGACCACCAATCCCCATGTTCGATGTTGAGTCTGACCCACATGTCCATCTTAGCAAATACTCATACTTTATGATCACCATGGGCACCACCGACGTGATGCAGTGCCGATCATTCCCCATGACTTTGGGTGATCGAGCTCATAGATGGTTCTCTACTTTGCCCGCTGCGTCCATCACATCTTTTCGCTTTCGGTTGGGACAAACAATTCTGCCCCATTTCTCATCTATGTGTGCTCGCCCAGCACCAAAACAAAGGTTGGCGCATTTTTCCCAACTAAGGGGTGAGTCAGATCGAGCATACATCGAAAGATTTGATAAATATTTTATGATGGCGCCCCAGTTGAAGAGGATGCCAAGATCCTCACAGTGGTCGGAGGCCTGACCCTGAATACTGACATGTGGAAAGCCATGCATCAAGACTGGCCGAACACATATTCAGAATTTTGAGAGCGAGCAGCCAAGATCATAGCTATGCAGGATCTGCTCGCCCAGTCACGATTAGGTCAGGAAACAACAACTAAGAAAGTTTTTGGGAAGAAAGTGATGAATGAGGGGTATATAAACCCCGGGGTCTTTTCAAACCATTCAAGAAAGAAGCGTACAAACGCCCCACGAAGTCTTCGGGCGTTTCAAATATAAAACAATTTTTAACTAAATCAAAGATCGGGACATGTTGGATAGGCCTCGAAGAATCATAATGGACAAGCATCAGCTTAATGCTTCCAAATATTGTAATTATCACGAGTACATCGGGCATAATACAGAAGATTGTCGAGATTTACTTTGTCAACTTTGGAAGTTATACGAGGAGAATCGTCTTACCCGTTCCTTAAAAAGCCGGGGTGAAAGCGAGACTCTTTAACGTAAAAAACGAGATCGCAGGGTAAGCGAAAAAGCCAAACAAACATCGACGATGATCCCGAAGAATCCCGTAAGAGGTCCGAATTACCCAAAGAGGGCCTCATCGTGGGTAGAGGTCGAGAAAGTCAAGAGATCCACATGATACGCCCCGACACGGTCCGGTGGGTGGATGTTATCAGCACCAACATTATCGAAAGACGAAAGAAGATGGATCGTGCCAGCATCAAAGCATCCATCGTGAAGGTGGCGAGCACATCGGCTAAAGACGCCACCCTCTCACCAAATCATGTTTTCAGAAGATGATCTCGACGGTATAATCACCCCCCACAATGACTCTCTAACCATCAGTGCTCATCTCCTCGGTTTGAAGGTGCACCGCCTCCTGGTTGACACCGGAGCGTATACGAACATTTTGTTCGTCGACACTCTGCACCAAATGGAAAAACAAGTTGGGGACTTGATTAGATATATAGAACCATGTGATCACACCATCATGGGTTTCGGGGAATCCGTAACCTGACCCTATGGTATGATCAGGTTAGGAGTCGAGTTAGAATCAACTCTAAATCCGGAGATCCGATGAACTAGAATGCTAGATTTTGTAATCGTCGATACTCCATCTACTTATAATGGGTTTCTAGGTCGCCCGTTTATTCAGGAATTTAAAGCTGCCTGTTCAACTTACTATTATTGTGTTAAATTTCCAACTCAAGATGGAACGGGTAATAAAAAGCGATCGATCGAAAAAAAGCTCGAGATTGTCTGCTATCATGTGCACCAGAAAAACAAAATATTGTTAACATGATGGAGCAAACATGGGAGATCGGAGAGTCAAGCCAACAGACAAAAATGTTGCCAAAATATCCCTTGACGAGCACACCTCCATACACGAACACAGAAAGCGCGAACACAGAATCCGGGATGGTAACTCATGTCCCAGATCTCCCAGATCTAATGAGTATTGATCCGCCAAATGAGCTACTGGACCTAGAACCTCGCTTAGGATTTGAACCTATGGAGGTTGATGACGAACACTGGGGTCGATCGAAGATCCTCGGTGGAAACAAAAAAGAAAGCGAGCAACACCTGTCGAACAACTGGAGTCTATCAATATGCCATTCGGATTAAAGAATGCCGGAGCAACATATCAGCGTTTGGTGAACAAAATATTCGATGAACACATCGGCCGAACAATTGAGGTGTATATTGATGATATTGTGGTAAAAAACGAACACAAGGAAGACCACATCACCCACCTCGCACAAACGTTTGATATTCTCAGGGAGTACAACATGAAGCTAAATCCGAAGAAATGCAGCTATGGGGTTCATTCGGGAAAATTCCTCGGACATATGGTCAGTCAACGGGGGATTGAAGCGAACCCATCAAAGATTCAAGCCATGCTCGACATGTAGGCCCCCAAGAGTGTGAAAGAGGTCCAAAAGTTAACCGGACGTTTAGCTTCCATAAGCCGGTTTATATCACGAACTGGGGACAAATGCAAACCTTTCTTTGATGCATTAAAGAAAGGGAAATTCCAGTGGACCGAGCATTGCCAAAATGCATTCGAATTATTAAAGCAGTACCTTGCAGATACTCAGACACTGTCTAAGCCTGTCCCAGGCGAACAACTCTATCTGTATCTTGCTGCTTCCGAGCATGCAATTAGCGTCGTGCTCGTTCGGGCAGAGGGGACGACCCACTTGCCCGTTTACTATGTAAGCCAAGTACTCAAAGAAGCTGAGCTCCGATACCCTCCACTGGAAAAATTAGCATATGCTCTCGTTATGAGTGTTCGAAAATTACGACCATACTTTTTCGATCACTCAGTCGAGGTACTGACCACTTTCCCATTGCGACAAGTCCTCCACCGACCAGACACTGCGGGCAGATTACTCAAGTGGGCGGTGGAGTTAGGCCAATTTGGCATTACGTTCGCCTCGCGAACAGCAATGAAGGGCCAGGCTATGGCCGATTTTATGGTCGAGTTGACATATCCACAAATGCCCGAAAAAGCTATCGACCAACCATGGCATATGTATGTTGATGGCTCATCAACAAGTTCAAGAGCTGGAGCAGGCGTAGTACTCATCAGCCCAACCCGACAAACTTTCACAACAGCCATCCGTTTTGATTTCCCAGCTACAAATAATGAAGCCGAGTACGAGGCTTTGATCGTTGGACTACAGATGGCTATGACAATGGGAATTCAAAGGCTGATGATTTACAGCGATTCTCAGATAATCATTTATCAAGTAACTGGTGAGTACGAGGCCCGAGGTGAACAGATGGAACAATATCAGCAACTAGTAAAGGAGTTGCTTGAGCAATTCGAACAAGTTTTCATAGAACAATTACCATGATTGGGTAATTCGTTCGCTGATGCCTTGGCACGCCTGGCAACAGCAGAAGGAGTGACGAACACGACAGACATTGTGGTCATCACAACTTGTTCGCCATCAATTCCCAGAGTTGTGGTCGCCCATATAACAGGTGAGCAAGAAACCTGGATGACTCCCATTTTGAATTACTTACAAAAGGGACTTCTCCCTGAGAATAAAGCACAAGCTACTCGCCTCAGATTACAATCTGCTCGTTATACAATCTTAGACGAGCATTTATACAAAAGAAGCTTCTCACTTCCACTATTGAAGTGTATTACTCCTGAAGAAGGTCGTGTAATTTTGGAGCAAATACATGATGGAGTATGCGGAAACCATACAGGTGGGCTCGTCCTGGAACATAAAGTTATCAGACAAGGTTATTACTGGCCGACCCTCAAAAAAGATTCGCTCGAGTATGCTCGCGCGTGCCACAAGTGCCAGGTACATGCCCCACTTATTCATAGCCCACCTGAAGAACTAGTGTCAGTTTACAGCCCAAGGCCATTTGCTAAATGGGGGATCGATTTGATTGGCCCATTTCCTACTGGCACGTCGGGAGTAAAATATGTTGTGGTTGCCGTTGATTACTATACTAAATGGGTGGAAGCTGAAGCCATTGTCAAAATCATCGAACAAAGAATGTGGAACTTTGTTTGGAAAAACATCATTTGTCGTTTTGGGCTTCCCCAATCATTAGTAATGGATAACGGCAAACAGTTCGATGGAAGTGAATTCCGACAAAATTGTGCTCGCTGGGGCATAAAAAAACATTACTCAACTCCGTATTATCCCCAGTCAAACGGACAAGTTGAAGCCGTTAATAAAATTATCAAGCATACCCTCAAGGCTAGACTTGATAATTCCAAGGGGGGAGGATGGGCTGAAGAGTTGCCCGAAATATTATGGGCCTATCGAACAACTTTCAGAACATCAACTGCGGAAACCCCGTTTGCCCTTGCATTTGGTGCGGAAGCTGTTATACCCGCAGAAATCAAGATTCCGAGTCATCGGACAATGACTTTTGGAGAACACATCAATGACCAGGCGCTCGCCCTGAGTGCAGACCTGTTAGAAGAAAGAAGTACAGAGTCTGATTTCAAGAACGCCATGTACAAAAAGAGATCAGAAAAGTTCTATAACTCCAAAGTCCGAACACGCAGGTTCAATGTGGGTGAGCTGGTTTTAAGACGAGTAATGGGGGTATCAGGTGGTGTGTTCGGCCGAGCATGGGAAGGTCCATTCAGAGTTTCAGAACGTTTGTTAAATGGGGTATATGATTTGGAAGACCTGAATGGAGTCCCATTGTCCTACTCGTGGAATGAGTCAAATTTGAAAAAATATTATCAGTAATGACGAGCACGATTGGCCTAACAAAATTAGCTATTCGGCTGAATTGAGCACAACTGGCCGAACATAGCTAGCTATTCAGCTGAAACGAGCATAATTGGCCGAACATAATCAACCACATAGCTGAAACGAGCACAAATGGCCGAACATAATCAGTCATTCAGCTAAGACGAGCAGGACAATCATGAAGGAGAACACATCGTGTTCGGCACAAATCTTCTAGGAAAAAATGCTGGCCAGCACTATTGAAAGATAGAAGATACGTGTCAAAACAAGTTGAGATGTGGTGGCAACCAGAAAAGGAACGTGTCAATCCTTGAATAGGAACTGACAAAAAACCGGACAGATATCAAAAGGAGGATTCAAAGCTAAAAGGCCAGCACCAACTAGCTATGCCAGCACCAACTTGGGATAGTTCTATAAATAGAGGCATATTGATAGCTGAAGAAAGCAGAGAAAAAAGAGATAAAAAAGGAAAAAAAATACTACAGTTATTGGAAGAAAGTTGGTTCAGTATGCCTCCAGACTAAGAATTCAGCACTCGATTCAGCTACCATTCTGCTGAATCGAGCATCTGTCCTAGTACGAGCTTTATACCCCATGTGACACGCCGAGCACAGATTGATGCTCGTTACGGACTCAAGATGCTCGGCAGAGTCACGGTTGCCACTCCACGTTACTCACTGCTTATGCAGTAGTAAATCATTAGTCCCCTATGCATCCCCAAAATCTCCTCCGAAGGGGAGGGATGTCGTGGTATCCGCTCGAAACAACGTGCGGATGCTGATGCTCAGGCATCTACTGAAGGGGACAGAATGGTGCGAGCTGAGGATTTTGCTCGCGCCTGATATAGGCGAGCAGGCATGCTCGCCACATGCTCATGTCCGCAGCTGCCCGCATAATCACAACTTGTCCAGGAGGGACAAACGCTTATGTTGTTGCTGCTTGAGCATGTTATTTAAAGAAGGGTAGACAGGATGATGCGCCACATGCTTGTCAACATCAATTCCGCGGACAAGGTGAGGCCAGTTTATGTCTACTCAAGACAAGGTTCAAATTCAAAATCGTAGTCTAATGTCTATAGTTGTGTAATAGACAATCTTCTTCAATTGTAAAAGTTGTAATAGAATATAACGTGTTGCAAAAACATTTTTGTTTGCTAAGATTTTCTAGTTGAAGCCTATTAGAGGTCGCACCTAAGTCGGATGACCCGAACAAAGACGAACGAGCCCAAGTCTATATTCACCTGACGAACGAGTTCGTACTCTGATTCCCGCAGCAAAAAGCGAGTAATGGGTACGCAGTCGCAAAAGACGACTCGTACTTACAGATACCCGTAGCAAAAGTGGGTGATGAGTGCGGGGTCGCAGCTAAATAAGACGGCCCTAGTACGAAGTGATCGCGCCTAAATAAGACGATCGCGAACCAAGAAATGGGGGGTTGCATAAAGTTAACCCATATGGTCGCACCTAAATAAGACGATCAACTGATTGCATCACAATAAGACAATCAAAAACGAAAGAAGTCAGGAGCGGACATAAGCAAACACAATGTTCGAATTCATTCAGAAGAAAAGAGGCATAAACTAGAAAGCAACAAGGCAAACATCAATCAACACAAGCATCAATCAATCATCAGCAACAACATTCATCCTCAACAATCAGGTTAGAGGAAGTTGTTCAAAATGTAAATTCAACCTTTCAGTTTTGAAGTTGTTCGAACAAAAGAGAAAAATGCAAGAAATTACACAAGTTCAAAAAGAGATTGTTCGAACAAAAGAGAAGAAGACAAATTACACAACAATTGTTCAACAAAGCAAAAAAATATAATAAGGAACGGCTCCTCCAGCATGGTCAGGCCCAGTCTGCTCGCCAGGAAGTACACTTTGCTCGATCACAGGAGGTCCCCTTTGTTCGTCCCGCACCTGATCGAACCCGGGCTCGGCTCGGAGAGTTTGGTCAGCAACATCAGCAATATTCACATCCGAGCCATCTTCCTCATCCAAGATAGGATCATCAATCTCGATCCCTTCAGGAAGATTGGAGAAATCACACAGATCGTTTAAGTCAGACATCGGAAGGTTGCGATCTGGGGGGTTGTCGATCAGGTACTGCTGAAAACTGGATATGAGCGGGGCAATTTGTTCGCCAGTGAGCGTGTGGCGAGCAGACCGGATGGCATCGGCAAAAGCACATATGTAAGAGAAGTTTGACATAGAATCAACATACTCCTCATTGTGCAACCTGGAATTTTCGAGACCCAAACGAGTGTTGGTCTCTTCAGCAATGATGAGTTGTTGGCCGAGCGAATTCTTCTCACATTCCATGACCTCGACATCAGTTCGGAGTTTACGAAGCTCGACATTCATCTCATTCTGAACTCTCCGTTTGCCGACCACCTCCTCCTGAGCAAGGTTTAGCTCCTCCCTTGCCTGGCGAGCAACTTCCTGAGCCTGGCGAGCAACTTCCTGAGCCTGGCGAGCATCCTCTTGAGCCTTATGAGCATCTGCTTAAGCCGAGGATATATGTCTTTGAGCCAACATCAATTCATCCTGAGTTTTGCTCAGCTCGTGCACCTTTTCTTCAAAACTTCTGATCAGAGCCAAGTAGTTGGCATGAAGATTGGCGGACTCAGCATACACTTTCTCAAGGATGACCAAAGATTGGCCCTGGTGTACCAGGTCAAGTCGCATGTTTTCCAAAGGTGTTGGACCCGTGGTGGCCTCTTCAAGCTCAGTGGTCCATGCTCGTATAGGGGTCTAGCAAGCCTTCTGAACATGCTCGGGAAGACCCAGAATATTGCGAACACTCGGAGAGCAGTAATAATTCTTCAATTCAGGCATCAGAGGCGCCAACCTGCTCAACCTGCATGTTCACCCAAGAAAACAAATGAAATAAAGCGAACAAAATCAATTGAAGGAAAAAATAATTCAATGGGCGAACAAACGTACATGTTCGCCCGAGCAGGATCCCATCCCAAAAAAGATTTATCTTCGGGAGACCGGAGTTGAGGGTTCATAGGAGTCCAAATCCGAGGTCCTAGAGGAGGTGGAGAAGATATACCCACCTCCATTTCAACTATTTTAGCGACCGGACCGACCACAGAGGCGGCCATTCTGATCGCTTCGGCAGGGGGGGGGTCTCCCTAACAGCATCGATGCTCGTCTGAGCCTGGTCGCTTGCCCCCTGCTCGTCGGTTTCCATCCTTGGTCTTTTTGGCGACGGAGCCTGGTCGCTCGCCCCCTGCTCGGCCGAACGAGTTGTTCTCTTCTGTCGGCTCGACTCCCTAGGGCCAGACGCAGATGCTCGGCTCACCCTGCTCACCCTACTCGTTTCCCCTCGATTTGCTCGCTGAGCCTCCCGCTCGGCTTGAATTCGAGCAAGCTCCTGAGGTCTTTTTCTTCGAGCCATTTCAGTATGCTCGGATGTACTCACGGCAACAGTAACAGCAGGGAAAGCTATGGATAAAACACTTCATTATACAAGAAAGAGAAACAACGAACAAAAGTTACAAAACATTTAAATGCAAAAAAGCAATCCTTACCAGCGGGATTAACAGCAACAAGATGGTGAGGGGGCACGCACAAGCCTCCTTTCTTCCTTTGATCGGCGGTATTCAAAGTCTTCACAGATCGTTCTGAGCGAGGCTCGAGATCGATTTACCAGACGCTGCTAAAATAGCCGTCGTTGGTCTCTTTGTCCGTCGCAGCTGGAATTCCTGAAATGAAGAATAAGTTAAAATCAGTTCAAGCTAAAGAGCAACAGACACAGAAATACTTACTTTGGTAAACAGTGGGGATGTCTAAACGAGCATCTGGTTCGCTTCCAGAAGTTGGGCTTTTCCAATCGCCCCCAACGAACCAGAATTTCTCCTTCCAATCACTGATTTTGTTCGGCACATCCTCAATGATCTTGCACTTAGCATTTGCTTGCATAAACAACCATCCATGTTCGCCCTTCGGACGGGTCAAATGCACTAGTCGAGCAAGTTCAGCTGCTGTGGGATAATATATGGGCTTCATTTTGCCGAACAAAGTCAAGAAGCTCATAATCATGTGCCACCCATTCGGCTTCAGCTGCGTAATGGTAATGTTCCATTCGACGAGCAAACGAGTGATAGCCGGATGGAGTGGGAATCGAAGACCCGCTTACATCGTGTCCAAATTCACAGCAACACAACCCTCAGGGGGCTAGTCTGCTCGCTCATCGGGACCAGGAGCCCAGAAAAAAAACATCTTTGGGGGTTTCGTAATTTCTATACAGCTGAGCGAGCATATCAACATCAATTATGCTCGCAATTTTGCTCGTCGGGTACTCATTCTCAACCCTAGTCCTACGAGGTTGTTCGGGCCAATCAAAATTATAACGAGCATTATACTCATTATATGTTGGGCTATGAGGGACACCAACAGGGATATCGAGTTCAGTATTATGCTCGCCACCTAACCCTCTGTTCGACTCATCGATATTCACAGCCATCAAGAATTCCTCCCTCACATTATCATCATTCCTATTCACATCAAGATTATCTACAACCCTCGACCTAATTTGGGATTGGGGCAAAGAATCATCACTCAAATCATCCAAAAAATCACTACGGGCTAAGTCCCTATCCAATTCGTTTAGGGCATCATCAGAATCGGAGGAAAGAACGACAAACGGCTGCCGAACTTGCCAACGAGACCTTGATCCCGAAGCATTTATCTTCGACGACAAGATCGCTACGGGGATTATGATGAGAGAGGGAAGGAAAAACTATGGTGATCCGATTCTATCAAGGTAAGAGTTTGAACGAGAAGCCATAATCGCAATGAGAAAGAGTATGCAATAAGTTACTCGAATAAAGTCCTTCACGGAATGATGAAGCCCTTGCCGTAATATTTAGAGGCGAAAAGAGATTGAAATTGAAAGCAAGAAGAGTTAAGTAAAGAAAGAAAGGGCACCGAGGCGGCAAAAATGAGGTATTTATAGATACCGGGTTTAATTTTGAAAATCCGGTGCAGAATACGAAATGACATTTACTATGGCCCAATCAAATTATAACAGCCGGGCCCCATGTTGAATACAAAGCGACCCGGCTGGGGGGTATTGTTGTGTTCGATATAATTATTCAGCATTAATCGAACACATAAGAGAGACACGTGTAATATTCAACTATTAAAATAATCAAGCTCGATGAACAAATTGTGCTGCCAAGACGCCGACCAAACAAGTTTGTTCGCCAGCTCGCCACTTGTCAACCATGCGAGTATGCTCGCCTATGAAGTGAGTTTTGTTCGCCAGCTTGCCATTTACCAACCAAGGTTGTTCAACCAGCCCACCGAGCAAACGGGTATGTTCGCCACTCAGATCAGGAAAGAATGAATCAGATAAGCTGAGTCAAGTGACCTCAGGGTCAGTATGCTCGATGCACAGATATCCTTAGGGCTCAGACATCCTGAAGGCTCAGACATCCTGAAGGGTCAGTATGCTCGATGCTCAGACATCCTGAAGGGTCAGTATGCTTGATGCACATATATCCTGAGGGCTCAGACATCCTGAAGGGTCAGTATGCTCGATGCACAGATATCCTGAGGGCTCAGACATCCTGAAGGGTCAGTATGCTCGATGCTCAGACATCCTGAGGGCTCGAGACATCCCAAGAACTTCGGAAGTGCTCGATAATATTCCGACATAAAATTGATATGGTTTAATGGGGGCGAACAAAGCTTCGGTCGAGCAAAAGATTGATTTGGACGACCAAAAGAATAATGTCTTACGACAAGCAAATGCAAAGATCAACCGGGAAGACGGTTGGAACGTGGCAAAGATTATTTTACGAGTTCTTGCATGGTTCAAGTCTCCAAATTTCATGCATGCTAAACCAAAGACATACTTGTCAAAGTACTATAAATAGAAGAAAAAACAACAAGATAGGGGTTCACAAAAAAATTTCCAGAGGGGTAAGGTTCAGAGAAATTCGAGAGTTCATCCATACACATAAAAAACCCTAGCACTCATATATCAACTCTCCAAATCATCTTTATCCATAACGATTCATCTTCATGAGATGTATCATATATTGTACGTGTAAAACTCGCAATACTACATCTACGGCTTGGTACGCCTTCGTGAGAGTAGTCATTTTCTTTAACCGGTTCAATAAATTCCTCTTATTACAGTTTATTTTACACGTGCATATTTTGTTTGTGAGTTTTCATCGAATTAGCCACATAATATTCTCCATATAAAATGACTCGCAACATTATACTTTTCTATTTAATCAAGTAATACTTTTCTATTTAATCAAGTAATACTTTTCTATTTAACAAGTTATACTTTTCTATTTAATCAAGTAATACTTTTCTTTAAACAAGTTATACTTTTCTATATAAACAAGTTATACTTTTCTCTTTAGCAAGTTATACTTTTCTATTTAACAAGTTATACTTTTCTATTAAACAAGTTATACTTTTCTATTTAACAAGTTATACTTTTCTATTTAATCAAGTAATACTTTTCTATTTAATCAAGTAATACTTTTCTATTTAACAAGTTATACTTTTCTATTTAATCAAGTAATACTTTTCTTTAAACAAGTTATACTTTTCTATTTAAACAAGTTATACTTTTCTATTTAACAAGTTATACTTTTCTATTTAACAAGTTATACTTTTCTATTAAACAAGTTATACTTTTCTATTTAACAAGTTATACTTTTCTATTTGATCAAGTAATACTTTTCTATTTAACAAGTTATACTTTTCTATTTAATCAAGTTATACTTTTCTATTTAACAAGTTATACTTTTCTATTAAACAAGTTATACTTTTCTATTTAACAAGTTATACTTTTCTATTTAATCAAGTAATACTTTTCTATTTAACAAGTTATACTTTTCTATTTAATCAAGTAATACTTTTCTATTAAACAAGTTATACTTTTCTATTTAACAAGTTATACTTTTCTATTTAATCAAGTAATACCTTTCTATTAAACAAGTAATACTTTTCTATTTAACAAGTAATACTTTTCTATTTAATCAAGTAATACTTTTCTATTAAACAAGTAATAATTTTCTATTTAACAAGTTATACTTTTCTATTTAATCAAGTAATACTTTTCTATTTAATCAAGTAATACTTTTCTATTTAACAAGTTATACTTTTCTATTTAACAAGTTTTACTTTTCTATTTAATCAAGTTATACTTTTCTATTTAACAAGTTATACTTTTCTATTTAATCAAGTAATACTTTTCTATTTAACAAGTTATACTTTTCTATTTAACAAGTTTTACTTTTCTATTTAATCAAGTTATACTTTTCTATTTAACAAGTTATACTTTTCTATTTAATCAAGTAATACTTTTCTATTAAATAAGTAATACTTTTCTATTTAATAAGTTATAATTTTCTATTTAATCAAGTAATACTTTTCTATTTAATCAAGTAATACTTTTCTATCTAAACAAGTTATAATTTTCTTTAAAAATAAACAATAGAAAAAAATAAACGATATAAATATTAGGCAAACATAATTCACAATAAAAATTAAAAAAAAAGTGTCGATGAAAACAAAATACTAAAAAAAAAAAGAGTAAATTGTTCAGATTATCCCTCCAATCACCGATTCGAATAATAATTATCATCATCATCATCCAAATTAGTATGAAAAAATAAATTATCAGGGTCGAAGTCACCAATATCATCCAAGCCACCACCACCACCACCACCGCCACCGTCATTTCTAACCCCGGCCCCGCTGCCACTGCCACCACCACCAGCACGACCATCGTCACCTGATTTTCCCAACAACATCACCGCCACCGCCACCACGACCACAGCTGCTTCCACCACCGCCACCACCACGACCACCGCTAATCACAAGGCCACCGCTTCCACCACCACGACCGCCACCGTCCTCGAAATTAATGGTGTTGAGGAAATAATCTGGTGAGCAACCCATTTGAGCGGCCGAGCAGAAGCAGCTGCCACCGCCGCCGCCACTTCGTTGATTTTTTTCTTCTCGATCTCGCCGTCACCGCCTCTAACTAACTGCTCAACCGCTCTCCTGTGGATCGCGGCGGCTACTCTGATCTTTGAAAGAACAGAGATCTAAGACGAGTAGGGTTGCGACTCTGTGATTATGACGGGAGACAACCTACCGAACCCAAGGACCCGTTGTCTAGAGGTGACGGCCTCCTCCACATAGATCCGATTCAAATTAATCGGAGCAGGTGGTGGATTATCATCACCTGAGGCGGCGGCTTGGGCCTGGGTGGCTACTTCGACCCTTTCTCGCACGGTTCTTTGTAAAAAAAAATTATATACATGAGACAAGCAACATGCATGATCAGGTTAGTAATTATGAAATACAATATTATAATTAAATTACTTACGTGCACGTGGGTGCTGCGGTGGTAGGTGGAGGTCCTTGTCTCCTCTTCGTAGGGTTGGCCGAGTGTCAATGTCTCCAGAGCATCCAGAGGGCGTCCGAGTCGTAGTTCCTGTTAACAAATACACGTATTAAAATTAATTATGAACTTATAGAACTAAATATTAATATGTTTTTGATGGTCCCGATTTGAAAACCCATTTTGCGCGTGCGGAAGCAAACATTTCGTGCGGTGCATAAAAAAAACAGGGGTGGAGGAATGGTGATTCCAGATTTTTGCGTTTTAAGCTCATGTGTTGTGTTTTGCTTATAATCGAATGTATATGACAAGATAAGAACGTAAAGCGATAAAAAGAATGTAACAAAGTATAGTGGTTGGAGACTCAAGCTCCTACATCCACTCTCCCCTCGTTCTAGAGAAATTCCTTCAAATTGGACTTATCACCCTCTCGGGTTCGCCTCTAGATATTTAACGAGTTCACTCTAATGGACTTATCACCCCTCTCGGGTTCGCCTCTGAACTTATCACCCTCTCGGGCTCGCCTCTAGATGTTTAACGAGTTCACACTCCAACGGGACTTATCACCCTCTCTCGGGATTGCCTAACAACTGCCTCACTTCACCACTAGTTATCTCTTACGATAATGGGGTTTGGGTTTGGTGTTGTCTCCAACTATGGTGAGATTTTCCCTTACATTTGTTTAGCCTCAATGCTAAGGTTGGGAAAATCTCTCTAAGCTTAGGATACATCGTGGGTTGCTTAGATTGGGTTCTAGAACACTCTTTGAATATATGTGTATATCTACAGACTTGTGTTCTATGGTGGGAATGCTTGAGTATATGTCCTCTTAGCTCTGTAGCATCGTTTGCTACATTCTCCACACTTAATTTGATGGAAGATCTTGTATTTATAGTGTGGATTTGAATGTTACCGTTGGAGATAATCACATTCAAATTCATACTATTCTTTGTAAGTTCTGCAGCTTTTTCAGGCTGGTTGTCTTCCTCTCATTGGTCCACGTCAGCTGAATTCTAACGGCTATATTCCTCAGTTTCTTCTGAGTCTCAGGATCTTCAGTTCTATCTGAGCCTTCAGGTTTATCGAGCCTTCAGTCTATCGAGCCTTCAGTCCATCCGAGCCTCAAAGTGTTTTCGAGAACTTATCGAGTCTCGGGTTTCTTAATTCAGCCAGACTTCTCTTGGCGGACCTTGTACGATCGGGCATCTTGACACTCGAGGTGGCCGAGTTGATTCTTCGACCGGACATCGACCCTCAGTCACTTTTTACTTCTTGAGTCTCGGATCGGTTTTTCTTTCTTCGAGTCTCGGATCGGTTTTACTTCATCGAGTCTCGGATCGGTTTACTTCTCGAGTCTTAGATCTTCGAAGTCTCGGGTTTCTTTTACGAAAGCTATCTCGATTTCTTCTTTGCACTCGATCGATCAAATTTCGACTGATCAGATCAACACATCTTCAGATCAACATATCAGGATAGCATCAAGTAAGTACATCATATCAGGTTAGCATATCAGTTTATCATATCTGATCTCGATCACATCTGATCTCGATCAGTCTCCTCTGCTCATCTTCATTTCTGATCTCGATCACGTCTGATCTTGATCAGTCTCTTTGCTTTCATCTTCCCGATCCGCAACCTTCTCTCGACGATTCTTTGGCTTTTTAGCTTTTCTTCTCATTCTAATTTGTACAGCTCATCAGTTAACTCCGAACTCATCTAACTCATCTGATCTCGATCAATCTCGTCTGTAGCCTCGTCTGATCTTGATCATCTACTTCTGATTCCGTGAGTTCCCCCTCAATTTGTTCTTTCGTTCCCCCTCAACTTGTTATCTGTAAATTAGCTTCAATAACACAAGTTGATAATGTTTTGGCACAATTCATCAAAACTAAAATATCCCAACAATTTTAATTACTTACTTCCGCCATTTGGTGCTCCAAAATCGACCGCGATCCGGCCTTATGCACAGCGATGCCCCCATCCCCTCCGTGCTGGCTCATGCGGTTTTCGCGATTCTTCCGGCACATCTCCTGATAAGTGGGATCGCTCCACACAGCCACAATCGACCCCCAGACGCCAGGATCCGTGTCGTCCATCATATCCAGCCCTTCATCCTTCCACGCGGCGTGCCACCTATACAACAAGTCTTTGTACCGGAATTGGGCAAGCTTTTTGAACGGACCATAAAAATTGGCCGAGGTCCTATCCTCTCCCCACTTCGTTTGTTTATGAATTTCATTAACACAAACTTTATTGTATTAAATTAAAATAAATAATTATGAATACTTTTAGTAATTAATTATTGTACGTACCCTAAACTCGTCGAAGTAGAGCTGGCGGTGGGATTCAGGCACGCCTTTCCAGCTATGGGCCCCCATGGCAATTCCAACTCGCAAGATGGAGCTGGTGGCTATAGCGACAGCCTTGTGACCGGGTATGATACTGAAATAATAATATAAAAAATTAATAAGTATAATTAAATAATTAACTGTATAACTAAACAAATTAATAAATAAAAGTAAATTATAACTCACTTTCCCGCTCTCAAGTCGATCGCTAAACGAGCATTGGGTGCCGAGCCACGATGAACAGAGGTCAAACCTGAGCTCGACCCTCCTGGAGATTCCCCTGTCGGTGGCGGGTTCTGCGAGCTGGACCCAGCGGGGGCGGGTGGGTGCAGGTTCACCGTCGGTCGAAGGATCCTCTTCCTCCTAGTGCTCTGAGGAACACTACCTTCGCCTCGACCACCGCCGTTGCCCCGGCCACCGCTGCTGCCGCTACCTCAGTCGTCGTTGTTGCCGCTGCCGCGACCACTATCACTAGCACGTGTAGTACTCATCTGCATTATATAAAAAAATATGAATGTCATTTGACATAAATTACAAAATTAAAACTATTAATTAATTAATTAAAATTGCGCCTAAATTTGGACAGAGTTTCGACTGTATTAATTTAAACCCATCTTATTCAACCAACAATCTAACAATTCTAACAATTATAATATCTAACTAGTCTAATTTTTAACTAGACTAGCTAAACTAATTAAACATGCATATACAAGTAATACTATAAAACTAATTTAACACATATATACAAGTAATATTATCTACTCCCTCCGTCCTATTTTTGATTATCCATTTACTGTAGACACGGTGATTAAGAAAAAGTAGGAGATAATAGTATTAAATGGTGTAAAGTGGGTAAAGTAGATTTGGTGGAGGGAAATAATAGTATTAAATGATGTAAAGTGAGTTTGGTGGAGAGAAATAATAGTATTGAATGTTGCTTTATTGCCTTATTTGGAAAAGGATAAACAAAATTAGGACGGCTATTTATGGAAAGCGGATAATCAAAATCAGGACGGAGGGAGCAATATTTACAAATAATTTCGACAGAGTTTCGACTGTATTATTTTAAACTCATCCTATTCAACCAATAATCTAACAATTCTAACAATTATAATATCTAACTAGTCTAATTTCTAACAATATATATATAGATATTATTAATATATAATTTTGAAATATATATATAATCAAAAAATATATATATATATATATATATATATATATATTTCAAAAATATATATTAATATATATATATATAATAATAAATATATATATATAACAATTTGAAAACGAACGGTAAAAAGTAAGAAAATTACCGTCAAATTGAAGAGTGCGACGGTACGATTATCGTTTAATTGGCGGAATGTTCACGACGGCAACAACGAACGACGTACGGCGGCGGGACGGCTCCAAATTTGCGAAAAAAAACGCTGAAAGAATGCTGCGGGATTGGTTATATAATCAGATTTAGCGACGGATTAGCGACGGTTTTTAAAATCTGTCGTTAATAGCGACGGAAAAAACGTCGATAAATTCGAAACACCATCGCTAACCGCCCTGGGTGTGGTGGGCCAAGTGCCGTGACGCCTCGTGTCCCCGTACGCGACTTAGCGACGGGTCTAAATCGTCAATAAACCATAGCTAAGTGACCCGATTCAACCCGACCCAACCTGATTCGAAAGAACCATCGCTGAACCGTCGCTACTGGAAACGGTTTTGAAAACCGTCGCTAAACCATCGCTAAATCGATGACTTTGGCCGTCTGACCAAATCCGTCGACAAAATCATCGCAATTATCGACGGTTATACAAACCGTCGTTAAAACCCACCTTTTTGTAGTGTTAAAATTGGGGAAGAAAAACCCTAATCACAAACCTTATATCTTTACAAGAGATTGACAAAACATCGTTGTAAATTTGATAATGGTAATGGTGGCGGAGGAGACCCCGTAGAGTTTTCTCCTCCGTAGAGTTTAGGAACCGTCAATTTTCACCAGGTATACGAAAGTGAAGGAGAGGAGAAATATTAATTTGAGGAATTATTTCTTTAAAAAAATAAATTGTTAGGATAATTTTGTAAATTCATAATTATATTTTCTAAATTATTAAATTTATTATAGCAGTACGATACAATACGATGATTAGTACGATATAAAATTATAATTAATACAACACTTAGTACAATACGTAGTATGTCAATAATTTTAAGCATTTAGATTTTAAATCTGATAGTTCAAATTAACTGACTATTAACTGTCAGTACAATAACCTGACTGTCGTAAGAAACACCCTTATTTTAATTACTAGTAGGTGAAGTTTGACTATTTATTTCTCTTTGTACATCTTTAATTTATAATGATGATAATGATAGTAGCATCGCAAATCTGTTCTGGGAGTGGAACTTTCGATCTTTGAGGTAATTATATCAATTTTTATGGGCTTGAGAAATTATTTTGTGATTATATACATAAATAAACTGTGTAACTTCTTGTTTGTGGGCTGAACTCCATTTTATAGGCTTTTTTTGTGCACTCCATTTAATCTTTTTGTATAAAAAAAATACATCCATATATCAGAAAACATTGTTTTTGACTTGTTTGTATTCTTGATCTTTGTTTCGTATGATAAAACAAGATGGATCTTGAAGAAAACTAAACCTAGAAATGGAAACAATGCAAGTCAACTGATTTATTTATTATATGCGTGTGTGTGTGTAAGGAAATCCAGGTCTCCAGGCCAACTAGCAAATATCCAGGTTCAAACTTATATTTCTCATTACAATTTTCCATGAAAAATAGGCGAAGGTTTTTTTTTTCTTTAGTTATATTCCAATGATTGAAACCTATTTTTATTACATTATACCTACAAAATTATCATTCAATGTGGATACACAATGTTTCTAATTTGACAAAACTTCAATGAATTTTGATCATGAAAGTTTTGTGCTGAATATTATTTAGTGTACAAACTATATACCTTTATGCATACGATGTATTATTGTTTGGTGTTTTTGTGTACGTGGAACTGATTCATATGAGACTTATTCTTCTATTTTTCTAATTTGCATAATCAAGAATATCATCCAGAAATGGCATTCGATGAGAATGAGATTTTTAACTCTTCAGGACCATTATTTCTAACAGAGATTGACTGGTAAGATCAATCGATCATATTCAAATCTTTCTCATTTGCAAAAGATTTCCATCTTACTAAACCCCCATCACCAAACAGGAACAACTCCCACCACAGAATGTCCATAGCAATCAGCCTAGTCCAGGGCGTCTACACGCTTGAATGCGACAGGCGACAGAACCGTCAGGGCCCGCAAGCCCTCGCCCCACCCTGGTGACTCTTCTTCACCTTGTAGCTAATCCAGGTCAAAAGAATTTCATCTCATCTAAAAATATGCACTCATATAGAAACGTAGAATCAATTCATTTATATTTATATGAATTCCCTCACTCCAGGTCATGGTGGACCCCGTAGATGCCTCATACTTCGGCGCCATCTACGAGTCTGCCACCTCCCCGTCCCCCGACGCAACCCACCGCTCCCCACGTTACGTCGTGACATTCCGCGGCAGCATCAGCAAGCCCGGAAACAGGGAACATAACTTCAAGCTCAACCTCCAGCTCTTCATCAACACCCTCGGAAAAACCACCCGCTTCTAAATAGCAATGCAATCACTAACTCAAATTATCCAGTCAGTGGGCCCCGCAAGCATCTAGCTAGCGGGCCACTCACTGGGGTCATCCATATCACTCCTACTAGGCAAACAAATGGTCAAATCCGGAATCCACCTCAAAACATACCTCTTCAACCCCCCGTTCAGGTCGCCCCACATCGAACGGATCAAAAACGAGAAAGTAAAACTCGAGCTGAGATTCGCAAATAGCTTGAAAGCCATTCAATTTCTATTCTTTTTACTCAAGCAATAAATCCCATTTTTTTATGCATTCATTAAAAAAAATAGATTTTTTTTTCTTTTCATAATATTGATTAGTACAAAATTTCCTTCATGATGCGTTCATAGTATTTTGGATAATATTTTTAGTGACGCTCATGGGCGAATCAAATTTATACATGAATTATATTATTGTTATGTGTAAAAAATTATCAGTGTTATGTATAAAAATTATCTATCACTGTTATATAAAATTTTCACTGTTTTAAAAATATAAAGTATTTTTGTGAAATTTTTTGTACATAACAGTTATAATTTTTATACATAAAAGGGATGCTAAAGAAAGTTATAATTTTTATACATAAAAGTGATGCTAAAGAAATCAAGTTTATGGTGAACTTGGGTTCACACAAATTTTTGTCAATAATATTTTTTGCATAAACAGGTCGTGATGTCTTTATATAAAAAGAAGGTTTTCGGTAAATTTGTTCATAGTATAAAATTTATATTACTACATTTACAAATTAATACTAGTACACTTATCAACTGATATTATCATACTTATAAATTGAGATATGTATTAATTGATTATAAATATAATGGTATGAATTTCATACTATGAACAAGTTTTACATGAGAGTTTGTGTTATAATTTATTTATTTTTTTGGATAGTAAAAAATCCATACAGTTATATTATCGGGATCAGGAAAAAATATTACTACAAAGAGGTTATTCTTAAATAGAGTTTTACATAAAAAAAATCTTTTGAAAAAAATAATATATTAAATATAATACATACTATACTACATATATATAAATTTATTAATAAATTTATATATCTAATTAATATGAATTTATCTAAAATAAATACATACACTTTCAAAGTATATAAAATACATGTATCAAGTAATATGTATATATCTAGCAACTAAACAATAGTTATTGTTGATATGTGTATAAATGTTTGTTTAATACATATATATTTTTCATAAAATTAGTACACTTTTTCTATTTCAAGCAAATGGCACCCAAAATTGATAAACGAACTCAAATCACTGAAATTGAGATGTGTCACAATTAATCATAGGTAAATATTTTAGATCATCTCTATAATTTTTTATATATAGTGTAATTTAGTCTTATATTGAGGTATTAATCCTTAAAATTGTTGGGTTTATAGAGCACCCAACAATGACTTACAATATGGGAGAAACAATAAAAAATAGAAATAGAAAATACAGAAAATAAATAATACTTTACAACACACGAACTATTACTTTTTAGTAAAATAAGTATTACTTTTCAGCAACTCAAACTTCGCACGCACTAATTCTGGAAAATTCTTGCACGAATTAATTCTGGAACTTTGCACTAACATCTTTTGAAAATCTTCGATCCTTGCACGTACTTAACAGCAGCAACACGAGCAAATAACAAAATAAATAAATATTAGAAAAACTCACCAAAGTCGAGTCAAGGTGAAACATTTTCCCGCAAAAAGAAATACGTCTCGGTAGTGCTCACGATTTAACGTATCATTTCCAAAGGTAAAATGTCTTTCGTCTTTACACGTGCAGCACCGCAACGTGTAAAGCTCCGGCTAACTGAAACGACGCAAGAACTGGATTGCAATACTATATGCAGATGCACGCACAAACTATGTATGATAAAACGAAAAATATTTATGCAGAATTTTTCAAGTGTATTTTCAAAACCCTTCAAGTGTTTCCAACAAAATGATGCATGTCCTATTTATAGATTCATGCCAATCTTGTGGGGAGCCAAAAATTGATGGCTTTAGGGGTTACAAACATAATGGCATACAAGTGTCAATTGTAACTTCCAGGAGTTACACATGAATTGAAACGTCCACGAATCTGGACATCCGGGCTTCCAGGTTCGTCCAAATTTAAATTCAAACATGTGCAGGAAAAAGACACGTTATGACATTTCAACTTCGTGATTTAATTTCTCACTCACCAAAAATCGATTTTGAGATTATAAATATACTATGATCATCTACTCTGAGAGTATATCGTTTATATGTCCTTTAATTACCTCGAAATTAAACTGTAAGCCCCTCATTTAATTAATTAGTGATGAGTGTCCTACACTCTCAATAAACACCAATTAAATTAATTTAATTGATCAAACCAATTTTTCAACAATCCCCCACATGAGTGGAAATTACACCTATAATTATGCAGACCCACAATCCAGTACTAGAGAGACTCAACTACGTCCGGAGAGGTAGCTTGTGGCTTTGAACCTTCCGTAGTCAGACACTATCGAGTATACCGGCGGCTTAGTGGACGTGATGCCTTGAACTATTCCCCCTTCGTGTATACCGAGACAACAGTGTAGACATAATAAAGCCTCAACGCCTTTTCGTTCTCACGTTTTTGTCCGTTTTGGCCATGGACAACCCTTTGTATTCATAAGTGTTTGGTCGAAGTGGCCTCACTTCTCACTTATATAGGTGATCTCCTTTATCCAGAGTATCCCATCATACTCATCCTCCTCGAGGTATCAGGAATCATTAAAAGTTCAAGACTTAACCTTTACCACAATCTTACGGGTTTAACACTTGGTGAAGTGCTCTCTAAGGAATGATCGGAATACCAAGTGTTTTCCAACAAACATCCACAACTTCGTTTTCCCATTGAACCAAGATCTTGGGATCTCCAGTCAGCAAGGTTAGGTTACCACTGTTTCCGATTTTAATTTGTGGATTTTTTTTTTTGATCCATTCCTTTTAGCACTTTAATATTTAATCTTAGTTTGACCCTCTCGATTATAACTAAAGATTAAATCTTTTCAAATACCCCCCACAATTCGAGGTATTTGAACCGCCTCTAATTTGAACGAACTTAACATCACACATATCTATGTAATTTAAGTATAGAGGTAATGTGTTCCATCTAATGACAATTTTTATCGTCTCAAATTCCACATGTATCACATTGATATCTCGGAATATTAATCTACTTATAGTTATAGATTGTAAATCTCAAACACTATAAATAGGAACACATAATTACATAAACGCTCGGAAATGTAATTTTATTTATAATGCTTTTACAACTGAAGCGTTTATTTTGAACAAATTATACTCGAGAATTATTTAAATTCTTCCAAGTACAATTTCAATATAGTTCAAAGGTTTCCACCAATGAACTTCTTAGTCCCAACATAATTTATTTTTATTTTGTACTTTTATTTCAAAGAGTACCAAAACTCTTTGATAGTACCCAAAAATATATATATTCTATGACGCATCAACTAATCCTCCAAGGACGTAGTTATGACAAAGAAAATCCCCTTGATTCCATTGATCAAAGGCTATCCTCGTATTTGTGTCCGTGTCGCTTTCATCGATCACGAGCGGATCCTCCCGGAGGAACCATGCCAAATGTAATATCATAAGGTAGAACAATATTTTTTATTGCCACCTCTTGAAGTCACTACCCGAGAACTTCTCGGGTTTTTCACCGTGGATCATAAATGATCTAGGTGCTATTTGCATGAAAGGAGGCACAACCATTGAATTAGAGGATTGTCCTCCTTCCGGTGCAACAGAGGTAGGGGTAGGATTATCAATATTGTTTCCATCATTATTTCCACCCGATGCCACGTTCAATCCGATACTTCGTTTTGCGATTGTTGGGTTTATAGAGCACCCAACGATGACTTACAATATGGGAGAAATAATAAAAAATGGAAATAGAAAATACAGAAAATAAATAATACTTTACAACACACGAACTATTACTTTTCAGTAAAATAAATATTACTTTTCAGCAACTCAAACTTCGCACGCACTAATTCTAGAAAATTCTTGCACTAATTAATTCTGGAACTTTGCACGAACAACTTCTGAAAATCTTCGATCCTTGCACGTACTTAACAGCAGCAACACGAGCAAATAACAAAATAAACAAATATTAGAAAAACTCACCAAAGTCGAGTCAAGGTGAAACATTTTCCCGCAAAACGAAATATGCCTCGGTAGTGCTCACGATTTGATGTATCGTTTCCAAAGGTAAAACGACTTTCGTCTTTACACGTGTAGCACCGCAACGTGTAAAGCTCCGGCGAACTGAAACGACGCAAGAACTGGATTGCACTACTATATGCAGACGCACACACAAACTATGTATGATAAAATGAAAAATATTTATGCAGAATTTTTCAAGTGTATTTTCAAAACCCTTCAAGTGTTTCCAACAAAATGATGCATGTCCTATTTATAGATTCATGTCAATCATGTGGGGAGCCAAAAATTGATGGCTTTAGGGGTTACAAACATAATGGCATACAAGTGTCAATTGTAACTTCCAGGAGTTACACATGAATTGAAACGTCCACGAATCTGGACATCCGGGCTTCCAGGTTCGTCCAAATTTAAATTCAAACATGTGCAGGAAAAAGACACGTTATGACATTTCAACTTCGTGATTTAATTTCTCACTCACCAAAAATCGATTTTGAGATTATAAATATACTATGATCATCTACTCTGAGAGTATATCGTTTATATGTCCTTTAATTACCTCGAAATTAAACTGTAAGCCCCTCATTTAATTAATTAGTGATGAGTGTCCTACACTCTCAATAAACACCAATTAAATTAATTTAATTGATCAAACCAATTTTTCAACAATCCCCCACATGAGTGGAAATTACACCTATAATTATGCAGACCCACAATCCAGTACTAGAGAGACTCAACTACGTCCGGAGAGGTAGCTTGTGGCTTTGAACCTTCCGTAGTCAGACACTATCGAGTATACCGGCGGCTTAGTGGACGTGATGCCTTGAACTATTCCCCCTTCGTGTATACCGAGACAACAGTGTAGACATAATAAAGCCTCAACGCCTTTTCGTTCTCACGTTTTTGTCCGTTTTGGCCATGGACAACCCTTTGTATTCATAAGTGTTTGGTCGAAGTGGCCTCACTTCTCACTTATATAGGTGATCTCCTTTATCCAGAGTATCCCATCATACTCATCCTCCTCGAGGTATCAGGAATCATTAAAAGTTCAAGACTTAACCTTTACCACAATCTTACGGGTTTAACACTTGGTGAAGTGCTCTCTAAGGAATGATCGGAATACCAAGTGTTTTCCAACAAACATCCACAACTTCGTTTTCCCATTGAACCAAGATCTTGGGATCTCCAGTCAGCAAGGTTAGGTTACCACTGTTTCCGATTTTAATTTGTGGATTTTTTTTTTTGATCCATTCCTTTTAGCACTTTAATATTTAATCTTAGTTTGACCCTCTCGATTATAACTAAAGATTAAATCTTTTCAAATACCCCCCACAATTCGAGGTATTTGAACCGCCTCTAATTTGAACGAACTTAACATCACACATATCTATGTAATTTAAGTATAGAGGTAATGTGTTCCATCTAATGACAATTTTTATCGTCTCAAATTCCACATGTATCACATTGATATCTCGGAATATTAATCTACTTATAGTTATAGATTGTAAATCTCAAACACTATAAATAGGGAACACATAATTACATAAACGCTCGGAAATGTAATTTTATTTATAATGCTTTTACAACTGAAGCGTTTATTTTGAACAAATTATACTCGAGAATTATTTAAATTCTTCCAAGTACAATTTCAATATAGTTCAAAGGTTTCCACCAATGAACTTCTTAGTCCCAACATAATTTATTTTTATTTTGTACTTTTATTTCAAAGAGTACCAAAACTCTTTGATAGTACCCAAAAATATATATATTCTATGACGCATCAACTAATCCTCCAAGGACGTAGTTATGACAAAGAAAATCCCCTTGATTCCATTGATCAAAGGCTATCCTCGTATTTGTGTCCGTGTCGCTTTCATCGATCACGAGCGGATCCTCCCGGAGGAACCATGCCAAATGTAATATCATAAGGTAGAACAATATTTTTTATTGCCACCTCTTGAAGTCACTACCCGAGAACTTCTCGGGTTTTTCACCGTGGATCATAAATGATCTAGGTGCTATTTGCATGAAAGGAGGCACAACCATTGAATTAGAGGATTGTCCTCCTTCCGGTGCAACAGAGGTAGGGGTAGGATTATCAATATTGTTTCCATCATTATTTCCACCCGATGCCACGTTCAATCCGATACTTCGTTTTGCGATTGTTGGGTTTATAGAGCACCCAACGATGACTTACAATATGGGAGAAATAATAAAAAATGGAAATAGAAAATACAGAAAATAAATAATACTTTACAACACACGAACTATTACTTTTCAGTAAAATAAATATTACTTTTCAGCAACTCAAACTTCGCACGCACTAATTCTAGAAAATTCTTGCACTAATTAATTCTGGAACTTTGCACGAACAACTTCTGAAAATCTTCGATCCTTGCACGTACTTAACAGCAGCAACACGAGCAAATAACAAAATAAACAAATATTAGAAAAACTCACCAAAGTCGAGTCAAGGTGAAACATTTTCCCGCAAAACGAAATATGCCTCGGTAGTGCTCACGATTTGATGTATCGTTTCCAAAGGTAAAACGACTTTCGTCTTTACACGTGTAGCACCGCAACGTGTAAAGCTCCGGCGAACTGAAACGACGCAAGAACTGGATTGCACTACTATATGCAGACGCACACACAAACTATGTATGATAAAATGAAAAATATTTATGCAGAATTTTTCAAGTGTATTTTCAAAACCCTTCAAGTGTTTCCAACAAAATGATGCATGTCCTATTTATAGATTCATGTCAATCATGTGGGGAGCCAAAAATTGATGGCTTTAGGGGTTACAAACATAATGGCATTCAAGTGCCAATTGTAACTTTAAGGAGTTACACCTGAATTGAAACGTCCACGAATCTGGACATCCGGGATTCCAGGTTCGTCCAAATTTAAATTCAAACATGTGCAGGAAAAAGACACGTTATGACATTTCAACTTCGTGATTTAATTTCTCACTCACCAAAAATCGATTTTGAGATTATAAATATACTATGATCATCTACTCTGAGAGTATATCGTTTATATGTCCTTTAATTACCTCGAAATTAAACTGTAAGCCCCTCATTTAATTAATTAGTGATGAGTGTCCTACACTCTCAATAAACACCAATTAAATTAATTTAATTGATCAAACCAATTTTTCAACAATCCCCCACATGAGTGGAAATTACACCTATAATTATGCAGACCCACAATCCAGTACTAGAGAGACTCAACTACGTCCGGAGAGGTAGCTTGTGGCTTTGAACCTTCCGTAGTCAGACACTATCGAGTATACCGGCGGCTTAGTGGACGTGATGCCTTGAACTATTCCCCCTTCGTGTATACCGAGACAACAGTGTAGACATAATAAAGCCTCAACGCCTTTTCGTTCTCACGTTTTTGTCCGTTTTGGCCATGGACAACCCTTTGTATTCATAAGTGTTTGGTCGAAGTGGCCTCACTTCTCACTTATATAGGTGATCTCCTTTATCCAGAGTATCCCATCATACTCATCCTCCTCGAGGTATCAGGAATCATTAAAAGTTCAAGACTTAACCTTTACCACAATCTTACGGGTTTAACACTTGGTGAAGTGCTCTCTAAGGAATGATCGGAATACCAAGTGTTTTCCAACAAACATCCACAACTTCGTTTTCCCATTGAACCAAGATCTTGGGATCTCCAGTCAGCAAGGTTAGGTTACCACTGTTTCCGATTTTAATTTGTGGATTTTTTTTTTTGATCCATTCCTTTTAGCACTTTAATATTTAATCTTAGTTTGACCCTCTCGATTATAACTAAAGATTAAATCTTTTCAAATACCCCCCACAATTCGAGGTATTTGAACCGCCTCTAATTTGAACGAACTTAACATCACACATATCTATGTAATTTAAGTATAGAGGTAATGTGTTCCATCTAATGACAATTTTTATCGTCTCAAATTCCACATGTATCACATTGATATCTCGGAATATTAATCTACTTATAGTTATAGATTGTAAATCTCAAACACTATAAATAGGAACACATAATTACATAAACGCTCGGAAATGTAATTTTATTTATAATGCTTTTACAACTGAAGCGTTTATTTTGAACAAATTATACTCGAGAATTATTTAAATTCTTCCAAGTACAATTTCAATATAGTTCAAAGGTTTCCACCAATGAACTTCTTAGTCCCAACATAATTTATTTTTATTTTGTACTTTTATTTCAAAGAGTACCAAAACTCTTTGATAGTACCCAAAAATATATATATTCTATGACGCATCAACTAATCCTCCAAGGACGTAGTTATGACAAAGAAAATCCCCTTGATTCCATTGATCAAAGGCTATCCTCGTATTTGTGTCCGTGTCGCTTTCATCGATCACGAGCGGATCCTCCCGGAGGAACCATGCCAAATGTAATATCATAAGGTAGAACAATATTTTTTATTGCCACCTCTTGAAGTCACTACCCGAGAACTTCTCGGGTTTTTCACCGTGGATCATAAATGATCTAGGTGCTATTTGCATGAAAGGAGGCACAACCATTGAATTAGAGGATTGTCCTCCTTCCGGTGCAACAGAGGTAGGGGTAGGATTATCAATATTGTTTCCATCATTATTTCCACCCGATGCCACGTTCAATCCGATACTTCGTTTTGCGATTGTTGGGTTTATAGAGCACCCAACGATGACTTACAATATGGGAGAAATAATAAAAAATGGAAATAGAAAATACAGAAAATAAATAATACTTTACAACACACGAACTATTACTTTTCAGTAAAATAAATATTACTTTTCAGCAACTCAAACTTCGCACGCACTAATTCTAGAAAATTCTTGCACTAATTAATTCTGGAACTTTGCACGAACAACTTCTGAAAATCTTCGATCCTTGCACGTACTTAACAGCAGCAACACGAGCAAATAACAAAATAAACAAATATTAGAAAAACTCACCAAAGTCGAGTCAAGGTGAAACATTTTCCCGCAAAACGAAATATGCCTCGGTAGTGCTCACGATTTGATGTATCGTTTCCAAAGGTAAAACGACTTTCGTCTTTACACGTGTAGCACCGCAACGTGTAAAGCTCCGGCGAACTGAAACGACGCAAGAACTGGATTGCACTACTATATGCAGACGCACACACAAACTATGTATGATAAAATGAAAAATATTTATGCAGAATTTTTCAAGTGTATTTTCAAAACCCTTCAAGTGTTTCCAACAAAATGATGCATGTCCTATTTATAGATTCATGTCAATCATGTGGGGAGCCAAAAATTGATGGCTTTAGGGGTTACAAACATAATGGCATTCAAGTGCCAATTGTAACTTTAAGGAGTTACACCTGAATTGAAACGTCCACGAATCTGGACATCCGGGATTCCAGGTTCGTCCAAATTTAAATTCAAACATGTGCAGGAAAAAGACACGTTATGACATTTCAACTTCGTGATTTAATTTATCACTCACCGAAAATCGATTTTGAGATTATAAATATACTACGATCATCTACTCCGAGAGTATATAGTTTATATGTCCTTTAATTTCCTCGAAATTAAACTGTAAGCCCCTCATTTAATTAATTAGTGACGAGTGTCCTACACTCTCAATAAACACCAACTAAATTAATTTAATTGATCAAATCAATTTTCCAACAAAAACGAGATCGTATAAAAATATGTCTTATTGTAATGTGGAGTTTATTTCTAAATATAATTAATTTCAAATTGGGACTGTAATTTTTTATTACTATAGATAATTTATTTTTATATGGAGTATTGCTATAGAGGATTTTTACCGTAATTAAAAATTGTATGACAAAAATATTTCACAAATTGCAGCATGATTTCTGGCAAATCGGCAAATAAAAACATGCATAGGGAATTAACATTACCTCAGAAACAATTTGTTCTGTAAGGAGGGAGTCCTGCGTCCGTGCTCTGATAATGCGTTGAATCTTGTATTGTTGTCTAACGTTGTATTTATAGGCGCTTAGATATTCTAATCAATTTTAGTATCTTAATAGTAATATTTCTTAAGATATTTTAATCTCTATATATCTATACAATAATACTAAACGCTCAATAGAAATATCTATAAATTGACATCAAATCAAATACTCCCCATCCCAATCTTTAAGGGTATATTTGTATTGGAATTTAGATGTGTGATGGAAGTCATGATTTTGAAATTTTATGGATTTGAAAGTGTCTTCGTGAATAGTAAAAATTATGTGTTTATTTTGTAATTTTGATAGGATGAGATTTTATTTTATGTCAAATTAATATTTAATAATAATTTATGTAGTATTATTATATTGTGTTGAGAGTGAGAAAAATAGTGATGTGATTATATTAAATTTTGTGAAAAATAGGAGGGTAGATGTACTTTATAGGAGAGAATTTTGAAGTCTAATTTTGAATCTCAAACTATAATGAAACGTGGTTTTCGAAGTCCTAAGTTCAGTCGGGTGAGTGCCGAAACAAACATACCTTAAGGAACTCTTTCCATTTTTTTGTTCTAATTTTTATGGAACATTTCCTTAAATGGACATACTCACTTTATCACATAAAATATTAATAAACAACTCTTTATACTCTCAACTACCCATTATTTTATCATTTTATCACATAAAATATTAATAAACAACTATTTCTACTTTCAACACTTTATACTTTATCATTATTCTCAGGGATGGATCTAAGGGGAGGTCGGTGGGAGGTCGCCCCCCCTTGGGATTGAAATTTTTTGTAGAATATATATTAAAATTTTAAATTTATGCCTTAAAATTGTTAAATTTAGTCATTTCGCCCCCGTTGAGATTCTAAAATTTCGCCGCCCTTATCCAATAGAAAATTTCGCCCCCCTTGGAAAGAATTCTGGATCCATCGCTGATTATTCTCATACATCTTTATGAAGAGTAATTCCTTAAAGAATGGGATGGAGGGAGCAATATACATTTGGATAGATATGAGTTAATTTGACAAGATTTCTTCAGTATTCGAAGAATGACTATTATTTAGTTATGAAACTCTACATATGAATTCTTGGGGGAAATTATTGATAATTATAATTTTTTAAAAAACTTACTAGCAGGTACAAAATAGTTGCATATATGTAGATATAAATGTATTTTTAAGTGCAATTTTGATTGTATATGCAATTTCAATTGTACTGTTTAATAAGTTTTCTCAAAATTCTCTACCTGCCAGTAATTATATTTATTGTAAGATATTTTAAGATATTGTAAGTCAAATTATATTCGTACTTTAATGAAAATATTGAAACAACTTTCTATTATATAATACCATAATAAACAATAAAAAGGATTATAAATATCCTCTTTATTACCTTGCTTGCATAAATTAACACTTAAATAATTTACAACGTCTACCTAAATGTATAAAACTAATTTCAGGTTAATTTGATTTTGTTAAGCAACGCCAAAGACAAAACTAAAAATATCGAACCAAAACCAAATTGATCTTCTATGAAATTTCGACGTATCTACTTAATTTGTTTTCATTTGTTTAATTTATGGTGTCTTTCTCAAAGGTCAAAGGTCAAAATTGGATAGATCTTCGATAATTCCAAATTCTATTTTTGTAGTGTCGCTATCATGCATAAATATTATTATTGTATCATATATTTAATATTAATTTTTTAAATAATAAAAGTATATATACGTAAAAATGATATATGAAAAAATAATAATTCACATGAACACGTATTTACCACATTTTCTAAATAGTTGTTTCTTCACATAACACATTCAGTTTCTTTCATTCTTCAAATTTCAATTTTGAGATTATAACTATATTATAATCATCTAATTTGAAAGGAGATCAACATATATCGTTTAATTTCTCAAAAATCAAATTTTAATTTCTCTAATATAATTGATAAAAACTGAGTATATCCGTGCAATTTCCCACAATTCCGTGTGGAAATAATTTGCCTAAATTCCATGTTCTTTGTCATTTTGTGCACATGGCCATCAATTCAATTAAAGAAACACGTTCAAATAGAGAAATTAAGCCCTTTTGTTGTATTATAAAAATGCCATGGATCTTCTTGGGAAAAGCTCGAGTGTAACTCAACTGATTTTGTGTGTGAATGTGTGTGTTTCTGGGCAGTACACCCAAGCATCTAACAGGTCAAGTTGCAGAAATTAATGTATGTTCATACAAAAATATTAATTTGAATTGATTTCCAAGGATAATTAGGTCTACTTTAACTTATTTTCCCTGCAATTTTTTACCTGGATCAAGATTATGAGACAATTTGAGTTGTTTAATATTATATCATCAGATTGCAAAATCATGGATCAATCAATGCCCTCTGAGAGAGAAATCTTCAGCCTCACAGGACCTACATTTCTCAACTTTATAGATTGGTGAGATCCCATTCTTGATTTACTCAAGTAAACATTTATATGTTTTTTCTTGTAATAGTTCACCTGTCATAAATAATTAGAGTTTTATATCAGTACAGTACCTCTTTTGCATTAGACAAAAATATCCTGGTACACGACAGGCGGCAGAATCGGCAGGGCGACCAAGCCGTGGCCCCACCGTGGTGGCAACTCTTCAAATTCAGGCTGTTCCAGGTTCTTGTGGACAAACACGACGCCGTTGCCTTCAGGGGCACCATAAAAAAGACTGGAAACTGGGAACAGGATATCGCATCAACAATCTTGCAAAATGCTCCCGTTTCCAAATCGGTTTGGATTGTGATCGTCCAAAATGTGGGCCCCGAAAACGTCTGGATAGCAGGGCATTCCCTAGGCTCGTCCATCGCATTGCTCGTCGGACGACAAATGGTTAAGCATCTCGAAACCTACCTCTTCAACCCCCCTTTCGTCGAGCGGTTATCCAACAACAAGCTCAAGTTCGTTTTAAGGCTTTCCTAACCGCTGGCCTGGCTGCTGCTGTCAATTACCGCTCCAAAAAGACGAAAGATCAAGAAAACGACCAGTTCGTGGTGTTATCTAAGTGGGTCCCAAACTTGTTTATCAATCCTTCGGACCCCATTTGCTCGGAATACGAGGGCCATTTCGAACAATGGAGTCAATTGGTGCCAGAAGAATCGGGAAGCTTGCAACAAAACATTCAATAGTGAGCATTTTGGCAGGTGCTGCAGGAAAGAAGGATTGTGAAGCGGTGCATCTCATTCCTTCTGCTTATCTCACTGTTAATGTTATCTCTTGTCGCACTTTTAAAGAAGCTCATGGGATTAATCAATGGTGGAGGCAAAATGGGGAGTTTCGCTACAAACTTCACCAATATAAGTGAAAACTGTATCCTTTTGTTTTTTGTGTGAGTAGCCACATCTTTAATCTGCACCAACTGTGAAAATATGTACTCTTGTGTTGAAATGCATCATTAACTGATTTCTTTTGTTAATTTTAAACTCTTCTCTTAAGATTTTCAGTTTCTTGGTGAGTTCATTTTATCTGATGCAGTTAATTAAGTACAGAAAGTATACCCTTTTATATAATAGCCAAGATCATTGCTTCACATATTTTGATAATATGAACAATTTGTTCAAGATGAAGTCTTGTACGAGACCATCTCATACATGAGACTGAGAGTCTGAGACGCGATAATGTTGCTGGTTTTTGCGACACATTTTTCAAAAGTATCGGCATAAATATCATGTCTAATGCATGACAACGTCTCGTAAAGATTATTTTTATGTGTGTGGATCAGCAAAGATTTTCCAACGTGCTCTCTACTCATGCAGATTAATCTGAAAAAATACAATAAAGCATAATATTGGTGAAAACATTGGCATTAAATTAATAAGAAACATACAAAAAGACATTCTGAAGTTGTTCTTTAATCAAATTTCATGTTTCCACAAAAAGTTTTGTGCTGTCCTGTTGCATTTGCTGGATACAACTACTACTGATCTTCGACAACTTTTCAACCTATTTTAAAATATTTAATCGCATTAAATCTATGAATTATATAATTCATAGCAAGAATGTGATGATATTTCTTAATATAAAAGAGGTTTGTGTTTAAAACTTCAACTTGCATTGACTTTATTTGTTCCACGCAAAGCGAGTAATAAAAATATTATACGACTATTCTTTAAATTAATAGCAACTTGGTTTTAGTTTATTTGTTCCACGCAAAGCGAGTAATAAAAATAATATACGACTATTCTTTAAATTAATAGCAACTTGATTTTAGTTGTAGGTGAAGTTTGACTATTTCTCTTTGTACACCTTTAGTTTATAATGATGATAATGAGTATACGACCAAGCTAATAGTAGCATCACAAATCTGTTTTTGGAGTGGAACTTTCGATCTTTGAGGTAATTATATCAATTTTTATGAGCTTGAGAAATTATTTTGTGATTGTAATTATGTACATAAACTGTGTAACTTCTTGTTTGTGGGCTAAACTCCGTTTTATAGGCTCTTTTTTGTGCACACTCTGTTAATCTTTTTGATTTCATGTCCTTATGTATAAAAAGTACATCCATATATCAGAAAACATTGTTTTTTGGCTTGTTTGTGTTATTGATCTTTGTTTAGAATAGTAAAACAAGATGGATCTTGAAGAAAGCTAAACCTGGAAATGGAAACAATGCAAGTCAACTGATTTCTCATAATAATTTTCCATGAAAATTAGGCCAAGTTTTTTTTCTTTAGTTATATTCCAATGATTGAAACCTATTTTTATTACATTATACCTACAAAATTATCATTCAATGTTGATACACAATGTTTCTAATTTGACAAAACTTCAATGAATTTTGATCATCAAAGTTTTGTGGTGAACTCGATAATATTGTTTAGTGTAAAAAGTATAAATCTTTAAGCATACGATGTATTAGTGTTTTTGTGTACGTGAACCTATTCATATGAGACTTATTCTTTAATTTTTTCTAATTTGCATAATCAGGAATATCATCTAGTAATGGCATTCGATGAGAAGGAGATTTTCAACTCTTCGGGACCATCATTTCTAACAGAGATTGACTGGTAAGATCAATCGATCATATTCAAATCCTTCTCATTTGCAAAAGATTTCCATCTTACCAAACCCCCATCACAACACAGGAACAACTCCCACCACAGAAGGTCCATCGCAGCCAGCCTAGTCCAGGGTGTCTACACCCTGGAACGCGACAGGCGACAGAACCGCCAGGGCCCGCAAGCCCTCGCCCCACCCTGGTGGCTCTTCTTCAACTTCCAAATAGTCCAGGTCGAAAGAATTTCATCTCATCTAAAAATCTGCACTCATAAAAAAACGTAAAAATCAATTCATTTATATTATATGAATTCCCTCACTCCAGGTCATGGTGGACCCCGTAGACGCCTCATACTTCGGCGCCATCTACGAGTTCACCCCATCCCCCTCCCCGACCCACCGCCCCCCACGCTACGTGGTGGCCTTCCGCGGCAGCATCAACAAGCCCGGAAACAGGGAACAGGACTTCAAGCTCAACCTCCAGCTCTTCATCAACACCCTCGAAAAAACAACGCTCTTCCAAATAGCAATGCAATCACTAACCCAAATCGTCCAGTCAGTGGGTCCCGCAAGCATCTGGCTAGCAGGCCACTCACTCGGGTCATCCATATCACTCCTACTAGGCAAACACATGGTCAGATCCGGAATCCATCTCGAAACATACCTCTTCAACCCCCCGTTCGGGTCGCCCCACATCGAACGGATCAAAAACGAGAAAGTAAAACTCGGGCTCAGATTCGCAAACAGCGTGATCACCGCGGGCCTTGCGGCCGCCGCCAACGGCGTGCAGCAGAAAGACAAAAGCAGGGCGGTCGACCCGTTTACGGTTCTGGCCGGGTGGGTACCGTATTTGTTTATCAACCCGTCCGATCCGGTTTGTTCGGAGTATGTGGGGTATTTTAAGCATAGGGAGGATATGGAGGCGATTGGGGCGGGGAAAATAGGGAGGCTGGCTACGAAGCATTCGATTGGGAGTGTTTTTTCGATAGGGAAAAAGGAGTGTGGGGCGGTGCATCTGATTCCGTCGGCTTATTTGAGTATTAATGTGGAGCGGTGTCAGAGTTTTAAGGAAGCTCATGGGATTCATCAGTGGTGGAGGCCTGATTTGCAGTTTGTTTATAAGTATTACCAGTACAAGCACTAAAATAAACCAATCTCTTTTCTTTCTTTTTTTTCCCTTTTTAAAGGTTTATAAATTGTGTGCAGTAAGTGACAATATGGTTGTATTTATATACTTTGCCTGCAATCTGAGTAATTGAAACAAGTTATGTAGTGCATTTTCAGTCTGATATGTAATGTAATGCATTGGTTTCTTCATTTCATATGAAGCATATGATGAATGTTAACAGTCATTAGTTTAAAAAAATCTGTGACACTATCTCACTTCAATTAAAATCAAAGGTTGTATTATAAGTATTATGCGACAAACTCTTTTTTATCTTATATTATTGATAGTTTTTTTTTTCTTTTTATAACATATTTATTTTTATTAAATTAATGTCTATTCTTTGACTAAATCGCGTATTAATAACACAATCACGGACAAGTTTTTATTAGTAAAGATAAATGTATCACGAAAGGATAAAAAAGAGTTTATTTATCAAAAGAGGGAAATAGTTTAAACTATCAATATGTGATGCGTAAAAAATGGTTCGAAGTATGACTTAGAATTAAATGGGGATTCGTACGTTGAATGTCAAGAAATCAACGAGCGTTGACCATATGAAACTCGTCAATTCCACATAAGCACTTGGACTCGAGGGAGGACCAGACTTGACTATCTACTCTTGTGAGTTTTCCACGCCACGAACGATAATGCCTGAAAAACACACCAGAGGGGGCTCCAGTGCGGCTCTTCGACGCTCAAGTCAGAATCCTTCTTAGGGAATACTCTTTCGTAAAAGTAATCAAAACAAAGTACACCAATGTATATGATACTAGTAGAATAATTTGTGTGTGTAAGTAAGCGTAAGTGATCGTGTATATCTGATGGATTTATTTATACCCAAATTAAGTCAATATCCACCTATTTGCTTGGACTCCCAACCTGACCCGGTTCGATTCACTTGTTCCACTTTTCGTATTACATTGATATTTCACCCTTCTTGATTTTTAACACATGGACCCAGAGTATGGTGGTCCATTGGATAATTTTATTATTTCACGTGTCATTCATCCATATTATGGAATATAAAGTGGAACACTAATTCTGGAATAGGTGATCTCATTCCCGCCTGGCCACGTCTCTGCTCAACAACCTCCTTGAATCTCGAGATTTTCTCCACGATTCAATTAGTCTACCATCTCATAACTCATCTCACTCAAATTAAGGCTCTCAGTCGTTGATCTTCTCATCCAACTACTCCGCTCATCTCGGGCCTGCCACTTCCTCTCAACGCCCCCTAGAAATCGGAACCACCTCATTCGGCCCACTATCCAAGATTTATCCAACTCGGATCAAGGCTCTCAATCGTTGATCTTCTTATTCAACGGTTTCGCCCATCTCAGGCCTGCCAGATCTTCTCGGTCAGCTCCCTGGAAAATCTCAACTAATTTTTCCCTAGTCCAACCCATAATTCTCGAACTGGCCAGCTTTCTCCCAATCAATCCCAGGTCTTCAGGACCACGTCCACCTGGATGGGTTTGAGCTCACTCCAGGTTCTTCTCTTAACTTGTCAATTGGCCCATCTTCTTATCTCGACTCCTCTCTGACTCATTCTCTTCACGTCACTGATCTGCTCTTATCTCACCGGGCCCAGGTTTGCTGGACCGTTTTTATCTAACTGGGCCCAAATCTGCTCTGAACCCTACTCTTAATTTAGCCAATCCGGGACAGCTTCCCACCTACGCCACTCGCTAGCCCATTCGCTCGACATCTACCTGGGCCCAATGCTCGAGCTCAGATCCTTCCTCTGATATTCTGACCCATTTGACTGACCCTAATATTCAAAGTCTGAGTAGTCGTTCACGTGTCACCACTTTACTAGGCGATATAAATATTCAAGATCAATATGCGATATATTTGTAAATTCTCTATAGCACGTATTTCTCACCCAAATTTTTCTTTTTTTATGAAAAAATATCATTTGTTATCTTTTTTATAGTACAAAATTCATTTTGTGAGATAGTCATTTTTAGACATAAACTCATATGAGACAATTTTATATATAAAATATAGTATAAATTAACACAAATTAACACTTCTTCTGCCCAAAATATTAAAGCGTTCTACTCAATTTTTTATCATCATTCATAGAGGTAACTGGTAATATATAAGGCAGCTTAATTAGGCATTGTTTGCAATGATCAAGTTTCATTTGTCGGTTAATATACGGGCCCATAAATGTTGGGGAACTAAAAAACAGGGATTTTCACAGCTTGTTTTTTATTGCACATCAAACATAAGTCCATCACTCATCTTGATTGGGTCCGTAATTTACATCATGTCATGTTCATTGATGCATACCTGTTATTTGTATATTTGCTCATCAAATTCAAACATTTAGAATTTTTATTTATTTTTCCATTCCATTTTATTTAAGTAATAAAAGCCCACATTTATATTAATTTCTAGTAAATGTATTATTCGGCTCAATTAGAAGCCCAACATTTGACTACTTATCGTCATCACTGAGTATTTGCTTGATATGAATAAAGCCCAACGTTTGATTTATTAAAGGATCAAATTGAACATAAATTAGATACACTTTGTAATAGAGCATTAGTGAATTTTTTTTCTTCACAATAAAACTCCACAGAGATCCAACATTTTGCTTCATTAATAAATTAAAATACTGATTCAACTATAGCCAATATATATGCAACAATTAATGAAACCCTATTTCAGAGATGGATTGACACCGCAGACATAATCCCTCAATAATTCTGTTTTAGCCATTCTGTACCCACATATAAAAGAGCAACCTATCATGTTATTAGGAGTACCTGAATATAATGTATACTTGCGCATTTAATTAATTGCACAGCGAACCTAATATTAGACATCCCCACTTGCCCATTTTAATTTGTTTCCATAAAAAATGTTAGCTAGGCCTAATTTAAATCACCAAGACTAATTTTTTTTCTTCAAGATAATTAACACGCTCGAAGCTCACTCGTTAAAATAATTGTACAATATTTATAAATGTTTAAACTTCACTTCTATTGTATAAGAATTTAAAAGAAATATTTAAACACCTAAAATAAAATAAGAAATATGTCATGAATCCTATTTTAATTTTGGAATGTTTCCATTAAGTTGTTTCTCATAATTCATTGGCTCAATGGCTTGCCAACTACTCCCTCCGTCCCAATATTGACGGTATTCTTTTCATTTAAAGCGTCTCAATTTTAACTGTATTTTTTTAAATGGAAATACTCACTTTATCATTTTATCATATAAAATATTAATAAGTAACTTTTTCAATCCCCAATACTTTATCACTTAAAATACTAATAAATAATTTTTTTTACCCCAACACTTTATCACTTTTTCTTAAACTTCGAACATACAATAAACCACCAAACAAGATTGGGACGAAGGGAGTATTATTTTATACTCTGATTTCGCGTGGGGTTTCATTCTTTTGTTTTCAACGCCTGCTTTTACATGTTACTGCCAATATCTATATACTAACAAGTACTAATTTCATTACTTATCTTAAATTTGAAGCACCATTATTAATTACCTCTGAAAAAATCGAGGGTTTATTATTCTTAAGTATGACTTACTCAATTAAAATTCAACGGACAAATTGAGAGATCCAACTGAACACACCTGGGGTCAACAACTCTATAAGCATGTAACATTATATATTTATTTTAATGATTTTAGATTTTAAAATCACCACTTTTCAAATTTAATCACTATAATTCTAACCAATTACACATATTTGTTGGGGAATAAGTTGCACAGATCTATTCGGGGTGAATATTTAAATACAAATTTAATTCTTATAATTATTACTAGCATGAATTAATCCTATATTAATTCAAATAATAATCCAACAACATATCATGCATATAATAATTCACGTAAAACCTACGCATGCGGAATTCTACGAGTTTACGTGAACGTACCTCTTGGGATGACATTGATCTTGCAGATTAGACTAACCAAAAGAACTTCCCAAGTATTCCCTTAGCCTTCGTTCGACAATCCGGTGGAAGGACTCTTGTGAACGATTTAACAAAAGGAAAATAAATTATGTTGCACCACCTTTGTGGATTTACTAATTTTTCCAGCACATGGAATTGTACATGGGAATGAAAGAATCATTCCCTATTTATAGAGGCCAAGGTGGTCGAAATTTTTGTGCTAAAACAATGTGGGAAAATCTTTTCTTGATCTTCAACAAATCTTGAATATATCTCTTATATTCTTTTTCCCATAATTATAATATTCCACAAAAATCTCACCTTCTCTATTATTATGGATTTTCGAAAATAAGGGGTGTCAAGATTCCAAGATTTGGATCTTCTTGAATTTATGAGATATTCTTGTATTTCAAGAAATACATATCTTCCATAATATATTTTCAAGAAAATCAAGAAAATCTTTCTTGCCCTTTATTTTCTAATATTTTCGAAAATTTCATGATAGATAATCATGTGGGAGATTTCTTGAATTTAATGAGATAATCTTGTATTCCAAGAATGCATATCTTCATTCCATAACAAAATTCAAAGAAAATCTTTCTCCCAACATATCTATGATTTTCGAAATTTACATGGAAAAATAAGCAACAATATTTATTTTATTTTAATCACCTTTTCAGTTAATGGACTATATATTGGGCTACTTAGGGTGCCTTTAGGAGAATTAAGATTGGACCTTCTAATGGGCCTTGAATATCTAATATTGGGCCACAATATTATTCAAGTCCATAAATATTAATTAATCTCACTACATAATTAATATTGCACTATCCATCTTAACCCATATTACAGTCAATATGGCTCCCGGTTATTATTTCCCGTGTTTAAGATTATCTAGTCCATTAATTAATTCAAGCCACTGAAATAGCTTTCCATTAATTAATATCTTTTGTCCTTGGTCAAGGAACGGTTCAACATTATTATCCATACCGGAAACTAATTCTACTTGCAAGATTTGGTATGATAAAGCTTATGAACCTCCCAAGAGGGCAAATCGAACAAGCGTACTTGCACACGATTCTTCGTATTAAATCTTAGCAATCACATGTGACTAATAATATTGCCCAAGATAAAAAGTATTGAATCTCACTGATTCGCTACCCATGATAAGTCAAAACAATAGTTACCAATCCCACGTGATCCTATTTAAGGGACGAAGGTTAAGAAATAACGAACCACTGAGGTCTAATTCTTCCTTGTTCAGTTCTGAAGAATTTATCCTCTTGTAGGTCCTATTCAGTGCATCAGTCATGCACTAGTGTAATCTCTTGGTCAAGACAAGTCAATCTGAGTCTTACACTTCAACCTTTCACGATGGGTTGTTCATTTCCATCTAGGTCGTGAATGGCGTACTTTTAGTTACAAGGGATTGTTAATTTAATCTTCTGTGATCTGGTATCACTAAATTAACTACAATGTAACACGTACGACTTATTGAACAGTTATGCAGTAAATATATGTAACATTCGATAAAATTTAAAGCAACAGTGATAAATAATTTATTTCAGTAAATAAGTCTGAAAATTCAATTTCGATTATACAAAGTAAAAAATATATTTTCTAGTATAATCCCAACAATATTAACATCTTGATTTTGTTCAATATAATAACATCACTGTCATATGCTTTAATAAAATCTTGCCCTAGAACACCCTGGTAATAAAACGGTTATTTTCATGCTATATTGTTGGGCACTGTCTAATAATGCTTTAATATATAGTATAATATGCATTAATGTATTATATTGTACAACACATTGAGCATATGGTACAACATTCTAATGCACTATTGGGTAGTGCCCTGTTGGGATATTTTAGTTTTGATGAATTATGCCAAAACATTATCAACTTGTATTTTTGAAGTTAATCTACAGATAACAAGTTGAGGGGGAACGAGAGAACAAATTGAGGGGACTCATTTAAATCGCATTTAAGATGATCGAGATCGACGAGGTCAGAGACGAGGGCCGATCGAGATCGGATAAGTAGGATGAGTTCGAGTAAACCGAAATGAGTCGAACAAGAAGAAACATGCCGATTTTTTGAAGAAGAAATCTTCGATGCAAAGGTGATCGATTCTGAAGATCTGGTGAATGACCGATATTCTTGATCAGATCTGACCAGACGCAATCTGGTGACTGATATTCTTGACCAGAATGACCGGTGACGATCTTCTTGTCGAGATCTGGTGATTCGATCTGGTGACTGATATGACCGATGCAATCTGGTGACGATCTGGTGACGATCTGTTGACTGATGTTATTCTTGACCAGGTCTGGTGACGATCTTTCGACCGATGTCTGGTGACTGATCTTCAGATGACGACCGATCTGGTGACCGTGATGATTGACTGATCGATGTTCTTGACCAGTCTGGTGACCGATCTTCTTGACGAGATGTACCGACCGATCTGATTGACCGATCTTCACCGACTGATAAACATCTTGATCGATTCTGTCTGTCGATCGGATCAGAGACTTAAATCTGCGGACCGATTTTCTACGACCCTGTAAATCTGCGGACCCATTTCTCGGCACTGATTTCTCGGCACTGAAATCTGCATACGAATCAAATCCACCGAGAATCAAGATTTGAACAAGAATAAGACGAAATAAATCGGATCCAGATTAGACACACAAAAGAACCGCCAATAAGAAGACAACACACATATTGATGTGACATAAAGTCGCAAGTGAAAAGTGCAAAAGAAAGAAAAAAAAAGTGGAAGTTATTAGTATGGATTTGAATATTACTTTCCAAGCGGTAATATTTAAATCAACACTATAAATACATTGCACTATCTTCAAAAGAAGATAATGGAGGATCTGCAAAGTGAAATTAAAGTCAAATATTCAAGCAACTCCATTCATAGAACACAGAGCAAGAAATACACACATATATTCAAAAGTGTTCTACCCTAGATCTAAGCACAAATGATATATCCTAAGCTTAGAGAGATTTTTCCATCCTTAGTATTGAGGCTAAACAAATGTAAGGGAAAATCTCAACCTAGTTGGAAACCAAACAAACCTTACCCAAATCAGTCGGTTAAGTTTGTAGGTGAGTGTGAACTCGGTAAACATCTAGCAATCCCGAAAGGGAGGGTAGGCGATCCCGTGAGGGTGATAACATCTAAGCAATCCCGAAAGGGAGGGTAGGCGATCCCTTAGAGGGTGATAAGTCCCGTTTGAGTGAGAACTCGGTAAACATCTAAGCAATCCCGAAAGGGAGGGTAGGCGATCCCTTAGAGGGTGATAAGTCCCGTTTGAGTGAGAACTCGGTAAACATCTGTTGGTTAAGTTAGTGCCCCATGAAAGGAAGAGTGGATGTAGGACGAGTTGTCCGAACCACTATAAAAATACGTGTGTTCTTATTTGCTTTCATATTAACTGTCATACATACTTTAGCAAATCTGCATAACACATTCGAAAAAAAATTTAAGTCACCTCCCATTGAGATTTTACGAGTTTTAAATCGGGTTTTTCGGGACCAACAAGTGGTATCAGAGCAGGGGTTCAAAGGTTCACTAGATTTTAATATGAACACCTGAATTGATCTTTTTTGTTAAAACCCATTTAGTTTAAAATGCATATTATTTATAAAATTCATGGAGGTTGACAATCATCTTCTCATCATTTTTTTTAATGCATCAAATGTTCTTCATTATTTCACTTGTTTAACTAACACTGTTTTTCTCGTATTTTTTTTTTTTTTGTTAGTTAATTTTGGCATCATTATCAAAAATAGTGTAGCACTGAAAAAATCCAATCGAACATACATCAAATTCAAAAAGTTATTTTTTTTACTATTAAAAGATTTCACAGCCTAACTAAATCTTACTATTTTCACTGCAATTGCACAAGCAAAGAAACCCAATAATTTTGACTTGCAGTCGCGTGACAGTATAAATGACTTGAATTTGTTTTTACATGAAAAATAATGGCGAGGTGTTTTTGAATGTTTCCATAATTTGAAATCGACCAATAATCAATTCAACCGAAAAAAACAAAGTGTCAAACAGAGAGTGCAATTAATTTTTAAAAAGTTTTAGTGAATGAGTTTTGAACTTTTGAGGCACTTTGTTGAGGAGCTTAAAATAGAAAAAAATTACAAAGATGAACTAACCAAGATGATTTTCTCTTAAAAATATTTACTTCTAATTTTAATATATACAGCTATTATGGATATTAATTTAGAGCTGGAACCCGGCCCATCATAGAATTCTAATCAGATTAAAAAGAACCAGGTGGGTTTGACCCAATTCACCTAGTCCGATCAGATTAAAATTGATTTGGATCTGATCGAAATGCATTAAGTCAAATCGACCTAGTTCAAATATATAACAATTGACCACAATTTAAAAAAGAAAGTTTCACAATAGCTTAAACCCAACAAAGTCAAAATTAAAGTTCTCACTGAAGGTAAAAAAATTTGACCACAACTTGAAGGCATGAGTTCATCAATAACTCAAACTACTACAAGAAAATGAAGAATTGCCTACGAAAATATTCAAATGACTACGAAAATTATTTAGTCCTTAAAAAGTGAGAACTGCCTACGATTTGCCTACCAATTTTTAGAATAATCTTTGAAAAAGTTACCTACAAAAACAATTTCCTAGGTAAACAAATTACCTACGAGCAATCTACTTGCACATTTATAATTTACGTAGGCAAGCTTACCTACACAAATAATTTTCTAGACAATTTACATTTCCGTAGGCAATTATATTTGTAGTTTTAAAATAGCCTATATAATTAAAAAAAATTAGGAAAGTCGTAGATAAACCTTACTATTTTAAGGACGAATTATATTCGTTAGAAATTTTGTAGGCATAATATTGAAAAGATATTAAAAAATTTCCTAGACAATGCATTATTTTCTTGCAGTGAACTATGTCTCAATGAAATACATTGCTTATGAGATGCAACCAGAGAGTACATGTCTACAAATTATTTGAAGAATTTAGTGCATTCAAATATCAACATAATTATTAAAAAATGGAGTATTAATTTTTTTTTAAAAAATTATAGGACAATATGTTTTGGCCCGGTGCTGTGCATATCGAAAGAATGTAATGGTTTTTTCAAGAGACCTGACTAATTCGATTTGATGATTCATTGGACTTTTTCTAGTCCATTTCTGAATTGCTTTCGGCCATATATATATCTTGGTTTTCAGTACCAAACTTAGTTATATATAAAATTCAAGTTAATGTATGTATCAATTTGGGTTTAATTTGGTGGAGCTGGAAGCTAATTCAACTTTATGCAAAAGCCACTATGCTGGGTGCTTCCATAATAAAGAGATCGATGTGACGCGATCCTTATGCAAAACAAGAATATCAGGGTGAGAAAAGAATCTTATCATCCAAAAAGAACCTACATCTTTTACTAATTTAATTGCTTTTCAAGTTACACTTACACCGATCAATGAATTAGTGGGTTTAGGTTTGTTTCCCATAGTTAAACAAAATAACCATAAAGTTTTTAGTTCAGACACTAACTATATATAATCAATAATTTAATCAGAAAACTCTAACTAAATCTTAAGGCAAATATGTTAAACTAATATTCAATCTTTTAAAAAATAGATACGAAATTATATATTATCTTATTTTGTTTTCAATTTTATTTTTGGAAGACATTTTACACACTACTATGTTTTGTATGAGTGCACGGTGAAATTGGTTGCACATGAGACTCACTCTTTAGACACACAATAAAAATAATATGTAGACAAAAATATGTATGAACACGAGTTTATGGTGAATTCTATTTTTTTATCACTGTTATCCACAAAAAATTATCACTGTTTAAAAAAATAAAATCATAATATTTTTTATGCACACAACAATGATAAAGTTGATGTATATACCTATTTCATGTTACTCTAATATGTAACATCATATTCGTACATGTCGACACATACCGTTGAAATTATACCATATTTTTAAGTACATATTTTGTGAATATTGCAACAACCCATAATGTGGTGTTGTTTTGCTTCCCACCAAATTTATCATGCTTAGCTAGATGGTGTTTGCAAATATGTAGTGTAGTCGACTTATTTTCTTTTAAAGGTACCTCTCAGAAATTTTGAAAAATAATAATTATAGAGTTGTAAAGAATTTGCAAACACACACATAAACAAAAAAGCAAGTGCCGACTCTTACATTGCTTTAAAATTGAGAATCTGAAAAAAAAAATTAAAAAAGAAGAAAAATCCGATCAGTAAAAGCCATTCTTCATTTAATCTGGAGGATGAAGAATTGATGGAGCATGAATATTCTTCATTTTATTTTTTGTTTGGTAATGTTTTTTTTCTCCTATGGGATTTATTAATTTGATAATTTAATTATGTACTACACGAATATTCAATTTTGAAAATAGAAGAAAAAACAGATGAGTATCTAATGATATAAAGAATTATTGTTGGAGAAGATTTCATAAATACAGAAAATTATTATGTTGCAAAATAGAGAACTCCAAAATATAGAATATTTTAATTCGGAGATGCCGTCCATAAAGAAACAAAAGGATGCAAAAGTTAAAGAACCTAAGAAAAATAGTCACATACTTCACAATCTAGTATACTATTATCCAGTAGGAATTAATTTGAAATAATTTGGCACTAATTAGTAGAGGCCAGCTAATTCCTCTATATCGATATCGACCTCCCAGCCCATTATATTATTATCAGGATATAAATATGTACATCATCCTCTCACCCATATACACAACAAAATCACATATATACAATATATATATATACATATATACACCAATGGTGTAGCTAAAAGTCAAGAAATTGAAGGGAGTCGTCGGTTAATTAACTAACACTATCTTCTCTATGATTATGAATATTGTATTATATGCAATAATGTTTGTATTCACTCATAATAATAATTATATTGGGACAGGGCCTTTAGTTACCTGCACGTACTATCAAGCCATAAGTGGATGGATTCTTGCACTTGCCACTTACTCCTGGTATAATGTGATATAACAATTAAACACGGAACGATAAATGTTTGAAGTGATTTGAAGAGTTTCCGTGCATAAACAAATATAGGATTTTTGTTTGATTTGTTGAAATTTTTTAGAGTAGATGAGAAGATAACCAGAATGTCACCCACATGACATAAGTCACATAATTGAAATTGTTGAGTTTGAAATTTTGAAGATGAACAAGTCTGTAAAACATATAAAAAGTACATATGTTTTGGTACAGGTGAGTTAAAACAAAATTAAGTGAGGCATGCATGCACCAAACAAACGAATCAGTCTAGTGTGTAGTCAAGCCCTTTTTATTTCTTTTAACATGAAAATTTATAATAATTTCACAAAACGATTATTTAAATACTACTAAATCCTAAGGCTAAGTGAGTTATTCATACTAGAGTCAAAATACATACGCGCCCATTTATATATTCGTCCCACACTCCCACTCTGTTTTCAACTCATATAATAGACCTGTTTTTCTACTACTCTGTTTATTATCCCCCGCAATGGAATATGGCAGGCTCGGAAAACCCGACCCTCTTGCCTCCTCCATCCATAGCCAAACAACCGAACCTACCCCCAAATCAAAAAAATCGAAAATCAAGCTTCTGCTAATACTCGCCGCCATACTAATGGTGGCGTCTGCCGTCTCCGCCGCACTCGTGATTGTGATACGACATAACTCTAATTCTGCAAGGCAGCAGAGTCGCCGGCCGTCTCAGGCCATGTCCCGTACATGTAGCCGGACTCTGTATCCAAAACTCTGCGTCAATTCGCTCCTCGATTTCCCCGGCGCACTCACCGCTTCCGATAAAGACCTCCTTCATATCTCCATTAACATGACTCTCCAGAAAGTAGGCATATCGCTCTATTCCGCCTCCGAGATCACCAATCTCGACATGGATCCGCATGTCAGGTTCGTTCGAAATTGAAATTGAAATTGAATTAGAAATTACCTAAAATGTTCAATTCGAATTTTATGCACAAAATTGATTTCCCCCAATTTTTGAAATTACCTCTCAGGTCAGCGTACGAGGACTGCCTGGAGCTCCTCGATCACTCTGTAGATCTACTAACCAATTCGCTCACCACCGCCTCCGGCGGCGGAGGCGACGGATCGATTCAGGACGTGTTAACCTGGCTCAGCGCCGCATTAACGAATCAGGACACTTGCACCGAAGGATTCGACGAATTGAACGGCGACGTGAAGCATCAAATGTCCCATAGGATAAAGGATTTATCCGAGCACGTGAGCAATTCGCTAGCGATCTACGCCGGCGGAAGCGGCGGCGGCGACGATTTTACCGATATTCCGATACAGAATCGCCGGCGCCGATTGCTGGCCGACGAGCGGTTTCCGGCGTGGCTGTCGCGAAGAGAACGGATGCTTTTGGATATGCCGGTGTCGGTGATTAACGCCGACGTAATCGTTTCGAAGAACGGCAACGGAACGTATAAGACGATCGCGGAGGCGATTAAGAAGGCGCCAGAACATAGCAGTCGGCGGTTTATCATCTACGTGAGGGCAGGGAGGTAATTTTCACTTCTTTTAAAGTTTCGAAAAAGATTTGAAAAAGTGTTGCCTTTTCATAATAACGTAAAATGACTTTTATGTCCTTATTATTATGTAAAGTGAGTTAGTTACCACTTACCATCGATATGCCATATGGTGCTCTTATTGGTTCGCTAATTTCAGAACTATCATAATTTGACGATAAGGTGAGTTATATTATACTATATTATATTATATTGTTATACTATTAGATGAGTCGCTTTATGATGGTACGGATTTGTTAAAAAAAAAAATACGTATGGAGACTTTAAGAATTAAAATATATTTAAACTGACGTTATATGATTATAGAAAGTGACTTTGCTACCCACCCTTTCTTAATTATATTATTTTTTTAGAAATATACCTCATCAATAATAGTGTTACTTGATGGAGGACATTCAGGAGAGGGATGAGTATAGAAAGTGATTTTGATACTCTATTTCTTAATATAAATTTTAAGTTGAATATTTAATCAACTCAACATTATGACTATCGGATGTGATAATCTAATCTGAGAAAAAAAAATACAAAGTGAATTAGGATCTATTTTCAAACTCTATTGAATAGTGTTGAAATGTTCTTTTTTTAATTGATAAGACACAACCATATTTGAAAAAATGAACTTCTTGGATGGAATAATAATTGAAAATAGACACTTGAAGGATAAGTAATAAGTGTAGATTTAATTTGAATTCAACTCATAATCTTAATTATATTATCACGTGTTTTTTTTTAATGTTGTAGGTATGAGGAGGAAAAGTTGAAGGTGGGACGGAAGAAGACAAATATAATGTTTATTGGAGAGGGGAAGGGCAAAACAGTGATTACAGGCGAAAAAAGCGTACAAGATAAGTTGACAACATTCCATACCGCAACCTTTGGTAAATGCCTTCTCTAGACGCTTTTTGCCTTTTCATTATTTATCTTTCGGAACCCCGACTATTAGTGTGGATTTGCAAAAGTCTAACTCAATTTCAAATTGCAAAGAGTAGAGTCTCTTATTTCTTTTCTTTTTTAAAAGACAAGAAGTGTTTTTCCTCTACATTGTAAAGTTTGTAAATACATTGTTCGTAAATTCTAGTAATAACTTCAAAGCTTTTGGGTAAAAAGAAAAACCATTTTGCTTCAATTGGTAAGGTTTGTGAATGCCACCTTAGTGTGAAGATTTGATGATGAAACCAATGGTCAATATGGGTTACATGCACATAGCATGTGGTTGTCGGGGTCACACACACAGACACACTTCACTTTCGTTTGCATTAATTTTGTTTTGAAAATTAGACGATTTTGTCCCTTAATATGCGTTAAACAGCATTTCATATGATGCGCCAATTAGGTCCCTGTCAACCTACTATAATCATTGGTCAGATGTCAATTAACTCGATTGGCTATTCTTAATTATACCCATAAAAAACGGTGTACTATTTTTTAAAAGATATTGGTAGAAATTTCTTTAAAATGTGGAGTACTAATTATTTATTAGTTTGTTAAAAACATGATATTTGTAGTAGGATTTTACTCAATATTATCATGTTATATTTTAATTTATAATTTATATTATTAGACAGAATTAAATAATTAATATCACTTGTATCAATATGTATTTAATCAGTTGTGGAGTCTCGATTGTAATTTGATATTATTAGATTTCGTTAATAATTAACAAGAATATCAATATATGTTTTAAGTATAGTTATTGAAATACAATACATATATTTCCTTAGTTGCTAAGCCAATACACATTGTCACATACGATCCTTTCCAAAGTTCATGGTCCAAACTTTATGGCCTGATTTATTTCAACCACCCTCCAAATGGCATAAAGCCAATCAATCATGTAATGCCACTTTTGGAATATGATGCCAAGGGAAATTATGCCTCATCTTTCCCAATCCAATTAAGATGATCTTTAAAGAAAATGTTATAACTCAACTATATAAATCTTTCTAAATGGTCACATTTATCACCCTTAATTAATCATTTTAAATTCTTGCACATGCAGCTGCAACCGGGGCAGGCTTCATAGCTAGGGACATAACATTTGAAAACTACGCCGGTCCAAGCAAGCATCAAGCGGTGGCGCTCCGAATCGGTGGGGACCACGCGGTGGTCTACCGGTGCAACATCATTGGTTACCAAGACACACTATACACACACTCACAGAGACAATTTTACCGCGAGTGTGACATATACGGTACAGTGGACTTCATATTTGGGAATGCGGCCGTGGTTTTCCAAAAATGCATCATTCACTCCCGAAAGCCCATGGCCCAACAAAAGAACACCATCACCGCACAAAACCGTAAGGACCCAAATCAGAATACAGGTGGGTAAATTGTAAAATTGGTGTCAAATGAATTATTCGAAAACACTTTTGTGGTACTATTTTCGAAAATGATCGTTTCTTTTGCAATTTTGGTCCCAACCGTTAATTATTTGACATAATCCGTTAGTTGATCATAATACTAAAATTTTTTATGGGACCAAAATTGATCGAAAGAGGCTTCGTAAATTTTCTTAACAATGTGTGTATCTTACACATCAACATTAGTTAATTTTGGACTGAAAAATCCAATGGGACCACAATTGGTGAATATAGGACCAATTCATGAGGCAAAATTCCAATGGGACTGAAAATGCAATTAATCTGGATGCAGGTATTTCAATCCATGGGTGCCAAATCGTGGCAGAGCCCGAACTTGAGGCCGTGAAGGCACAGTACCCGACCTATTTAGGGAGGCCGTGGAAGATGTACTCGAGAACGGTGTACATGCTTTCTTCTTTGGGTGATCATATTCACCCCAAAGGGTGGCTAGAGTGGAATGGGGAGTTTGCGTTGGACACATTGTATTATGGCGAGTACATGAATTACGGGTCGAGTGCGGGTTTGGGTCAACGGGTCAAATGGCCCGGGTACCGTGTGATTAAGTCCGCGGAGGAGGCTGGGAAGTTCACAGTGGCCAAATTCATATACGGTTCATCGTGGTTGCCGTCGACAGGTGTCGCTTTCTCGGCGGGTCTCGAAACTTGAACCAAACAACACAAGTAAGAGACAAGTTCATTTCTTTTACTATATAGTTACTAATTTTTTTTCTCTTTTATGTTTCTCATAATTTGGTAACATGATTAAGGGTTCAAAATGGCCCTAATCATTCTAAAGTGTTACAATAAAGTCTGTAATTTTACTACTCATTCCCTTGTTGAATATGTATAGATTTAATCAATTAAGGGGAATTGACACACAAGTGTAATTGAGGGATGAGAGGATCTTATGATTAAATGTATTGATGTAATAATAGTATATCTTATGATTAAATGTATTGATGTAATAATAGTATATATGAAATTATTATCATTCGAATTTCGATAAGAATTGGACACTACTTTGCTAGTTGACTTTATTATTAGTGCACTGTTGTCGTCTTATAAGTTATAAGCAGACATGTATTTATTAAAAATGTATGCAATGAAAATTATGAAATCATAATCACAATAAATAATTAATCTTGCGACCCCACTTCATATGTGGGATTGCGATGGATGTAAGTGAGCATGTGACTCAACATGACTTAGCTGGAGAAGCATGAAGATGACATTAAGAATGTGACTTGTTATATATCAACACCGACTAAAACTGAATGGCCACCCAAGAATGAGGGTACCTCATAATATTCTATCCAAACTATATGTAGTATATACACATACCTACTTTTCTATTACATAAAATAGAGGTCATTAAAATCTTAATTAGCTCTTCATGCCTTTACCATTTACTTTCATAAGCTATTATAAAAAATTTACACTGCATGTTGTTTCTATATCCCATCTCTTCAAACGCAAGTTACTGACCAACTAATACCTTATAGTAAAGAAACTAATACTATTTGAAATTGCAATTGAGTTGCATCGTTTCCATACAAGGCTTTGTCGAAAGACAATAGATGGATAGGTTAAAGCTAGTATAAAATTATATTTTATTTAAAAAAAAAACTTGCTATTAATAATCTTATAACACCTATTTTTACAGGCATTTCCATGATTTCGTGATATGAAACAGACTTGAGGACTTTTTAACATCATACAGAAACCTGCATCGAAGTTGATTAATAAAACCAAAATTTGAACATTATTAACAGCTTCATCTTTGATACAACGAGAAAATTATCTACAAACACCTGTGAATTAAATCACATATCCTGTCTTCCATGTAAGTGCGATCCGAGGCATGTGACGTTCATCTGGGAATAACAACAATTCATAGGGCTTCCGGGCCACAACGAGCCCGTTAAGAAGACGGGCCGTGTGCCTAAAATGCACATTCTCATCGATCATGCCGTGCACCAGCAACAGCTTCCCCTTCATTTTGTCAATGTGATGCATTATCGAGCTGTGCATATAGCCCGATTCGTTATCTGAAGGTAGACCCATATATTTTTCGGTATAAAAAGTGTCGTATCCATCCCACGATGTGACTGGAGCACCAGAAACAGCACATTTGAAAACTCCGGGAAACTTTGCAAGGATCATAGCCGAGAGGTACCCACCGTAACTCCATCCGTACAGTCCAATGTGACCAGGTTCTGCTAAACCCTGGTTAATGAGCCATTCAGCTCCGGTTAGTTGATCTTCTGCGTCGATATGGCCGCAGTTGTACTTGAGGGCGCCTTCAAATTTGAGTCCACGTCGAGCAGTTCCTCTGTTATCCATCTGCAGAAAGGTTGAGCAATCTAAGATTATGGAATAATAAGACACAAAAAAATAAAACAGAGTAATGAGATTCAAGCAAAAACATCATATGGCGGATAATATCATTTTTGGTCCCTAAAGTACACACTTTTTCTGTTTTAGTCGGCGTCTTTCACTCACTATCAAATTTGGTCGTGGAAGTACATTTTTACTCCCATATTGGTCCAACTGTTAGTTGACCTCTGTTGACTGGCGGAATCAATTATTAGGTGTGCTAAGTACATCGTTTGAAAGTTTTTTTACTTAAATGTGATTATAAAAAATAGTTGATTCCGTCAGTCAACGGACGGTCAATTAACAGTGGGACCAAATGTAAGAGTAAAAGTGCACATCCTGGACCAAGTTTGATAGTGGGTGAAAGACCGGACCAAAATTGGAAAAACGTAAACTTAAGGAACCAAATTGGTAGTGAATTTGGGAACCAAAACTGGAAAAATGTAAACTTTTAAGGACAAAAAATGATATTAACCATGTTGGTTTTAGACTTAAAAATGATGATCTAACCTTTCAAACTAATATGTCTTTACTTCTGAGATACTGTGCTCGCATATCAACCGTATTTATCCAAGAATCATACACTAGCTGTACGCCAGGACCACCGTAAACTTGTATCATTGTTTTGTACGGCGGTGGTCCAAATTTTGCTGCATCAGGTTTATAAAGTGCCCCATACAGAGTAGTTCCATCTTTGGCCTCTACCTGACTTATCTCCGGAAACTCAAGGTTAAGTTTCTTAAACCTGGGGGCATGATCTGGCTGCTCATATAAACACGTAATCAAGCTTCCATCAAGCAACGAATTTACGGTAATTTTGGGAGGTGAACACAACGAATCGTGGATATCTACAAACCTTTGCAACTGATGATCGAGCACAACCACATGTTTTCCCTTTCCATGGGTTAATCTAACTGGGGTCTGCGGGGTGGGAATAAGTTGGTGCAATAAAGATGAGATTCCAAAGGGCCATCTAAAGTTCCGGTGAAGTAAACGAGACCAGAAGCCTCATTTACACCGGAAACTTGCTCGACCATCCAATCACCTTGAGTGATCGGGCCCAAACATACTCCGTCTGAATCGTGCAAATATAGATGTCTGAATCCTGTTATTTCAGTAGCCCAGATGAATCCAGCACACGGGTTTTTACCTACTACTTTGTCTAATGGAGTGAAGCAATCGTGCAAGTTGATCCATGTTCTATTTTCTTCTTCCAAGATTACTTTTCTCTCACCGTTTTGAATATTGAATCTGATGATCTTTAGTTTAGTATGTGTTCTGTTAAGAACCTGAGCAGTGAGGATATTTCCAGGCATCCAATTGACTCGTGCCAGATATTCGTCATCTCCAGGCTGGTCATTTTTGCCGCATAGAAGATCCATCCAAGTAACGGGCCCTGATCCAGTGGCGGAAACGACCACCAAACGAACTTTTACATTTGAAGAGCCAGCGAATTGGTAAGCGTGGTCTTCCTGGGCATCTGGGCCCACAGAATTTTTGCCTTGGTGCATTATCCTAAAGAGGGGAACCTCAGTGAATGCAATAAATTTGCTGTCTAGGGACCACCAGTAGCCATTCTTGCGTTCCATTTCCTCCTACACCCAGAATACATATTAAGTTATTGCTCATCATAAACGAAAAAAAGAAAGAAAGAGAGAATCATAAGCATGTTCTAGCAATAACCTCACCTGGGCTATATATTCAGCAAGGCCATGCGTCTGAAAAACCAAAACAAGAATTTAATCACTTATATGAGATTAAACATAAGGCAAAAGATTGATAAAGGGGGGTTCAAGATTCTTCAATTGGAATAGTAATGAGAATGAGCATAGATTAATTGTGATGGTTAATGAGAATAAAAGATGATCAATTCACCTTCATCATATTTTATAAAGAGAATCAAAATAAGTTATATTCATTACTCCTCAATCAACAATCATTTTTTATGCCCACTTATTCCACTATTAGAGCAAAACAGTAACAATGTAACCATCATTCTCATTACCACTCCAAATGAGGAATTAGAACCAAGCGCCCGCTAAGTCAATCAGTTATCAGTAGCAGGGTATGTATTTACAAGAATCAGTATAAATTTTTTCTTGTTTATGACATTTGACATTTCCTAACAGAAACAAAAGGTTCGGACCCAAACTTTCTTCAGGTAAATTACTTCAAAGTAGCCTGTACAGTGATATTTTAAGTTAGAGCAAAAGAACTCTTGAAAGATGAAAAATCTACACTGAGAAATTAGAAGAGCTAAAAAAATATTAGCAGGAAGAACAAGGGTAAAGAATGCATAATGCAGAAAACTTATAGGGCATCCACGATCTACTGATACATATGTTGTTCGTAGAAACATATTTAGTACAGCGTATTAGAGAGAAAAAAGTAAATCAAACAAAACAAACGAACTAATGCTTTACTACGGAGTTTTCATCAGCACCGAATGTTAACTGTTTTGACGCTTCGTATAGAAAGTTCAACACGTGTAGCTCATTATCCTTCACATATGCAAGCATGTTTCCATCTGGGGAGACACGTGGGTCTATAATCGGAGAGCAAGAAGCACTTGGAAGTTTAAGCTCCGGTTGAACTGCAGTGTCTTGAATAAATATCTGCTGATACTATATTATCAGGTCATCTAAAGTAAAATAGCTTCATAAAACACGAAACACCACCAATACTATTTAAAGATGCATTTGACTTGCATGGTGCGTAAAAGTATTGGCCAAATAACATTCAATTTTCAGATATAAATCAATCTCTTTAAACAAACAAACAAGTGAGTGTTAAACGACATACCCCAGCTGGTAAAAGTACGATAACTCTCTTCCTGTTTAAGCTCATTTTCACCCATTCATAACGTGTTACGCCTAATCCACGCTCCCTTGATCTCTCCCTCCTCAATTTCTCCTCATTAGAAAAATTATTCTCATCTGCCCCACTATCCGGGGGGCTGAAAAACAATTCATGCTCGCCACTCTTGAGATCGAATACGAATAATCTTCTATACAAACTCTGATCGGGGCTAAACAAGTACGCTACACAACTATCATCGGGGCTAAAACTAATTGAAATTGGCACTCCATAACCTGGCAAAGGGTACTGCACTATCTCATCCACAGGGAACATAGTGCGATCATCCACAACATTTGCAGCACTTGTGTCATTTACAGGCATATCTCTTGATCGTTTCCTACTCGTGTTATTAGTTGATTGCATTACAAAAATATCCCAAGATTGAATGCCTTATGCACCAAAGAACACATGCTGACAATCTGCTAAAGAATTGGACAACATTAATCAGTTAAGAAGCTATTAATTGTAGAACAAACAGTTAATTTATACTACTTGCTTTAAAAATTCCAGAATAGTTTATGATCAAGTCCACAATGAACTACTAGAAGAAATCAAGAAACAGAATAGTAAGTATAAGAATGTTGAATTTTTTATTTTATTTTTTTTGTTTATGGTTTAAGAATAAATAAGAACAGATACTTGATCAAGCTTTAACAACAATAAGAAAAGTAAAACAGTGGAGAATTATGAGAAAGTAGTTGTATGAATCATATTAATAACCGAATAATTGTAATTAAGCAGCATAAGTTAATTAGCAAACACTGAGAATCGGAATATTTCAACCTGACCTGGGTTTGATGATCGGGCAATAAAGATGATCGGATTAGGATTAGGACAAATGATGGGACTTTATAAAGATTTTAGGATAATGGGAATTACAGTAAGATTAAAGGGGAATTTATTCCAGAATTTGGAGAAATTATGAGTTACAAGAATGGATCAGAGGAGAAAATAGACAGCGAAATGTGCCTTTCTTTGCTTTTACTGGAAGTGATGCGCGTTCAACACTCTCAAAAAGCGTGGATTGTTTTTTCGGAAGTAAATTTGGTTTTCGGTTTTTTTTGTGCTTGCAGTTAATTTTATTTTTAAAGATGTAAGATGTTATTTGAAATTTTGAATTGAGTATTTTTTGTGTATAGATTAAAAAAGTTAGTTGAAATGTAATAACATGAAATTACTACTTTTTAAAATTATCATTCGATCTAATTTGACCTGAAATTATTATTTTTGAAAGTTAGTCTTTGCAACACCCTAAAGACTATGTTTATTTTGGGTTGGCCAAATAATTAAATTTAGCACATACTTTTGAGTTTTCATTAATTTTAGCACATATTTTTTTCTCTCTCCAAATTTAACACATACTTTCACTTAATATTTAAAAACATCCCAAATTATTATTTTCGACAAAATTCGTCTAATGTGGTTATTGGAGGTCACATGTCTTGCTGACGTGTACATATTAAAATAAATAAAAAATAATAATATCACCACCTAAAAGAGAAAACGCGGTATATAAAAATATCTCGGGTCACTATTTTTTAATTTTAGGCGGTGATATTTTTTATTTTTTATTTAATATTTACACGTCAGTAAGGCAGGTGAACTCCAATAATCACATCAAACGAATTTTGCCGAAAATAATGATTCGGGATGTTTTTAAATATTAAGTGAAAATATGTGTTAAATTTGGAAAGAAAAAAAGTATATGTTAAAATTGATGAAAATTTAAAAGTATGTGCTAGATTTGATTATTTAGCCTTTTGGGTTTTAGGTGACTTTTAAAAATCGATTTTTGAAATTCTGGAGTTCGAAATCCTAGTGAATAATAAATATATGTTATATTGTAAAAATCAATTTTATGTCAAATTAATGCGTAAAAGTTAATGATATTGTATTGTTAGGTGAGATTGTAAATTATTAGATGATTATTAGAGTTTATAGATTGATTGGGGTGGTTTTTAAAAACCAGTTTATATAAAATCTCGAATTAAAACTTATTTAGGATTTTAAAACCCAAAATTAGATTATAAAACTTGAAAGAGGACACATAACCTAAAAGTTATTGTCCTTATTTATCATGGTTAATGGGCTTTACTCTTTTTCATTGTTATTACAATAATATGAGCTAAGCCATTATTGCAGTAAAAAAACCTTAATATCCCAAGCCTCTTTCGTTAGTGAGAATCTAATGTGTAAGATATGATATTTTTTAAACTTGATATTGTCAAAGAAGTTGGCTTAAGTTGCAGAGTGCAGCATCATAAGACAACTCCATTAATTCTTAATATAAAGAAAAGTGTGGTGCTGGACAATTCAATATTTGACAAAGTCACAAGCTATCCGATACACATTAACAAGCAGAACGTCGGCAATACAGTACACGTACGATCACATTCACCTACGTACAAACCCACGCAAAAAACGCAAGCCAAAGAAAAAAACAAGTTAGCTACAAAGATTGGGTATGCTGACGCCGTCTGGATTCTGCTGTTCCTTCCATATTCTCCCGGTGACTCTGAGCTTAAGCTCCTTCCTATCGCCTCCAGAGAAAAAAAGAGCCATGTTGCGTTGGATAATAAGCCCATCGTGACTATCCCTCACCTTACGGTGGCTGTCACGAATGCTACGTGGGGTCCCCTCCCATGTCAGCTTTCGCCCATTTGCTCCTACCTCTAAACTGTAACTGTAGTTACGCGCTTCGTTTTCATCCCCCATGAAACGAAGAAATGCCATGTAAACGGGGGCCATTCCCAGCTGAAATGCTTCAAAGTGAAGGCAGAAATATTGCCCAAAACAATGGAAAACCTAATCCAAACAAACACGAGTTAGAGACAAGCAACACTTCCACTCACCAAATACTCTAATCATTTGTATAAAAGTAGGTCATGAACTATATTTCTTGTACAATCAGGCACTCTTAATTTTTTAAAAATCGAACAAATAAGCCCCTCAACTAATAACAGTATGATCAATTCACCTTTGTCATACTTTGTGTGGTACTGAGACTCAAAATAAGTTAATTATTACCAAAATGAACTACCTTTCTTCCTATAATCATTTCTCCTAGATCATTCCCCTATCCCTCAACCAATAATTATTATCATCCCCATTAATTCCAAGATTAAAGCAAATCCCCAACAATAGGAACCACCATTCACATTGTAATTTACTATTCAATGATTCCCATTGAAGAATTTGAACAAAGTTCCCCTTTGTCTGCCAATAAATTCCAGTCAACAACAAATTACGCATATCAGAAGGAATATATCAATACAAAACTGTATCCCATACTTATCTATAGTCAACTTTAACAGACTGCATATTGCTGCTATGTCTAACAAATTGTTTTCCAAAAAGAATAACAATTAAAACTATAACTAGGATACGTTTTCAGAACTACTAGGTGTGGAGAAAGATAACACAACATGCACATTATAGAACTACAAGTCTTGCCCACACGAAAGCGAAAAGAACAAGAGAAACATTGGAACTCACAGTTAACATCCATGTTGCATTTTCAACTTCACGCGGATTTGACTTAACATAGCGGTGATTGAAGGAGCATCCGGTGTGCATGTCCACTTTGTGGTCGTCTCTCAAATGGGCAACCAGACAAGGAATGTCCCCGGTAACAGCACACTCCGATCCAGCATAAGGACAACTGTACGGTCTGAAGTTGCAAACTGTCTCGTGCTTGAGTTTGCTGTAATAAGGAAAAATCTCCAAGCATCCCAAGGAATAGAACCTGCAGGGTAGGTCCAGTGACTCAGCAACCTTTTCTAATGCTAAGCATCTGATATCCCCGAGCTCTTGTCTGCATGTAGGGCAGCGGTTACCAACCCTTGTCTTGCAAGTTGAACAGAGTGTGTGCCCGTTATGACACTGTCAAAGGGAATATGATCGATCAGCCATTCTTAATTCCACAAGAAACTCAGAAAGGAAAAACTAGTTCACGAGAAAAAACGCTTGATAGCATTAGAACATACATCTTAAGAAACTCACTTGCTAGCTAGAGATTACAATGCATATTACCTTCATAGATAACCCAATTCAATGTTGCATTATGATTCATTATAGAAAACCATACACACATACTTCTGATACAACTTCAGTGAAAATTCTAAACTTTGGATTTCCCTGATAATAAACACTAAATCAGGGGGGGAAAATGGCATTTGAATCAGTAGAAAGATCGTTTGTTTATAGACAGATTATGTTGGCCAGCAAAGCATCCAATATTTCTTTTCAAGAATGTACTTCATGTGTTTGTCCATTTTATATGTGAAGAATGTTTGTTCAATTTGCATCAATGAGTTAAAACTTGCATCAATAATAACTCAGATCTTCAATTATATGTCCCTCACAACTTAAACCACTCCCACCCAACCCACACAACTACAAAACCAAATTAATTGAGCAATGTAGCAGAAACGGAAAAATAATTCAAGAAACTGAATACAATTGAACAAAAGAGGATTATAGAACAAACCTGATGAATGGGTGGGTACATAGAATTAGTACAAACGGGGCATTCGAGCAATTCATGGACGCTAGTGGGGGCAATTCCCCCTGCTTTTGAAGAATAGTGATGAGGATGAGCAGTTTGATTGTTGTGAGACACTGATGAATGGATCTCTTCATCTTCTAGCCCATCAATTGAAGACACACACTCCACATTCTCAATATCAATTGCAGCCATTATCGGGGTTTGGAAAATCTTCACTTTCAAGATCCAGAAAAATTTCCCAAACCCACTTCTTAAATTTGTTGGAAAATAGAATACCCTTTGAAATCCCAATTTTCCGCAATCCTAGAAACCTTCTAAAAATCCAATCATATGCAAACAAACAGGACCCCAAAAGGAAATCTTAATCTTCGAGAGAAATCTGTGCCCACTTCCAAAAATCCAAATTTGGGTAGAGAAAGAGACGCAAATTGAATACCCTTTAGCCGAAATCCCAATTTTCCGCAATCCTAGAAACCTTCTAAAAATCCAATCATATGCAAACAAACAGGACCCCCAAAAGGAAATTCTTAATCTTCGAGAGAAATCTGTGCCCACTTCCAAAAATCCAAATTTGGGCAGAAAACGAGACGCAAATTGAATATATATTTTTTTTCAATAATCCCAACTGCCCAGTAACAGAAATTTCTTCATTCGGGATTTAAAAACAGAAAGGTGAGATGCGGGAATTCCAAGCTTTCAGCGATTTAATAAGGGCTTATTGCTTTTTTTTCTCTGTTTTATTCCCTTCACTTTCTCTTGTTTCTTCTTTTTAGATGAAAGAAGAAACCAAAAGAATCTGAAAGAAAATGGAAGAGAGAAGGAAAAAGAAACCGATTCAAACCAAACGACGGATCCTAACCTGGAAAGGTGCTTCCTGGCTTATGAGAGGAGAGAGAAATGAGGATCGCCGTTGAGTTTAAAAATTATTGATGTTAGGATGTCCATCGCACGGTTGGTATTCTTTTCTTCTTGCTGGCTTCGGTTTCACAAAAATAATGAACACACACAAATTTTGAATTGGATATATTCTATTTATTAATTTTATTTAAATATATATTCTATTTATTAAAACATTCATGCAATTATTTGAATTAAATATATTTTATTTATTTATTTTAATCATAGTTTTATTAATTGATGAATTTAAAACACTCATGTCGCTTAAGAAAAATTGGGTGCACAGGGTCGAGTTCAATACTCAAATTCGTCTCATTGTCATCTTTAATATGAACTAATATTTTTAATTTATCGTGAACAAAGTCAAAATTGATAAAATCTATTTATACGAGTCGAAATTTGTGAGGTCTATTATGCACTCTAATGCACCCAAAATTTTATTCTGACTCAATATATAGATAAACAGTATTTGAGGATGTACTATATGAATCATGCATGTTCACTGTAAGCCGTTATTACTATTGCTTGTAATTATCAAATACTTTGACACTCTTTTTCTTTCTTATAAAATTTAGGTTCGTTTGATTGTGGGTAATGGAATAGGGTAATGGAAATTATTTCCATTAATAGTACTTGACAACTTTGATACACCCGTAATGAAAATTGAAATAAGTAATTGATTATCCAATTTCCATTATGTAATTTCACTCATATAATCATTTACTCTACCCATCTAAGATGATACTCATTATTAATTTTCTAACCAAACAATAACAATGCAATCAGATTGACATCTCAATAATACTCCTTACTGTTATCATTTCTTAATCATACCAGAATTGTACTTTCACCAAATAAATATATCCCTTCAAACTAACAACTAAAGAGAAAACTAGTAGGAAAGAAAAAAAAAACTATTTCTTCACTTATTTCAAAAAACAAGACTCAAAATTGGTCCTGGGCCTAGAATCATACCAATAGCATGAGACGCACCTTTTGAAAAAGGCAAACAAGTAAGCAAACAGCTAATTCTGGTTGAACACACTCTTAACAACATCATCATCTGTTCTGGTGATCCATTAGAAAGCAACATTTCAAAAGGTGGATTTATTTAATGTTAAGATGAAGAGGTGTTGTTGAAGGATAGATAAATTAGTAGTTTTTAAGTAAGAAACACAACCGTCCTTTTCCTCCTCACTGACTGCTTCTGCTTCAAATCAAAGGTTAATTAATGGATGGAAACTCTATTTACTACCTTTGACTTTAATTAAAAGATGGTCATATAAATGAGACGATGCATGCTTGTTTCAAACAAGTTTTATATGATCATGTATTATAAATTTATAAGTGGGCTACCGAAATCATAATTGTTAGATTTTTATTTATGAGTTATTGCCAATTAGTTTAAACTTTAAACTTCTTTAAATTTATATCAAGAAAACAATATTATACCTACTCGATTTTATTTCAACAAACAGAATACCTATATATGAAAGAGGTGTCAGTATTCACATGTAAAACCGTATCAATATACTTGTAAAACAAAATGAATCAATGTACAAAGTAAATAACCGATAACAAATTTTATGATTGCCAAGTTTAAAAAGTATACAAAATGCAATAAAGAAAATATGATTAATCCAAATGAATTTAAAAGAGGTTAGCTGATTAGCATCTCAAAGTGGTTCCATGGTCTAGCGATCAGGACATTGGACTCTGAATCCAGTAACCCGAGTTCAAGTCTTGGTGGAACCTATATTTTTCTTTTATTTTCATTTTTTTGGTGCATTGACCTGTTGACCATTTTTAAAACTTTAAAATTACAAAAAATTGTGCAATATCCTCTTATGTGTTGTTTTTTCTGTAGGACCGAAGGAAAAAACTTTTTATTTATATTCATAAAAGTTATTTGCATACTTATTTGGAAAAATGATGCTTTTCAGTTTTAAAGTGATATTTTTTGTTTGAAAAAGTTACTTCATATTTCCCCAACCGCACAAACCACATTCCGTGAGACGGTTTCACCAAGAGTTGTCCACTTAAGAAAATGATTTATACCTTTCAAAAAAAGAAAATGATTTATAAAGAACTGATAGTAAGAACACTAAACTGTAATTCATCAAAGGAATCCACAACTACATTACTTTCTAGCTACTCAAAAGCAAAAACAAAGAAATTCTGTAGTATGATTACAAAGCATGAAACCGAAAGTAGTATGACATGAGAAGCAAAAATGGTATCGATTCAGCTCACGGAATCAGCTGCCTACGGATGGTCTACGGGCTGGCCTAGTGCAGGGAATGATGCTATCAATCAACCTCGTAATGTTTCTTTAGGAGGTTGATCCATGTCCCGCTTGAAACTGAGGGTAGAACTGTTACAAAAACGAAAAGAGTTGCCATTTGTGAATGAAAATTACTAGAGAAGAACAGGGAAAAGTAGAAGACAACCTTACAAGGAAAATATAAAAGAACACTTTTTTTTTGTATTGAGTTTTTATCCAATACAAAAGGTGTGGCATATTTTCCAAAAAACAATAGCTTTAATACCTATGAATGGCAATCCCAATTACTGAAAACTTTACCTGAGTTTGAGACAAACATGATGAGTCAGCTAGAAACTGGAGAAGGGACAGCTTCTTTGCTTCATACCTCAACTTCCCATGGTTTAATAGCCTCTCCTCTATCTGCATATCTTCCATTGTTCTATCCCTCTTCCATTTTGTCTCCTTTAACTTGTTTACAATCCCATAGTAACTCTGAGAGAGGTTCGACCTTTCACAGCCAACGGAGAACTTGACATCTATATCTTGCCTTAAATCAGTGAAAATTCATATTTTAAATCAGCATAAGAGGAAAACAATATGAATTGAATGTCATAGATAAAAGTAGATGTTTGATTTCTGTGATAGTTTTTTATTGATGAAATAAGGACAGGCTTCTTACTGATTGAGACCCAAGTTGAACTCTCCAGGACGTCTGACCATTCCTCCATCTAGAGATATTGCTCCATTACTTATACAAGGGCGAGCCTGTAACATGTCCTCCCTTGATCTGTAGACTTGCAAATCTGAGAAAAGGTGGTAAAAGAGTGTTTCCCTGAGGTTGCACTTGCTCTGGGAGATAAAATGCAAGTCAGATCTGTGAATGTTGATCATATTGACAGCAAAACCTAGAAAGCCAGGAGGAGTTTCTCCATTCGATAATCTTGGTTTTGAAAGAGCAAGCCTGCATTGTGGATCATCTTCCACGAACTCACCATGATATGGCCTGAAAAGAGACCAAGAAGATCACAAATATAAGTTGCAAGAAGGTGGGGAAAAACAAAAGAATGCCTTCAAATGTGCCAACCTTATATCTTGGAGGCAGATGACCTTAAATCGATCAACAAAGGGGCATCTCAATTGAAGCTGCAAATGCATGAAGGCCAACGTCTTTATCTATTAGACCTCCCCTTCTGTGTGCTTCCAGGGTTTTTACACCTTCATACGTCTTGCAAACCACTGCTAGCATGGTCTCCAGTCCCAAATACTTGGAAAAAAGCCTAAGTCCCACAGTCGAAAAGGAAATAATTTAATCAAGATAATCCAATCTGGTTGTAGATAATAATTAAAATTGATTTGACGGTCCAGAAATTTGTGTATTTCTATCCAATTTCATGATAGAAAAAACAAAAAAAACAAATGAGAACCATCTATAATCAAGCTTATGAAATGACAGAAAGTTCTCATACATCCATGAAAAGAACAGAAGACGAGATATTTGACAGAAGTAAAAGGAGAGGGCAACAGAAAGTGGATTTGCCTGCTAAGATTCTCATCATCTACTTTTCCAAGCGTAGCTACAATACCAATGACATCCTTTGTGAGTGAATGATCAGAAGACATAGTTTCTGCTTGTTTTTTTAACCTTAAACAAAGGGCAGCTGCAGAGTTCTCATACTTAAGAATATTCTCAATTGTTTTCTCTTCACTCTTCAGATCGGCAGGGTCTTCCTCCATTTTTATGATCATACGTGCTTCATCATAACTCTCAAGAGAAACTATAAGAACAAGATGATTATAAAGTGAATCAAAAATAGCACTCAAGGACTTGCCAGATAATTAGCAGAATGGAAAGACCAGGTGGAATTGGTTTAGTAGATACCTTGCTTATCGATAATTAATTCATCTAATTCTTTCCTCAAAGTCTTTTAAGTATTGAACATTCTCCTCATGATGCTTAAGTTTCTGACCCACTTCTTGTAGATCATCCTGAAGTTTCTGAAACAATTGCATCAACTCCATTTTAGCTAATCATGTATATCACTTATTTAATTTTCAAAGCAAAAGGCAACTACAAACACTGACAAAACCTTAGTATGGGCCTCAACAAAGTCAGCCTGCTGCTGCCTCCCTAAATCTTGCATGTCTGGGCTTGAAAAGTTATCAGCCGGACTTCCACCAAAATGATTAAGTGCCGATGGGTCATACGTGACGAATGGCCTTTGACTAATTGATTGCTGCATATATAGCAAGAGCACAACTCAGCTTCTAGATACCATTAATACTCATAAATGCTAACGCATCCAGACAGACAAGGAAAACGGAGTTAAAAGGTTCTATACAATCAGAAAGTAGACACATAGAATGCAAATATAGAACATCACATCCTCTTACATATAGTACATGTTTCCTTTTGAAAGATAGAGTTTCAAGAGCTTTTAAACGAAAAGACAAGCAAATCAATGCCTGATAAATTAAGTTGCAGTAACCAAAAGAATCATTAATCGTGTAAACCCGAGTCATATATACTTGTACTAACAAAGACAATTATTGATCAATTTTCTGCTTTAAATGACATTCTGAAAAAGTGAAATCATTTTCACTTAGTTCAATCTGAGCCAAGTTCTCAAGCACCTGTATATCTATTAGAACATAGCACCATATCTTATTTTCTATGATCGGAAAGAAAACATGCATATTAAATTCTAGAAACGGATTCTAAATAAATAAATAATGTTTAAATCAACATACATAAATCAAATTTGCGCAGCTGAAACCACAATTTCATCGGAAGCTTTCAAGTCAATGAATTGCTTCAAAAAAAAAAAAAAAAAAAAAGAAAGAAAGAAAAACACCAACAAAGTAGCAAAGTCAGAACAAAATCAATCCACAGAAACTCACAATTTCACTATCTGTGTACCTGCATTTCTATGATTCCATCAAATACTCCTATTCCGTCTACACACAAAAACGTTGCATGTTCAGATTTTAGGGTTTTTTTCACTTCCATAAACAAGGAGAAAATCTTGAAAACCCAGAAAGCACCAACTGAGTTGTTAATCAGAAAAAAAAAAATCGAAAAAAAAAAAAAAAAAATTAAATCAAGAAACTGAAATTTGTAAAATTAACAAACCTGCGGTACGGGGTTAACGGGCATTCTCCTGTGTTGTCGGTTTCCGCCATTCATTGTGAGCTTTGGCAGCAGAGATCACAAATAGAGGCTGCAACTGTATATGGACTCTGGAGTACTATATTCTGAATTCGCCGCTTCACAATTTTACAATTTCTAGTTTCTTTTTTTCTTTTTCTTTTTTCCAGTGGGAATTCGGGTATGTTTTGGTGGGGCTGGATCAGTACTTTACTAGTAGGTTGGTGGTGTATTTTGGTGTATTTTGAAAACACTTAAAAACTTAAAAAACTTAGTTTTGAAAAAAATTATATTTTATTTGTTTTACATTTGAGTTTGGTTGAGAAATTCTCAAAAATTGAAAATGTATAATTTGATTGGCTTAATTGTTAATTAAATCATTATTTTTTCAAAATTATAATTTAACTTAAACCTTTTAATTTTAGTAAATAAAATCTCATTTTTATAATTTTCGCAATTTGAATTTATATGCAGTGTGCCTTTTTAATTTTGACAATAAATAATTTAGTTTTTTTCTGGACAAAAAATTATAAGGGGCCATTTATTTTAAGGGATAGGGTTAGATATCAATTAATTATTTATGTTTATCTTTTATTTACTTTATTAAATTTTAAAAATAAAATTATCCCGGAACCCCGGGGATTAAGCGTAAAAACTGATTTTTCTTTGATAAAGAATCCACTACTAGGAGGTGTGATACTTTATTTTTCACGGGGATTCACGTGTTAATTACTAAATTAACCTTGAAAATCTTCCAATCGTGGCATAAACCTCGCGCTCACAAAGACCTAGTTTCACAAGTAATGCCGAACATAGGAGAACGCGGAAAAGAGGGGGAGGAGAAGCGGTCGAAATTTTTTCTACGGTTCAAACTTGACGACGGATAAATCAGAGGTTTAACAAGGTAAATTCCGGCGATATCATTGATAATTTAGGGTTCCAATTTTTTTGCATTTTTACCGTGTATTCTGCTAAGTTTCTTAGTAAGCTCTACTGTTCCAAGGCGATTGTCATGTTATTTACGATAAAAAAATATAATGTATGTAACCACGAATTGTAAAATTATGATTTTATTTACTTAAATTAAAAAATTATGATTAAATTGTAAATTAGGAAAATATCTTGATTTTATTTAGCAATTAAGCCAATTTGATTTTGTATATATCTGATGAAAATGTAATCATTAATGTATTATTAAATTATTGTATTACAGTATAGAGTAATAATGCAATAATTATTAATTAATTATTAATTAATTAATGTGTAGTGTTAAAAGAGTTTTGTAAAATGATGATTAATTTTGCGTGTGAATTTGTGTTTGAAAAAAAGAGTGAGTAGATGTAAAAAGATAGACTTGCAATGAATTTTGAAATCTTAAATGAAAGTCTCTCAAATGAAATATGTAGATTTTAAATCTTAAATGAAAGTCTCTCCCGCATACAATTCAAGTGGCAGAAGAAAAGTGTTAAAAGTGAAGAAACACAATAAATACAAGTTTTTCCGTCCCATTAATTTGTTTGATTAAGGAGTTAATTTGTTTGATTTGAGAAATATAGAGGACAAAAAAATAGCTAGGGTGCTGGTTTGATCCTGGTCAATAATCATCTAAGGATTTATTTGTTATATGTTAAAAGTAAACAGTTTGCTTTGAACAGAAAAAAAAAAAAAAAAAAAAAAAGAGACTAATTTGTATCTAGATGTACTTCATCTCTCTATGTTAATAGGGTATTGGCTAACTTCATTTTGAATTTTAAAAAAATCTTCTTATTAATATATAAATTAATTGCCCTCAAAATCATTACCAAAATCATTTTCCAAAATGTGGAACCATAATGGACATAATTTCAGCAACGGTATTGAATTGCAAAAGAATTCCCAAGAAGAATTGTGGAACAAATTGCAGAACAAGCAGGAGGAACCTGTAGAAAACTTGCAAAACAATTACCAATACCCAAGAAGCAGGAAAAATATGCAGAAAAATGAAATTCAATGTTTATCCCACAGTATCCAACAAACACAACAATTCAATGTTCAACCGAAAACGCAATTCAATTCAGAATTACGTTGTATTCCCTTGCTACTTTATTCGAAAGGAACGAAAAAAATGTGATGGCAACTCATCTAGTAACATGCGAGTTTGAACCAAAATGACAAGAGAAATGAATTAAGTGTTGCAAGATAAATGTTGAGAATACCCCGGGCTCCTTTGAAGCATCTTCAACATCCTGAATTGGCTTGCTCTCAAGCCAATAGGTGCAGGAATTGCGTAATAATAGCAGTATAATCCTCTCATTTAGTCTCGTCATCTGGTAAATGGGACCATCAGATCTTGATTAGTCTTCTAGCGAGTCTTCAAAGGTTGAAGAACCATCTTTTCATCTTCATCCAAGTCTGGAAATTCCACTTGAGCAAGGACACATGGAATGTCGAATGAATTTTAACAGTGCTAGGAGATCGGTCCACGTTCCGTACGATACTGAAGGTTGTACTGGAGCATAAACGGAAAAAACAGTCATTTGTGAGTAAACATTGCTAAGGAGAAAACAACGGAAAGCAGAAGACAACCGAGCGTGACAAATATAAAAGGAGACTTTTTTTCATCCAATATAAAAGGTGTGGCGTATTTCCAACTAATAATTGTTTTAAGACCTATGAATGGCAATCACAAATACTGAAAACTTTACCTGAGTCTGAAACAAACGTGGTGAGTTTTCAGTTAGAAACTTGATAGTGGCCCCCTTCTTTATTTCATAGCTCAACTTTGCATGGTCTAATAGTCTCTCCTCTACATGAATATCTTCTATCGTTCTGATCCTCTTCCATTTTGTCTCCTTTATTTCTTCTACAATCTCCAAGTGGTTCGACATTTTGGTGCCAACAGGGAACTTTACATCTATATCTTGCCTTAAATTGGAGAAATTCATATTTTAAATCAGCATAAGAGGAAAACAAAATGAATAGAATGTCATGGGATAAACTCTGTAATGTAGATGTTTGATTTTTGGGATTAATTTTTTTCTTGATAAAACAAGGACAAGCTTCTTACTGATTGAGACCCAAGTCGAACTCTCCGGGACGTCTGATCGTTCCTCCATCAAGAGATATGGCTCCATTACTTATACAAGGGCGAGCCTGAAACATGTCCTCCCAAGATCTGTATACTTGCAGATTTGAGAAAAGGTGATAAAATAGAGACTCCCTTAGGTTTGTGCTTGTTCTTGGAGATATAATGCAAGTCATCTCTGTCGATATTGATCATATTGACAGCAAAACCTAGAAAGCCAGAAGGAGTTTCTCCATTCGGTAATCTCGGTTTTAGAAGAGCAAGCCTGCATTGAGGATCATCTTCCACGAATGCACCATCATATGGTCTAAAACCGACCAAGAAGGGATCACAAATAAAAGTTGTGAGAAGAAGAAAATAAAAGGGGAAAAAAAGAACAATATGACTTTAAATGTGCCAACCTTATATCTTCAAGGCAGATAACCTTAAATCGATCAACCAAGGGCGTTTGAATAGAAGCTGCAAATGCATGAAGCCCCAAGTCTTTATCAACTAGACCCCCCCTTTTGTGTGCTGCCAGGGTTTTGACACCTTCATACGTCTTGCAAACTACTGCTAGCATGAGTTCCAGTCCCAAATACTTGGAAAGAACCCTAAGTCCCACAATAGAAAAAGAAATAATTTATTCAATAAAATTTAATCTGGTCTAACAATTAAAATTGATTTGATGGTCCAGAGTTTTGTGTATTGGTATCTACTATCTAATTTCATGATAGGAAAAAATAAACATATCAGACCCATTTATAAGCAAGCTTATGATATGACAGAAAGTTTATCATACATCCGGAAAAGAACAGACGATGAAGAAACAGTTAACAAAAGTATAAAGAGAAGACAACACAAAGTGGACTGGCCTGCTAAGGTTCAAATCTTCTACTTTTCCAAGAGTAGCTACAACACCAATGACATCCTTTGTGAGTGAAGGATCAGAAGGCTTAGCTTCTGCTTGCTTTTTCAACCTAAAACAAAGGGCAGCTGCAGAGTTTTCATACTTAAGAATATTCTCAACTGTTTTTTCTTCATTCTCCAGATAGGCAGGGTCTCCCTCCATTGTTTTGACGATACCCGATTTCTCATAACTCTCAAGAAAAGCTATAAGAACAAGATGATTAGAAGTGAACTAAAAGTGTATAAAGATATAAGTAATCAAACACAATATCCTTTTCTAAACATAAAATTCAGGAGTAGCTTGAGTCGATATACGGGCTTCAAAAATAACAGTTAAGGGCTTGGCATATAATTAGCAGTACTGGGAATAACAGGTGGATTTGGTTTAGTAGATACCTTGCTTATCCATAATTGTTTCATCTAATTTTGTCCTCAGTCTTTAGGTATTGAAGATTGTCTTCATGATGCTTAATTTTTCGTCCCACATCTTCTAGATCTTCCTGAAGTTTCTGATATAATTGCATCAACTCCATTTTAGCAACTCATGAATATCACTCGTTTAATTTTCAAAGCAAAAGGCAACTAAGATGAGCTCACAAACCTTAGAATTGGCCTCAAAAAGGTCAGCCTGCTGCTGCCTCCCTAAATTTTTCAAGTCTGAAGTTGAAATAGCATCAGCTGAATTCCCACCAATATGATCAAGTGATGATGGGTCAGACGCGACGAACGGCCTTTGACTATTTGACTGCTGCATATACAGCAAAAGCATAACTCAGCTTATAGATAGCATTAACACACATAAATTCCACCACCTCCTGATAAATATAAGCAAATTAACGCCTGATAAATTAAGTTGCAGTAACCAAAAGAATCATCAATCATGTAAACCCAAATCACATATGTATAATCAATCAATCGTGTACGAACACATATCAAATCAACATTTCGTCCGCAAAGCAGCCGAAACCATCAAGTTAATGAATTACTTTACAACAACACAAACAGTGTAGGAAGATAAAATAAAAAATCAATCGCCAGAAACTCATAATTTCAGAATATCTCTGTAGCTGCATCTCTATGTTTGCATCAAATACACTTATTGCTTGATTTCGGGTTTTCAGTTTCATAAACAAGGGGAACATCTTGGAACCCCAGAACCACCAACTGAATTGTTAATCAGAAACAAAGAAATTAAAGAAATTAAAATTTCCAAAAATAAACCTGCGGAGCCGGGTTAACGGGCATTCTCCACGGTTGTCTGTCAAAGGAAAAAAAATGGGCAATTGGATTTATTTATGGGTCTTTTACTTGTTTTAATTCATAAGAACAGATGTATTAAAAGTTATTGGGTCTTAGTATTTTATAGTGCAACCCACTAGTTAATTTAATTAATTTGTAGGGTATATTATGCCCAATAGCTGGAGGAATAATCAAGCAAATATTCAGTCGTCTCCTACCTCTTCTCTCAACTTTCTCTCTCTATAACTCTCCTCTCCCTCTCAAGCTCTCATGTCCTTTTCTATATGCAATTTTCATTACTATCTGTAGAAAATTACACAAAAACATGGCTTGTAGTGTTGGGATCGCTACAATTGGTATCAGAGCCGTCGATTCTGAGGAAATTTGTTTATCAGAGCTTGAAGATGGCCAAAAAAGATTAGAGCGATTATTCTACACTATATCACAAAATAGAGAAGCTAGGGAAATCAAATTACAACAACAAATCTCTGAATTCAGTGATGGATGGCAAGAGAAAATGAAGGTAATATCTGAAAAAATTGAGCATATCGCCAATACCTTGGGTAATATGCAATTACAGTTAAATGATAAAAAAGAGAAATTAAGGTTGGATGAAGAATCAATTAGTGATGCCAGCGCGGAGCTCAACATCAAATCTCAACAAATTACAGAGCCGATTCTAGGTCAGATTGAGAAAGATAAATTAGATATCGTGGTGGTTCCAAAATTCGATCTAGATCGAAAGAGCTGCGATTGTGCAACTGATTTGGAGGATGTTATTGCTCAAACCCATGCCGACATTGACGTAACCCCTGATATTATTAAAGGCGGTGTGCATTGTTGGATAATGTGGAGAAGATTACCAGTTCAGGTGTGAAGAAACGCACTCCAGCTCAGTACCACATCTTCAATCTAGGTGATACATCTCCTGCAATATTGCCACAATTGTTGGGAATTTTCGAGATGCAATTGAAAGTGAAGGCGAGAATGAAAGCTGAAGTAAGTATATTGTTGTCCTCTTTTGAATATTTTGATGATGAGCATTGGCCTCCCCCTGTAGTTTTATCATTGTCTCCCCATGATTTCCCATGTTTGGCTTTTACCTTTCGTTATGCCTTGGTTTTGCTGTTGTTGATGAGATTGAGGTAATATATAAGTGGGTCAGTATTAGGAAGAAGCTACAAGATAGGGAAGTGAGAACCATACTTCTGATTAAGTGGTTGCTATTTCTATGCGTTCTTGGTGGTTTGATTGCTAGTTTGATATTGTATAAGTTGCTGGAATTGGTTCACACAAGCTTGATTAAAGTTGCTTATTCTGGAAGGAATGTATATTATGGAGGAACTTGTATCACGAGTATTGTTGAACAAGAGGATGATGAGTTGCTTTGTGAATTTGGTAGCATAAGTAGATATGGATATCTTTCTGGTGGTGTTATTTTGATGGGTTCACTACAATACTCATTATCTAAATTGATTGAGCATAGAGAAAAAAAAGTTGATGGAGAAAATACAATGGATATTTCTTATGATCACACAAAGTTGGAAAGGACATTTATCATGGTTGTTTCTGCAAGTGTGAAATCAATTTTAGATATTTCAAGAACACAAGAATATTTGGATTGTGTGGCTGCATATCAAACCAATGAACTCTCTGTTTTTTTAATTGAAAAAAGTGGACACAAGGAGACTTGTCAAGTTGATTCAGCCGAAGAATTTGCTCGACTAATAGATGTGAATATAAATCTTAAGCTGCGAAATGGAATTCTTGTAGCTGTCACAATTCCAGGTGAAATCTGCATAAAAACACTCTGTTATAATGGGAAAATTGATGGCGAAAAGTGTCAAGAGCAAAGAAAAGTGGCGAGCTATGCATTCTCAACGAGGGTCCTAAAGGATTTCAGTAAATTGATGTTCAAGAATAATGTTGTGAAGCTTGCCAACATAGCGTATGAAGTTGTGAATTCCACCAAGTCAATGGATATTCAGAACCTTTTCATGAAAGGTACCTTAGATTCAATATCCGAAGTTGCATTTGAGCTTAAACACGAACAGAGTTCGCCTATTTGCAAGGCCTTCAAATATATTAGAGAATGTCCTCATTGGGATACACAAAGTGATGCTTGTAGACGGATAGTTGAAGCACAAATCAAGGAGGCTCTTCTGAGTGGTGTTGCACTTGTAGAGAAGAAGAGAAGAATTACCATTGCAACAAAACATATAGAATGTGAGAATGTGAAGAGGCATTCTGATTATGTTAAAAATATAATTATTGGAGCTGCTCAGATGGATGGTGGTATTCTTGTTGTATCTACCCCTGATGCACCAATGCCACGAACTAAGGTACACATTTTGCTCGCTTGCCAGGTTGGTGTACCATCACTTGTATGCTTCCTTAATAAAGTTGGTGTTGTTTATAACCCAAAATTGTTGGAACTTATTGAAATGAAGTTGCATGAGTTACATAACATCTATAAGTTTCATGGGGATGAGATTTTAATAGTCCAAGGATCAGTCTTGTTTGCATTGGAAGATGTTATTACCATTCAGAGATATGTTACTGTTGCAACTGGTCGTGTGGTACAAGAAACAATTAAACAAGGGAAAGAAGTTGAGCTTTTAGAATTTGAGATGTTCAAGAAGACTTTGGTATCAATCTGGGTGGGTAACTTAAATTTTGGATTACCGTGGCAGTACTATGCAGCCAAAAATGTCCTGAAGAATTTTAATCTTGATAATCTTTATCTTACTTCATGTGTGGAAGGAGGTGCTATGCAATTATGGTACGGAATAATTTTCATCCTAGATCCTTGGGGACAAGGATCTCAAATTTGGGGCGGTATTGTCATGTACCTACTGATAGTGAAGGAAGGATTTGAGAAGAAGGAAAAAGATGGGCAATTGGATTTATTTATGGGCCTTTTACTTGTTTTAATTCATAAGAACAGATGTATTAAAAGTTATTGGGCCTTAGTATTTTATAGTGCAACCCACTAGTTAATTTAATTAACTTGTAGGGTATATTATGCCCAATAGCTGGAGGAATAATCAAGCAAATATTCAGTCGTCTCCTACCTCTTCTCTCAACTTTCTCTCTCTATAACTCTCTTCTCCCTCTCAAACTCTCATATCCTTTTCTATATGCAATTTTCATTACTATCTGTAGAAAATTACACAAAAACATGACTTGTAGTGTTGGGATCGCTACATTGTCCATAACCGCCATACATTGTCAGACGTCGGCAGTAGAGATCAAAAAGTGCAAGTGAATAAGGGAAAGCCTGCAACTAACTGTATATAATAATACTCTATTCTGAATTCTCAACTTCACAATTTTACTATTTATACTTCTTTTTTTCTTTTCGCTAGGAATTCGGGTATCTTTGGTTGGTGGGATGGGGGAATTTTTGGTTTTTACTATATAAATAATAATGCAATAATTATTAATTGATTATATAATTAAGAAGTTTTTATCAATTTAGGGCATAAAAGATGGTAAAACTATCAATTAGATCTGAATTTTTTTTTTTTCTTCGATTCAAGTTCTAAAAGATAGAAAACTATTAATCAGATCTTGAAAGATAAAAACTATCAATTCGAGACTTATACATTTTAAAGTCATATTTGCCACTTATAATTTCTATTTATTCAATAATTTTTTTATATATCATAATTTCAAAAATAAAATATTAAATATTAATGAAAAATGATAATGTGCATACATAAATAACATTTTTTTTGTAGATCATAATTCTCAAAAATAAAATAAAAATACATTAATAATCGATATTTTTAATAGATCATACGTCCAAAAAAAAAATCAATTTCACGCGAGTGAAAAAAATTAAATATATTAAATAGTAATTTATTTATATAAATAATTTTTTATAGATTATAATTCCAAAAAAGAAACATTAATTTCATGCGAGTGAAAAAAATTAAAATTAAATATAAAATAGTAATTAAAAATAATAATGTATGTAGATAAATATTAAATAAGTACATGAAATATAAATGTCAAACAAGATCTTACAGAATCAATAGTTTTATATCTTTCATGCATGTTTTGAATGGATAGAAATTTTTTTTAAGACTTTAAATTAATAATTTTGTCATCTTTTAGATCCTGAATTGATAAAATTCTATTAGTTAATTATATCAGCAGAAATCCCGACCAAATATGATAAATAAAAGTTGCCTTTTGGAGCCATAGATTGAGGTGATTATACCCAAAGACGGCCTAACACATTTATGTTAGAGATAAGATACAATTATATTCCTTTGGTGATATTTGTTTTTTATTTTAAATGATTTTTAAAAATCGATTTTTGAAAATTAGTGTGTTTTAAATTTTTGATAAACAGTGAGATGTGTGTTTGTTTTGAATTTTTTTTAGTAAAGTGAGGTTTGACTTTAAGTCAAATTATTATGTAAGAACGAATGAAGTTATATTATATTACTCGGATATTTGTGTATAAAATTTTTTGCATATTTTGCAATATGTCAAATCATATGAATCGAATGATGGGTATATTGTACATGTTATTTTATAGTAACATAACTTGTTATATAAGAACGAATTTGCATACATGTTTTTTATATTTAAATTCCTTTAATGTGTTAATATTAAATATGTAATATTTGTCATTTATTATATTATTGTTGAAAAATTGAAAACGATTGAATGATGTAAATTATGATTTAAATATATTAAAGTGTAAGAAGAGAATTGATTGATGTTGGGATATTTTAGTTTTGATAATGAGTTGAGGGAACGAGAGAACAAATTGGGGGAACTCAAATAAAGATGATCGAGATTTTTGAGGTCGCAGAGACCGACGAGATCGGAGATGTAAAGATGAGTTATATGGAAGATCGGAAGATTTTTATCGTAAATATATATGTACATGATATTACGGATGATTATAGTAACATATGATTAAACCTGTATATGTTCATAACCATTTAATTTGTTGATATGATTTTTTCATATGAACTCGGTCGGCTGAGTTGATCTATATGGAGACTGAAGGCGATAGACTTTAGATAAGATTCTTTTAATGTGTTAATCACCGACGTTTATTAAATATGTAATGAATGTGATCTCCCAACGGTAACATTTAAATCCACACTATAAATACAAGGTGGAAGTGAAAAGCGGAAATTTATTATATTATTGTTGAATAAGCTTAGAGAGATTTTCCCAACCCAAGCATTGAGGCTAAATCATTTAAGGGAAAATCTCACCATAGTTGGAGACAACACCAAACAAACCCTATGGTGAAGTGAGGATTGTTGGCAAATGAGGGTGATAATTATGATTTAAATATATTGAAGTGGAGGGTGATAAGTCGAGGCGAACCCAAGAGGGTTATAAGAATGTGATTGATAAATATTAAAAAATGATGATTATCATTTGGATGTAGGTGTTGCGAACCACTATATGGTGCTTTTTTTAAAATAATTTAAGCAAAAACACAACACATGAGCTTAAAAAAAAAAAAAAAATTGGAAAAACTAGCTTTAAATTTCAAAACGCAAATCTTGTAAAATGGGTTTTTTAAATAAAAAAGAATGGACAGTGGTGTTTTTTTTTTAATAATTTTTCAAAATCCAGAACTAGCTTTAAATTTCAAAACGCAAATCTTGATTTTTTAAATAAAGAATGGACATTTACATTCGAGACAAAGTCTTATTTGCACCAGGGGTGTACTATGCAATTAACGTGTATTTTTTTAAACATGCAAGTTGTTTTCAATGCAACCATACAAATGAAACACTTAAATATTTCAATAAAAACAAATTATATATTTAAAAAATGCATTTGAATTGCATGATGCAATTAGTTAACGAGATACCTACTCCACCTTTAATGATTTGGAGCTCCTTAATTATATTTTTGGTCTAATAGTATACTTAAAATTTTAAAGTCCAACAAATACCTCACAAGTATTTGTTCAATTAAATATCTTTTATTCATAGAATCGAACAAATCAACCATTAATCGATAAAATAAGATTATTATTCGATAGCAAAAATTATACTATGAAGCGGTCAAATATGTACATGAAACATATCTCATTTAATCTATTATGCGATTCATATGTTTATGAACACCCAATTTAATTAGGAGCATATCTTAATAAGAAAATATGATTTAAATACCGCAAAAACTTGTATACAATATTGTATAAAAATGATATGTGCAATTAGGCTCAAATTAAGATTCTTTTATTTCTCGCAGGTCATTCAACCCATTTCGGACCCGCTTCCAAACTCTTCTTCCTCGCGATAGGAATTTGCAGCAGCGTGGTTTTAGGTTTTTTCTTCTCCTCTCTTGTTGTTTTTATTTCTTTCTCTTCCTTATTTAAATTCTTCCATATTCTTCTCCCTTTATACAATTTTCATCCCGGCAAATTTACAGGTCTATATGTTCTTCTTCCTCTTAATTTTTTAACGCAGTCTTTTAGTTCTTTATGCACTCTTCTCACGTTGTTCTTTTAATCTATAATTGTGGACTATTAAATCTAATTGTGAACTGAAGATTTTCTATTCGAGCTTGTATTGGTTTTTGTTCATGTAGTAACACATTTTTGTTCATATGGTAACACTCTTTTGTTCATGTAGTAACACATCAAGTTGTTCTTTAATCTGTAATTTTGGACTGAAGATTTCTTTTCGCGCTTGTACTGGTAATACGTTTTTCTTCATAGGGTAATATTTTTTGTTCATGTAGTAACACATGTTTTTTTAGTAATATATAACATTGTACACATGTCGTAAACTCACGTGTTACCATATGAACTACAATATGTTACCATACGATAATGTATTTTTTTTAAAAATGATAATATAATTTTTATTTCACCTAGTAACACATTTTGTTTCTATAAGTATTTTTTTTAACACATTTTTTATGCACTCTTTCACGTTGTTCTTTTTTAATCTATAATTGTGGACTATTAAATCTAATTGTGAATCAAGAAGCTTGTATTGGTTTTTGTTCATGTGGTAACACATTTTTGTTCATATGGTAAACTCTTTTTGTTCATTTAACACATCAAAAATTTAATTTTATGATTTGTTCACGTTTTTTTCTTCATGTAAATTTTTTTGTTCATGTAGTAATACATGTTTTTTTTAGTAATATATAACAACAATGTCGTAAACTCCGTGTTACCATATGAACTACAATATGTTATATTTGATAAAAATTTTTTTTAAAAATGATAATATAATTTTTATTTCACCTAGTAACACATTTTGTTTCTATAAGTATCACATTTTTTTCATGTAGTAACACATAGATGCAGTAACACATAAAAATTTAAAAATTATGTGTTCAACAGGAATTGAACCTGCGATTACATACATTAACAACAAACTTGAACCACTAGGCTACAACATATATTTGATAAAAATATTCTTCTATATATATATATATATACTTGTTTCACAACCTCGATCGCCACCGCCAGGTGCTGTCTGAGCCACTACCGACAAGGGTATTCTAACCATTAATTTTTAAGAAAAATATAGTGTATTGGTATTGCACATATCAATAAGGTGCAATATTTCACAAGAGTCCTTCTTTTCTCTTTAAATACTACGAAAAGTAATAAATAAAAATTCCTTTTGCGGTACATTGATAGAGACGGATCTTGTGGAATAATTAACACATTTATATTAAGGATACGATACAAATAAAGCCCTTTAATTATTGATTCGAGTTCGAACATATTTTGTGTGAGACCGCCTCATAGTATAATCTTTATTATTTTTTTATAAAAAAATTATCACGTTTAAATTAAGTGTATCAATTTTAATAAAAACATGTAAAATAAGTTATTTTCAGACAAAGTATTGAAAAATGATACATTTTACTTTAAGATTGATAATATTTATATTGATAAGTGATATCGATCGCATGGTGAGACAGTCTCACACAATTATTTTGCCTTCGAGTTCACTTCTTAATTATTTTTTGCTTAAATAAAATACTTTAATCTTGAAGCCGAACGAATTGGCCCCTCAACTATTGATTCATGTACAATTAACACCTTAATTATTTTTGGCCATATAAGACATGTCTCATTTATTTTATTATATGGTTCATGGGTTTATGAAACCTAAACTCTATCATATTTTAAAAGAAAATATGATTCAAATATTGTGAAAAGTACAACCAATCTACAGAATTCTCAACCAAACATAATCATAAATAAAAGTTGTTTTCCGGTCACATTGATGGAGGTGAATTTTGCGGAAAAACCAATGCATATATATTAGTGATAAACAACAAACAAATTCCTTTGATTATGACAAACTAGTTTTGTGCCCGCATATTATACGGTTTTTTAATTGAAAAATACCACATTCCCAGTGAATAATATATTTAAAACTAAAAGTCTAAAAATATATATGTTTATAAATACACTAAACATGAATTAATAATTATTTGAGGTGTATATAAAAGGGGGTTCACAAAAATTTATGCTTTTGAAGAAGTGTGAATATTAGTGATTATTGAAAAATTGATTAATAGTAGTAGTTGATAGTGTTTGTAAAATAATTTAAGAAAGAGTTGATAGTGTTTGAAAAAAAAAAAATTTAATAGTATCTAAAAAAAAGTTAAATAAGCTATTAAAAACACCTCCCTTTTAAATTTTAGTTTATAGTTTTTTATAGCTTATTTAATCTAATAAAAGCGAAACAAAACATTACATAATCACTTATAATTTTTTACAACCCGTAAGTGTACTTGCTTAAACCTTGAAATAAAATTATTATATCAAATATTATTTATTCCTTTTATATGAAGTTAAAACCTGCAAATAAAAACAAAATAAATTAGTTAAGAGAAAATTTAAAAAGAGTAAAATGAAACAAGGGTTAAGAAATAAGTATTAATATATTAATTAACCTGAGTTATTAAGAAAAAAATGTGTATTAGTGAGAAAAATTAAAATTGAATGAATTATAATATAAAATAATTTTATTACATAAAATAAATTAAAAAATATACATAAGAAATTAAAACGCCACGTGGATGCCACATGAATGCAACATATTACTGTAAATCAATAGAATAATAACACATCAACACAATAAAATGTAACATATCATCCAAACTGACCTTAAGATGACACATCATCCAAATTAACCACAAAATGACACATAAGCAACAAAAAAAAAACTCTCTATTAATATATAGAGGATTCTTGTGTACACTAGATGCACTGTGCAACTGGTGCATACTTTTTAATGGTATTGATTGTTTTCATTGAATATTATCATTTTTTATTAAACATTAGTATTATTTATTTTTGCTGAATAATATTAGTCATTTTTCATTAAACAAACCTCCATCCCTCCACTATAAGTTTTTCCTTTATTTTTGGGCTCTTTGATTAAGAAAAAATAATAAAATAATAGATGGTGGATCATATTTTCTTACATTTGATGAAAAGTGAAGGGTATTTTTGAAAATTGGGGGGAGGAAAAAAGTGTATGGAATAATGAGTTGAGTAACGAGTGACATTTTCTGTAATATTGTGTGAAAAGTGAGAACAAAAATTATAAATAGTAGAATTTACTTTTTTTTCATTTATAAAAAAGAAAATTTATTGTAGGATAAATTGAAAAAAAAAGGAAAAAACTTATAGTGGGGCTAGAGTGAGGAAATAGTTATTACTCACTCTGTCCACCAATTTTATGCATGATGCTTTTGACACAGATTTTAAGAAAAAAATAGATAAAGTAAATAAATTAAGGGTATTATGGAGTATTTGAGATTTATTTATTAATAAAGTGGTTGGTTGTGAGTGAAAGTACAACGCCATTTGAAATAATTAAGGGGGTGTATTCAATTGAGATTCTATTGGATTTTTTTTTACATTAAAAAGTTTGTGGATTTAGAAAATTCATAGACTCCATGCAGAGTTTGACTGACTTTTTTTATTGATTTACATGGATTTTCATAGACTTGACAGGATTGTGGAATACACTTTTTTATTGATTTACATGGATTTTCATAGACTCAGGTGCTGAAACTATTGATGCAAATGTATATGAAACACACTTGTATACTAATGATTCGCAAAAGACCTTTTTTTTTTTTTTACCGATTCTGGAAAGAACCCAAAAGTTGGAGAACTATATGAAATCTAATTCGTCAATTGCAGAGAATAAGCATGGTGCAAAAACCTAAATTACATAGAATAAGCATGGTGTAGAGAATCAAGAATTGTATTTAATTTGTCTTCAATTCTAGATTCAAGAAGTATTCAATTTCGATTTAATAATTACACATTTTAATTGCATCTAATACTGCCCTGCAATTCCAGAACCCAAACTTCTTGAGAGGGATAGAGAACCCAAGAAATTTCTTGCATAAAGAAATTAAAAATTGAGAACTACCAATTTATCGAGGAATTCAGGTATTTTCATACCCTAATTTGAGTTTCACACAAAAAAAATTCCATAGATATGAGGGTTTCATTTTTGAAATTGGGGATATGATGATTTCAGTGGTTAAATTGATGAGTTCATTGTTTGTAGAAGAAAACAATGGAGAAAAGTGTGGCGCTGGTTTTTCTTTTCTTTTTTTATTTTGAGTTTTGAGATAATACGTAGAAATCCGAGATATTTTAGAGTGAAATCTATTTATATTTTTTGAAGAGAATCAAAGAAAATCCATAGAGTATTAAAATTCATGGATTGTTGGATACGTAAAGATTTTTAATTTTTTTTTAAAATCCGTATTGAATACCTCAGAATTTTTAAAGACTTTTGAAAATCCGAATTGAATATCCCCAAACTTTGAAAGTCTAAAAAAATCCTACAGACTCCACAACCAATACACCCCCCTTAAATGATGGTTGAGGGATAAAGATAAAGTGATTTTTTTCATCATAAATGAAGTGTGCATAAAATTGATGGACAGACAAATAAAAGAAATATGCATAAGATTGATAGATATAGGGAGTATCATTTAAGAGTTGGTATGCTGTTAACCTTGTTCATCGGTAAACTGATTTTTTTTTTACAGACATACTCTTTAGTAATATAAGTCACACCTTTTAGTAATATAAGTCACACCTAGGGGTGGAGGAAATACCGAAAATACCGGTATACCGCACTTACCGTACCGAAAATTTCGGTACGATAACGGTATGAAAATATATAAAATTTCGCTATACCGAAATATTTCGGTATACCTAAATATTTTCGGTATACCGGAAAAATATACCGGTATACCGAAAAATTTTCGGTATACCGGTATATACTGAAATTTCGGTACGGTATCGGTATGTAATATCGGCATACTGAAAAATTCGGTATACCGAATTTTCGGTACGACAATGGTATGAAATTTTTCGGTATCGAAAATTTCGGTACGGTAACGGTATGACGAGAAAATTTTCGGTATGCCGTACCGTCCACCCCTAGTCACACCCTTCAGTTATCACTACGACACTCTTTGCTATAATATAAGTCACACCATTCACTTTTATGAGTAATACTCTTTATAGTAAAAAGTCACACCATTTACAGTAAAAAGTCACGTTCTTTAGTAATATAAGTCACACTCCTTAACCAGTTTCACCGTGAAACTTGTTCACACTATACTTTGCCATCATTTAATAATATTAGTTGTTCATTAATACTTGTTGTCAGGAGACCTGCAAGAGAAACCTTGATGTGTGCAACTCTGTATAATCGTGTTGTTTTCCTAGTAAGAAAAATTTAATCACCAAATTCTTTAGGTATAGATTAATTCACCCAGAGTTAGACAAATTCTGCAACCAAATTCTTTTTTTTTTTGATCGGAAAAAGGTATATTCATAGCACCAAACCGAACCGGAATATAAGGCTTATTCCAGTCCGACAAGAAAGAGTTTACATTAGAGTATTACACCAAAACAGAGACTCCCAACAATAGCTAACAATGTTTTTCACAAACTATTTATGAAACAGTAGCCACACCAATCTCTCTCGGATTCAAGAGCCATCGAACAAAGGGAGGAACCCGAAACTTGCCTTTTCTAATGGAGAGCCACGACCAAGTTCTTGCAATAATTTCCTCCCAGACTTTCGCCGAGTCCGTTTCAATATTATCAAAAATAATCTCGTTCCTAGTTTTCCAAATTGACCATATAGCACCAATCCAAATCGTATCATGCTATTTTTGAAATTTTTGAAGAGCCGAACACCATACTGTTACTTAAAAAATTCTGCCAAGGTACCTGTTGCATTACCGTCGACGTTTGAAGCCATCGATGATATCTTGCCCATATGTCTTGTCCGAAGTTGCAGTTAAAGAGAATTATCACCGTAATTAACCTCAAACATAGAGAATTCATATGGTAAAAGTTTTTCCTTCTGTTATTCATCCCATATTCATCTTCTGTTATACTTACAACAGATCCATTTTCCAAGTGTAATTCTAAATCTAATTCAATTTACTTCACTAAAATTATTTGAGACTAATGTATCCTGCAATTAGAGCTTAAAAGATACCCGATTCAAGCTGAATAAAGCATAAAAGATACAAAAACGAGCATATTTCCAGAAACAAAAACAAAAGCTTCAGAAAGTGTATCCCACATCGATAATAGAAAGAGAAGTAACTTATTTTATGCGGTATAAAAAGAGGGGAATGGGCCAGTGTTAATTTATCTTTGCGCTTGGGGCAATGACGCAGCTAGTGAGGTTCTAACCGAGGCGCGTCTATTGCTGGTTGAAAACTATTTCCAAACCCCCTCTTCGGCCTGGGCTTGTCTTGGGCCGTCGAGAATTTCTGGAAAGGCTCCCTTTACTGGGTAAAGCCTCAAATTCTAGTTTCAATCTTTTTTATTTAGGATAGGCCTTGTTTTTTATTGGGCTTGCCCATGCGAACACTTAATTTTTCGAATTCTATTCGGCTTGATTAATTATTATTTGCACACTTTTAAATATAAAATAAATGTTTAGACAGAAACATGAAATTTTTAACTTAAAATTAAATTTTGTAATTGGTGTAGGTAAGATAAAATTTAGTAGTTTATGAAAAGGTAAGATAAAGTTGAGTGGTTTATATTTTTCTCGGTCCATGTGGTTCAAATTAGGATTCATTATTTAGTGTTTAGGGTGTAGATAATTGATTTAGGATAATTTTATAAATGTTCATACATAAAAATTCACACCAGACCTACTAAAATCTTTAATAATTAAAGATGAGTAGGATAAATAAAATAATACATGTTTCACTACAATCAATCATTTACATCAAGGTATTTTTGAAGAGACCAGAAGAAATTAATATTTAAAGCACAGACGATTTCACACATTTATTTTGGTAGATTAAGTATTCGTTTGCAAATTCTACAAGTGCTCTAGAAGTACTTATTTTTTTAAAAAAATTATGTCTAACAGTTTTAAAAATAAGTGATTTTGAAGCACTTTTAGGAGGTGTTTGTAAAAACTTATGGTTATAAAAAACGATTAAAATTAGTGATTATGAGAAAATTGATTAATAGTTGAAGTTGACAGTGTTTGTAAGAAAATTCAAAAAAAAAGTTGTTTGCAAAAAATGTTAAAAGTTTGAAAAAAAGACTAATAAGCTATTAAAAACACTCTCCTTGAAGCTTATAACTTATAGCTTATGAAAACTTATTTAAAAAAAATAAAACACTCCAAATTACTTTTGCACACAATTTTAGGTGAATATAATCACTTATAAATTAAAAAAAAAACCCATTTAAGATTTCTTAAACATGCTCTAAATCCTTATTTTACACGAGTTGTATAGAAAAATAAATAAAATCATACCTCATGTCATAAACTCATAATTCATAATTTATCTTTGCATTAATGTTATTATACACTGCCATTTTCTAATGCAGAAACATGTTATGAAAATATTTTTATGTTTAATTTTAGAGCCAACACGTCATTAAAAGATAAAGACATAAAATACATTAGAAACACATGTCATGAAATTAAAAAAGTAAAATTCCCTCAATAATTGAAGCAAACAGCTTTCGCCGGCATAAATATTCTCTGTTACGTTTTCCGATGGGCTATCCTACTCTCTCCAAACCCTAACAATTTTCTCTCTCACAAATTTCGTCTCCTTCTAACAATTTTCATCACCTATTTTAATTTGGGTGACTACTTTTGTGCATTCATCTCAATGAGCAATTGAATTCCCATATCTGGTTGAGAAAATGGAGAGGGCCAACACGGATAACGAAAAAGGGGAATTTTGAATGAATTGTCCTGTTCTTTTCGGATCAAAGCAATGATCCGGGATCCGAATCTAATCCACTATGCCTGCATTGCAAAAGGCACAATCGTATTGGCGGAATTCAACACCAAAGACGCTGCCCTAGGCGCAGTTGCGGAGAAATGCCTAGAGAAAACGCCGCTCTATCACGCCACGTTCACCCACACCGTCCGATCGATGACCTACGCTTTTCTGATCGTCGAGCCGTTTGCTTATTTCGCGATCTTCGATGAGAAATTGGAGAAGTCCGAGGGTTTGGCGTTTCTGGAAAGCGTGAGAGACGCGTTCCCTGGGGTTTGTAAAGGTGAAATTAGATTCAGTCCCCATTGTTTTCAGGGTGAATTCAACCCTGTTTTCCGTCTGTTGTTGGGGCCGGGTTTGGAAAACTTGGAGCTAATCGGGTCTCCGAACGGTCAAAGATTGGGGGAAAGTGGGGTCCTGCAAGTCGGGCCGGGCCACATCAGGGGAAGGTCCAAGCTCAATGGGGACATGGAGTTGACTAAATCGAAAAGTAGGTTGAATAGGGAATTTAGCATCTCAAGGAGAAGTGTGGAGATGAAAGTGAGCGATGAAAATTGGGGCAAAGGGGCTGGATTGAGCCGCGATTTTTCGTCAATTACCCCCAAAAATGGAGGGTTCTATTCTGGAGAAATATCGGGCCACCAAAAGGCGAAGAAAGTTTGGAAGAAGCAAGTGTGGATTATCCTGTCACTTGATGTATTCATCTGTTTGGTCTTGTTCGTCGTCTGGTTGTGGGTTTGCCGTGGTTTCAAATGCATCGATAGCTAAATAACAACCGGTTTTCAGGCGTCTTGGATTTTGAGGAGTTGCTTCGATGGCAGTTTATGGTTTTTGCTTCATCTGCTACTCCGTTTGTTCATCCAATCGAGCCTGTGTAATATAGCACCCGGTATTGGTAGATATCTATGCTGCTTTTTTGCATTACTTTTTTCGGTTTATTGGATGCTCTAAACTTGTGAATACTTCCACTTTTTATCCGTTCTTTGCCTCTTTTGAGAGGTTCTGTTTATGGAATGGATTGAAGAAATACCCAATTTCTTCATTTATATGCAATGAAATGATTTTTCTTTTCTGGGTGGTGGTGTTGTCCTGACTGCTAAGTTTGAATTTAACTATTTAGGCTGCTGTATGTGAATTGTGATCATAAGTTTTTTTGGATTAGCATTTTACTTCAGAATGTCACTGCAAATAGTTCATAGCTTTAGATATTCATGGTCCCCATCTGTGTTTTTTTTCCCCTATTCTTTTTGAAACATAGACTTGTAGCAATACATGTATATTTATTTAGGGAAATAGGGTTAGAACATATGAATTATGCTGCAAATAAAGGGATAAACTCCCATGCCTGCTGAACTGAGTTATAGCTAATATAAAATAGATCAGGATCACTGGATAGTGGATACCTAAAATCTAAATCTGTGGATCCATATGTGTATGTATGTGTGAATATTGGGATCATTGTAAGGGTATGTTATTATTCTATATCTAACCAGTTTTAGGAATTGCTCCTAAAAGTTCCCCTCAAACCAGTGTTTGTTCACATTAAACTTGGGCTAGTTGATGTGAGTTCATTAAAAACAAAAGATAAAAGAAGTATTAGTAGTAGGACTGTTTCTTTTTATTATTGTAAGAATATTGCCCCAGTTTTGATATACATCAGACCTTAGTTCCTCAATTGAGTTCCTCTAGCATATGTATTATTATTTGGAAAATGAATCAGAATTACCTTGGGTGTAGGTAATTTCTGGAACAATGTGATCTGTGGAAAGAGCAAAACTCAATTTATTCTATAGAGATGATGTGAATGTAAGAACAATTTCAAATATCTTTGTGCCTTTTTATTCGTTCCTATTTCGATGCAGCATCATATCATCACTATTTTACTCTGGTTGGTTTGGGGAAAGTCATTCCTTTCCTTTCTGACTGGTCTTCGGAAATGGTTGTGCGTTCATTTTTCATTTACTCTTTGCTGATCGGTAGAGAGACTATAATGTAATGTATCTGCAATTCGTGTGTGTACAAATAACTAGAGTAGAAATGTAAGACTGCAGTAGACGCTAGTGGTTTTTACAAGTTTTCATTTCTCCATTCTACATAGACATCACATGTGCTCAGATGGATTGTGCAATAAATTAGAACCTAAAAATAGTTTATGGTTTCATTTTGCTGCTGCACATGTTTTTACCTGAACATATGGCTGAAATAGCCATCATCTTGCATTGCTTGTTTGATGTCACAAATGATGGTATGTTATTTTTTGTCCTTTATTAGAATTTAGGCGTGGTTTTTATGCAGCAAATATGTTTCAGAATAAAGGTGTTTATGTATAAGGTGATGATTACTGGTTCTATTTTCATAAATATAATGTGGAAGAAATTTCATTTATGCCACTTATGAAAGTGAATTGAGTTTTGGGGTGGTTATTTCTCAGTGCTGTCTACACGCGAGAATGAGATTACTATTTCTCACTGAAGTGAAGATAATTACTGAAAGTGTGAATAAGCTAATAAATGTGGGCATTTGCTACTTGTACCAAAGAATCTTGATTTTTGGGAACCAAAGTTCCTTCTCAAATACGACCCATATTCGACAATCTTTTTAATTTATAATATTATCGTGCTTTATTCCTGTTAATGGTACAATAAGTACCAGTTGTAGGATCTAGTGTCTAGAGTTGGGCCTGGGCTTGTATTCATTTATTTTTATGGGCCAGGCTCTATGAAATTGGGTTCTTTCTTGGTAGTTGTTCCAGCCGGCCCAACATGCATAATTGCAGTTTCGCACGAGGGCTTCGTTTTCTTAATATGTTTCTCACTTACAACTTACAAGTGTGACCAAGTGAAGGTTTTATTCATGAATTGTGTGGTCTACAATTTTTTTTTTCTCCAACCTTATTGACTCAATTTGTTCTATTCTAAAGGAATGAGTGCTTAATAAAAAAATTTGATTGATAACAATTACCGGTCCAGTGATTTTGTAGCTTCAGTTGAGCAAAGTTCCATCTTTACAGGGTTTTGAGAAAGTTCAACCATCATGAAATTATACAATCAAAACCTGGATTTCAGAATAGGGTGGTTTCGTCCCTATTTTAAAGACTTTTATATTTATTGCGATTGCGATACGCATATTATAAAGGTAAGGTCTCGTATACACCAAGTGCACAGATTTAAGATCCGTGCACCCCCTCCGCCCTACCCACCCAGCTAAATTCGGGTCCTGGTAATTAGAGAAATTGACATCGTCCACGTGTTTCTCGAGGCTGGGGGTTAAATTGGGGAAACAGAGCAAATTCCCTTGGAGCAAAAATCGGGGAGCTGAGTCGAGAGTGAGTTCTGATCGGCGAGTTTCGAAAACATGGCGTATTGGACGGCGCTGAGCGGCGATGCATTCTGCAGTAGGAACTCCGGTTTTGGTGTGAATGAATTTCGCCGGTATTCGATTCAGATGCGGAGGCGGAACCTGCTACATTGATAAAGCACTCAAATCATCAATTAATTGCAGAATAATGAAATACTAAATAACAACGATATGCTTGAATTACAAAGACAAGTGAATTGCATTAAAGATGGATAGTTACATTGAAATGAGAAACGGAGAGGGAGGTGAGAATTAGAAGGAGGAAGAGGGGAGGAGCATTAAATATCGATCTATTTTATCCATTTTTATGTTTTCTAGTTGAATATTTTTATGTGTTTTTTAGACGCACGCTTACATTATAAGTAGTAAAGAATAAGACGCCATCGCGTAGTAAAGTAGTTTCTTGACTTCATTTATAAATAGTTGCACGCTTCTATTATAAGTAGTTGCACGCTTCTATTATAAGTAGTTGCACGCTTCTGTCATAAGTAGTTGCATGCTTCAATATTAGCTAGTTGCATGTTTTTGTGTTTTCTAGTTGCACGATTTAGTATTAACTAATTGCATGTTTTTATATTATATAGTTGCATGTTTTGTATTAGCTAGTTGCATTTTTTGTGTTACCTGATAGTATGTTTATGTATAGGTGTATTCCCCAAATAAAAAAAATAAAAAAAATAACAGATTTTTCTCTACTTGGGAGTTGAACCCAACACCAATTGGTTTGAGAGTTGAACCCAACACCAATTGGTTTGAGAAAAGGAGGTTCAACCATTGGGCTGCGTTGTTATTACAAAATATTTGACATAATAAGAATTAGAAGTAAATGCGGCGAACCATTTTTTAAAATGGATCCAAATGCACGGTGCACCCTGGTGCGCAGGAGATCCACTCTATTATAAATTCGGATAGTAAAATATATAAGAGGAAATAGTAGAGACCAACCAATGAAATAAAATTCAAATGCAACTTCAACAACATGTTTATAGTTAGTATGGTTTTGTTCCTGAGAAATTGATATAATCCATATTAATGTTGGGTCCAATTTAGGCGCACCGAATACATATGCACGTCAACTCTCATAATTAAAATTATCATTTGATAGGCGCATCTTTTTAATATAAGCAAAATTTAATTGGTAGACTGAACAAAGTATATTGAAGTCAGATTAGCTACATTAAAATTATATAAAAACACAAAAAGGATAAAGGACAAAATGAAAAAAAATAAAAAATCGTTGCACTCATGTTCATGTTTGTGAAAAGTCAGGATCTAAGTGAACATGAGCATGTTCATGTTGGTGAATAATTAGGGTCTAATTGAACAGAGTGTTCGGCAATCCTTCAAGAACAAATTCGATTAGTGTTCGTTTAATATGTGTTTCTACTTAATTAAGAAAAATAGACAAAAACTCATATGAGACGGTCTCATTCATGAAACGGTTACAACCTAGCACAAATCAACTCACTTCTCCCAAAGTGTTAAAACGTCAATGCTCAACTTATGTCCGTCTCACCATGAGACGGTCTCATGCAAGTGTGTCTCAAAAAAATATTGCAAAACAATATTACCGAGCACGTTTAATAAATGAAAAGAGCTTGGATTAGATAGTTAATTTGATTACAACTCGTGAACAAGCTCGTTTAGTGTTCGTACCTGGTTGCATCTGATTAGTTTCTTTGATTTCTTTTTTGATTTCTGTTAGTTTGTTCATGATATTTTTTCATTTCACCTTTCTCTCCTTTTGGATTATAACTGATGTATTTGTATTTCTTATTCATTCAATGAGATATGTACAACTTTGTCATATTGCTTCCAGATATTATTCAAAATATTTGCCATTTCAAGATGAATAATAAATAGTTTTGGAGCAAAATTTGTTATGTACTTTTTTCGAGTATAATTATACACCAAAATTTGTACGAGACACTCTTATATCCTATTATATTATACTCCCCCGTCCATGATAATTGTTGGTTGAATGATTCAAGAAATATTATTAAAGTATTTATTGGTGGACCTTTTTTTTATTGCTGAAAAGTGAGGAGTGATATATTAAATGGTGAACCTTTTTGTTTTATTGAGGATAAAAATATAGGATAGTGAAGTGTTATTTTTTTCATATATGGAATGAAAAAATTATAATGAAACATTCATAAAAAGAAAGCGAGACAATTACAAATTTACAATGAGATGGAGGGAGTATGATTCATTAGTTTATAAAATTTCAAGTCTATAATGTTTTAAAGGGAAGCACGCCCGAAAATTAAAGAGAAGTCCTGACTCGTGCATAAGACTATCACCTTCTTAAGTGTTTACGTGAACTAGGAAATACATAGTAATAAAATGAAACAAATAAATAAATTGTGGTTTTTCTTTATTTAGGGATACTACACAATTACTAATTATGTCGGTGCATATATAACCATGACGGTGTGTATATAAGTAGGTTGGTATTATGGTCCATTTCAGAATTTAAGTTTCCTTACTAACTTGTGGTGTGCATTAGTAATTACTCACCCCGTCCTATTTTGATTATCCGGTTACTATAGACACAGAGATTAAGAAAAAGTAGGAAATAATAATATTAAATAGTGTAAAGTGGGTTTGGTGGGGAGAAATAATAGTATTAAATAGTATTGAAAGTTGTTTTATTTCATTTTTAGGAAATGACCAAACAAAATTAGGACGGGTATTTACGGGAAAGTGGATAATCAAAATTAAGACAGAGGGAGTAATATAGTTTCAGGCCCAGCTAAATAATTAGAGTAGGTAACACTTGCACTCAGTACCCAATCAAACATTTTTCTTTTTGCACGTGGTTTCTGTTTAAAGGGGGAAGAAAGAAATTTGCACGTTAGACTTCCAAAGCAATACAATAGTTATTGCAGATCAAGAGCCTTTTATCACATTACCACATAATTATTAAAAAAAAAAAAACTTTCATATTCAAAATGTAGAAAGTTTGTGTTACAGCTGAAGAAACTTTTGACTGTCCCTTTTCTTGTATCCTATTAAAGGAACTATCCATATAAAAAGTAAAAAAGGCAGACAAGTTTTCATTGTGTATAATCCCATGAAATTGGTAAATGATGGATGACAAATGGTGAGAATCAGTTGCCCTATTTGGGAATGGGAATGGGAATGGGAATGGGAATAGGAATAGGATTGGTTGTTTGTAGAGTGCAAAAGAATATATAGTGTGCTGGAAAATGCAGACAAGGGAATTGAAGCAAAGAAAAAGTGAAGACGCAAAAGCTAATGAGAAAGTTGCGAGCATTTTTGCAGCTAAAGAATACAGCTGGTGTGATGAAGAATCTGTTTCTGAATTTGAACTTGTTTTGCAGTTTTAAGGCTAAATTGATGGAGGAATCAGATCAAAAATTGATGGAATCAGAGAGGCTTGTTGATGCTGGGATTCTTAAAAATGAGTACAAGCATCAGGATATGAGGAAAGGCCTGGAATCAAGTAAGGTCACATTCTGTTATCATACTTGATTTGATCATATTTGATGATTTATGCTTAGATTTAGGGCAATTGGTTCAAAATTCAATGAATATAAAGTAATTGTGGTGATTAATGAGAATAAACGATGATCAATTCACTTTTTCATACTTCGTATGTGAAAATGAGACTCAAAATAAATTAATCATTACGTTTCCTCCTATAATCATTTTTCCTCGACCATTCCACTATTCATCTGCCAACCATCATCTTTTATCTTCATTTATTTCAGAATTAGAGCAAAATACTAACATTATAATGTGATCATCGTTCTCATAGTAATTAACTACTACTACTATTATATATATGATTCCCATTAAAGAATCTGAACCTTGTTTAGTTCTACATGCTAAGCTAGCTAAGAATTTCCTAAATAGCTTAGAAATTCCCCTCTTTTTTTCTTTTTTTTTTCAGATTTAATAGGCCATGCAAAACAACTTGGTCAACAATTCTGAGTCAGGAAAACACAAGATTGCAATTGAGCAAATGCACCATCTCTAGTGGAAATTGATGTTTTTGTGGAGCAACTGAGACAGAAATAGGCAATCAGAAGTAATAAATTTACATGGAAGATGGATATTCATGCTCTTGGAGTTTCTTATAACTCAACACACTAAAGCACCAAATCTTCATGCTGGAACGAACAATTGTGAATTCAAGAGTTTTTTAGCTTTTTAATTAACTAATGTAAAGATTATAAATGAATGTGTGAAGAATATGTGTATATTCAGTCACTTGACTCACTTCATAATTCATATATATATCTTCAAAACCATTCTTACAACAGTATTGCATCAGTTGGAGACGAGAAATAAATAAGAAATAATTAATTAGTTTGTTGGAGCAATTAAGATCAGATGCATGCCATTCTTCAATGATATATCACTTGGAAACATATAAGATCAGACTTATACATGTTTCCTCCAACTCTTAATTTGATGCATGACTGTAAAAAACAAGTCATGTATTGATGTATATCATCAGTATATAGGTCCAATTACGTTCAATCGAATATACCTTTTGGTTAATAATATTGGAAGACTACTTTACGTCTAAGATGGAGATACTATATAAAAATATGACCAAATGGATTGGATGTGCTATTACTCATTATAACTTGGGCACCTCATATTGGGCCATACCCAATGTCCTGTGCGCTCATGAAATACTACCAACACGTCCCATTCAATAAAAAGTGGAATTGTGTATCACATGAATATCATCGCCCCAATCCAAACAGCTCACGTGCATTTAAAACTCAATTAATTCATCATTGTCCCAAAGTACAAAATATGGGGTTGTCCACGCACCAAAATATATAGAGCTAGGGAACTTCATTGTAATTGATCAAATATATACACAACTAGTTGATCACTATCATAAAATTAATTAATTAATTTAATTTGGACGTTTCATGCACGTTGTGCTCACAGTCTCAGACTTGATCTTCTCTTCATTATAGCATTACCGTTGAAGGCCATTAATTCAAAATTAGAGCTACCATTTGACCAAATAACAAACCATGTGACAGTATTTAAAACCAATTTATAGTCACATAAACACACCACCACTAATAAGTCATAAGAAAGAAGAAGTTGGGACACTTGTAATACTAATACTAATAATAACCGTTACTCCCCACTTGTTTACTCTCGTGAACAAATGAACCCAGGAGCCTCCCCATGTTCAATCACTATTAACTCCCATTCCCATTCTATACATATATTCCCCCACCCCCCTTTCCACAAACAACCAATCCGATCCACCTTCCCATCATGGGTCTCCAACCACACGATCTAAACTCTCTTTCTCAAAACTCCCATATTCCAAGACAAGAGACCAACCGCCCCCAAACATGATCAAAACGCCGCCGCTCCGCTCCTCCGTCTCAATCCCCTTCCGGTGGGAGGAGGCCCCCGGAAAGCCCCGTGCCTCCGAGGTTGTTGCATGATGAGACCAAATTTACGATAATGCCCTCGCCGACGACGGTGCTGGACGGGCCGTACGTGGGGCGGTCGCTGTCGCTGGCGTGCACGTTTTCTTTCAGGAAGGGCCGGGTTCGGATGGGCTGAGGCCCGTTAAGAGGAACTTCGGGTCCATGAGGTGGGGGAACTTTAAGGAACAGGGAAAGTTTGGTAAGGGCAGTTTCGACATTCCGCATTCGTTGGGGGATATTTTTAAGAGCGAGGATAATGTGATGAAGGCAACGAGAGTTAAACGGAAACGGAGCTTCTTCAATTCCAAGTACTCATGGGTGAGTTTATTTTCTTAAAGAATCCCACAATTACTTGCACACTTTTATTTGTATGTTCTAATATTAGTTGCACACTTAGAAAAAAAGTCTAAGTCTTATATGCACTCGGGTGCACCATGCATTCATAGTGCATGCATTTTAGAAGCGTGCGACTTGTTATGCTAAAAAGTGCGATTTATTTAGATAAAAAAATACAACTGTTAATATGAGAACATAATTACATGCTTCTGTTTGAAATAGTAGTGGCACATTGTGCACCCAGGTGCATATAAGACCCTCTCAAAACAAAAAAAATCATAAATTTTTTATAAATTTACACTCAAATCTCTACACTAAATTTCATTTTCATAATATGTATCATTGCACGTGTGAAAATGTAATATTGGAACGTCGGGAGAGTAATATTTAAGTTCATGTTTTGAATTAAAATTGTTTGGGTGCAGGCGGATATTTATGCAAGCGTTAAGCAGGTGGTTCCGTGGAGGCGTAGAAAGCGTCCGGTTTCGTGTTCTAATATCAATATGGGTTGATCATTTTCCTTTAATTAATTGCCACGCTTTTGTAAACATTTTATCACTTCAAATTAAACTTTAATTATATAGTTTTACTTATATCTTACAAAACTAATTCTTAATACGTTGAATTGTGTTTTTGATGTCCACATTACTCGACTGAATCTGCCCTACAAAATTAACCTAATATGTTACCTGGGCTATCACTGAATCTAAAATCTGATTTTATGCGTTTTTCTTATAATCACTAAATAATAACACTTCCTAAGCTAAACCGTTAACACTATTAAAAAAAAAAATCACGTGAACTTGATCTCATATAACCTTTTGTGATACTTATCCTTTTTCTGTACTATTTTCGAAACAGAAAATTGGCAAAAATATCATATATTAATAATTCTAACTCTTTTTTATCATCTTCTAATAAAAAAACCTCAGTTTGAGCTTTAATGACACATTTATCATGATTTTGAAACCTCGCGAGAGGAATGTACATTTTTTTTTTTCGAAACAAGAGGAATGTACATTAAGTTAATAAGAGTATGAAGTTGATAACCAAAAAAGAAAAAAAAAATTAAGAATATAGGAGAAAAAAAGAGTGTGTCCGTTCTGAAAACTAGATTTAGTTCTCTTTAGTTGGTCTGCAGTCTGACCTATTTAAAACAAATTTTACATGTCTCTTGATCACTTTTATATTATTATTATTATTATTATTATTATTGTTGCGTTTTCGTGAATGCAAATTAGCTGTGTTGCCTTTGAAGATTACATTTTCTTCTCTTTTATATCTTTGCCTGGTGTTTATATCAAGTTAAAAAAAATGGTTACAATTTTTCCTTTTATTTAGGTACCTGTTACATATATATTTTGGTTTAACCGGTAAATATTGTGCTCATGAAACTTTAATTTACTTTGGATGATACTCCCTCCGTCCCAAACTCGTTTTCCTGTTTACTGTGTGCTCGGTTTTTAAGAAAAAGTGATAAAGTGTTGGGGTAGAAAGAGTTGTTTATTATTATTTTATGTGATAAAGTGATGAGTAGTTGGGGTTAAAAAGAGTTATTTATTATTATTTTATGTGATAAAGTGATAAAGTAGGTATTTTCATTTAAATAAATAAAAAAACAAGTATGGAACGCCAAAACGGAATATAGGAAAACAAGTTTGGGTATAATATACCTTATCTAAGTATTCATAATAGTTTATCTGTGGAAATAACTTGGTGATCAAACTGTGGTGTGTGTACTATTATTGAATAGCATTTGCACATTCATAGAGTAATTATGGTCACATGAACTATTTAGCTAGCCTAGCTGTAACGTATTCGTAATTCATGACTTAATTATATATGGATCGATCACCAAGCCAATAACTCAACTTAATTATATGCTGGTGAGTGGTGACTGATGTGAATGTCATAGTCCATCTATCATAAATTTGTTCACCTACCACTACCACTCAAGGATCTTATTAATTCTTTTTCAACACATAAATCCACAATTTTATGCAGAATTATGAATAATTATCCATACTTAATTCTGTTTTGGGTTATATAGTTCTTATCATAATCATGACATGAATACAATACGCATGCCACATATATGTATAAAAACTGTAACATATAGCAAAAGAGTTACACTACTATAGACCAGTTGTGTTACATAACTTTGATTCATAATTTAATGGGTGTATGTAAGATCGATAGTTAAGGAAAAATTAACCGTGGCGAAAATTATTATTAAAAGAACTCAATCTCTTCCTTTTCAATTTCTAATTTTCTTATTAATTGTTTTGATATTTAAATTTTTATCACCATGTAAACCGCCCCATATTTTAATGGGTATCTTAACCTCCTATATTTTTATCTCAATCTTAACCACCTACATAACTGCACTTTTTTATTTCCTCAGTGTTTGCGTCTCTTTCATTTCATCTCTTTATTTTCTAAAATTTGTAAGGCTTTTTTTTTTTTAAATTCTTCGCTGACGCATGTTTACGCATTTTACCAATCTCATCACGCATCTGTCTTCATATTCAATTTCAATTATCTATGATTTTTTTTTTACATGTTAACTTTTTTTTTTTCCTATTCGGATTTCTCAAAGGATGTAATTTGAATTTTATTATATATAGTTTTTTCTGTTAATTCTACAGGATTTTGAGGATATATTTTTTTCGACGATCTTGATTTCAAAAGTAATTCCTGTTCTCAAAGGTATGAATATCAATTATGTAACGTGAATTTTAATATGTATAGTTTTTTCTGTTAATTCTACATCATGATTTTGATAAAAAAAAATTTCGACGATCTTGGTTTCAAGAGTAATCTTTATTTTATTTCCCAATTTTGTGTCGATCGTTGTTTGAGAACAGGCAACAATGTAATATTTTGGTTGAAATATCAATTATTTAATGATTTTCTTTTATAATTTATGATAATTGTAATTAATTTACTAACTTATACTATGATTTTGCTCTAAAGAGGCCAAAATCCTTATGGAATTACAAATCCAGTGCCGTTTTATAAATAGATTACAAAAAAATATTGGGTAGTAACTGCTGATTTTCTTTTTCTTTTTATTATATTTTTTGTTTTTTGACAAAATTAGAGGATTCTGTAAAAAAATGAAACATTTTGTTTATGTAAAGATTATAATCTTCACTGTTCTCATTTGTTGCTAACGACCAACACTTTTGGGGATCAGATTAATTATTTGATTAGGTAGTGTTTTTAATTTTATTTTCTTTCATATTTTATGTTGAGATTTGATTAGGGTATATTTTACTTTTTCATTTTTTGTTTAGGTTAATTTGACATATTCTGGACAATACTCTTTAATGGCCTATCAATAGCATACTACAGGCGTTTTGAAACACTATTTTTGCCTAAAAAACACTTTTTTTTTTACAACTTCAAAGAAAAGTGCTTCCAATTGTTTCACTACTATTTCAAAACATGCACTTTGTCTCTTACATTTAAATTGTTAACTATATTTTTGACCTGGTTATTATTATAATTGTTGTCATGTGGGAATTCATTTCTATGCTCAGCTTCATGACATCAGTTTGTAAATACATTTTAATGTAGATTTTGTTAATTCTTCCGTTTATACACAAATTTTTTCAGTTTTTACATACACCCTCTCCCAAAATTATTCATAGTTACTTAAATTTGTATATACATTTTATTCTATTTCAATAATTTTTTTGTGTATTCTTTGCATATTTTTGTTACACTGGTGAATTTTAATATACTATGTAATTTAATTTCATCTTTGTTTATTTCAAGAAAAAACACTACTCTTAAAATACAATTTATCTTTATCTTCTCACAAATAATAAAGTTTGTATGGCTACACTAAATCATCATGCCTCTCTACAATAATGAAACATAAGGAATACATAATTTGATTCAATTAAAAATATAACTGTATACATAATTTTTTTTAATGTATACATTATTTACCATATGTCATTTATAAATTTAAAAAAAAATAAAATTTCTAATATTTTTTAAATTAATATAAATATTATCCCACGTAATTCCCGCGTATTACGCTGGGTTTACACTAGTAATCAACTATTTTGGAATGCTAAATGTAACTAATTGACCGTTAATTTACTTATATTGTTTTGTGCTTTTATCTTTTCTTTTTTATTGTATGGGTTGGAGTACTTTTTTACATATAATTTAATCCATTTTTGCTGGTAAATTTTTTTTTACCCATTAATTAAGTTTATATTATAATTAAATTATTTAATGTTGATCGTTATAACCTCTCAAGATAGTGGTACTATTTTTTTACAAGATTTCCAAGCACAGGGCTGATGCAGTTAGGTTTTTAATTTATTCACGTCCGAAATCTATACTTATCTAATAAGTAAAGATAAAAACTTGTATGAGATAAGACGGGGTATCACTTAACATAAATCAGCACTGATCTCTCTTAAAGTATTAAGCCACGTCAATGCCCACATTATGTCACGTCTCACGCAAGTGTGTCTCATAAGTAAATGTTGTACCAAAAAAATATTACTAATATTATCATAAAATATTAAAAATATTAATAAAGTTCATGTAGCTCAAGTGGTAGAATTAATTTTATTTTATCTTATTTGCCTACAAAAGATATAAGGTTCAATTCCCCATATCTATAACATATAAATACTATTTTTTTTTCTAAATTATTATTATTTTTGAATTAGTTCTATTTATAAAAATACTAATAACAAAATATTATACCAAAACTAAAAATAAGATTTTTCAATAAAAAAATATTGTAAATTTTTATTAAAATTTTAGAAGTTGCATATTAATGATTAATAATAAAAATAATAAATTTTGTTTTTAATATGAACTATACTTATCTAATAACAAAATGTTGTACCAAAAAATTATTACTATTATTATCATAAAATTTTAAAAATATTAACAAAGTTCATATATAAATGGTAGAGTTAATACTTTATACACGAACCTTATAAATTTATACCAATGACATTTAATATTATGATATTAGTTTATAAATGTAGTGATATCAACTAATAAGTATAATGATACCAATTAATAAGTTAGTTGATCTCCAATTAACTAGCTAGGTCTATGCTATGAACTTGAATTATTTGGTTAATTCTAACACATTTTTCTAAACCATTAAACTTTACCCGTATTATACCCTGAATATGATCAAATACCATGAATTAAAAACAAGGTTCATAGCATGAATCATGTCTATACAAATTTTTGTCATAATAAGTGCAGTGGTATATATTAATTTCATGCTATATATGAACAAGTTTTACTGAAGACTTACTTTTAAACAAAATATTTAAATAAAAAATTAAACTCTACTACAATAAATGCAAAGACTCATAAAAAATAATAAAACATTTTTTTTAAATCACAACATTAACATGACTACTTTTAAATTTAAGATTTAATATGGAATAAGTTCAATTTTCTTTTAAATAAGCTTCATGCTTGTGTAATAAAAATATTTAGTCTGAATCGATTAATAAGTGTTATAGGCCAATTGCAGGCAAATAAAATAAGATATAATAAACCTAAATGGTTTATGATAGGCACCAAGTGCACCATACACTCAATCAAAATGTATTTTAAAATTATGCACTGAATACTTTATATAATTTTAAAATATACTATTATAAATGCACAGTGTATTTGAATACACATACAACCCGTTAATGTTTCAACAAAAAGTCCAGCTAGGCTCATTCCAATCCTACAACTAGTTATAATCGAGTTATGCTATGTCTACACGGTCCGGATTTGACATGGCTGTTTCATGACAATATCTGTGTCGCGCCACGTGCGCGACACAATATTATTATTTTTTTCGATTTTTAATTAAATTTGTTATTAATTAATTAAATTTATTACTTAATATTAATTAATATTTTTTAATTAATTTAAATTTTTTAATTATAAGTATTGATACAAAAAATATTACGCACTCTAAAAATATTAAGCAGTCTAAAAGTATGTGTTCAAATAATATTAATACAGTCTTGATTAATAATAAAAATACACATGAAATTTAAATGTCTTTTCCCCAAGCACATAAATTTAGATAAGTAAATTGTCTATTATTATTGATTTTTATATAAGTTTATTTGTATTAAATTATTATTGCTATAAAAAGAAGATAAAAAACACAAAAAATTAAAAAAATTTACATCAAGAGATAAAAAAATTGATAATTAATTATCAACTTAAGCAAGTTATTATAAATACCCATCAAACATTCAAATTACACATTCAAATTAATTATCAATAATTAAAATGATAAAGTGTCTTTTAAGTAGGGGTATGATAGATAAGCTCATCATTTATCATACTCAATCTTAAAAATCACTTTATCATTTCAATTAATGAAACAAAATTCGCTCACAAAAAACGCGTGAAAAGTCAAAGTAACATAAGATTGGTGGACGGGGGTAGTATATAATTAATCTAATGCATCAATAAAATTAATAATTAAATAATTATTTCTAATTAAAATAATAAAAGAATAAGTTTAATAAATAACTAAGGTCTATTAATTGTTCAAAGTGGATCAATTATCGTTTTGTTTTTTACAATATTAAATACCAACAATTAACTTTTAAACCAAAAATACCAATAATTAACTTCTATAAATAAATTTAATCGGAGATCGACTTCCACGGTGAGTTTATCAACTTAATCAATATTTTATTATTTTGAATTTATTTTTTGAACATTTAATACTCCACGTATTATTGATTTTGATTTTTTAAAAATAATCAAAACACATTTTTATGGATTGATAATAATGACGTGGGTTTTTTTTTTTTTTTGAAAGCACGTGGGTTTCTTAAGTGAATGCATAAGACATAGTCAATAACTAATTTGAGATAATTTAGGGATAAAAGTATAGCTATACAAATAATAAAAATGAAAAATCATAAAAAAGACATTAATTAATAATAATTGACTTTAGGATTTTAGGATTGCTACATCCCATTCTTTTATAAATATTTTCTTTTTTTAATTGATAAATATCGAAAATAATTTTAATTGATAAGTATAGGAAATGTGTCATGAAACATTGAAACTTGTTTCTCATGCAAGCCCTCACACATGCATTCCAACACGTTGCACTTTTCCCCCTCTTATAATATGTAAATAGATTTTCATATTATTTTAAAAATGATAGTCAATAAAGATGATGAATTAGTAACAAAAATAACGAGCCACCGAAACTGTTAAGGAAAGTGAACTATTTATTTTGAACATGTTCATCATATTCATTTCAACATAAAAATATTTTAATATTGTATATTATATAATTTTAATTTATATTTCTATTTAATATAAATAAATTTTCATCAATATAATATTATTTACAAATTAATATAATCAAGAAAATTAAGGGGCCTAATTTTTTTCTCGACTCATGCTTTATAAGTTTTAGGATCGGCCCTGTCGAGAAGGCATAATATTCATAATAGTCTTACATTTGTCCTTATCAAATATCTTGTCATTTCATTTCATTTCAACTCACAAGATTTAAATTTTGAATTAGAGATTTCAACAAATATCCATTACTATCAAATCTTGATCAACACTTCACGGGTGGATTGTCGGTACCTTGAACAACTCTCTCGGGTACGCATGTGACTGAATTTCTAAATTTCGATCCGGACCAGTGTTTTACAGATATAATTGCTACTGCTACTGCTTTTGCCTTACCTTATCATATTGATTTCACGTGAAGCAAATAATTCACATAAAATAATTCATTACCATCTTACTATATAATTGGGACATATCAATCCTCTATTTCATAAAATTCATTCATCTATTTCATTTCATTCATCTCCGCCATTTTCAATCAGAAACTCCAGCTGCCTTCATTCATCGATTCTCCGCCATTTTTATCAGTTAATCACATATTTCTACTATTATCCATATATTTCATAAAATGAGTCATTATCATGATGGTGATTATATATCCGAAGATGTTACTGGGATTTTATTACTCCTCCACAGGGTTTACACGGAAAAGAAGGAGTTCATTTTTTTGTTACGAGTATGGCCCGTATGAGAAATATCACATTGTTTAGGCGTACTTCTAATGAAACAACGGCAAGGTATATGTGTAGTGAAGGTGGCAAATATGTATGTAAAAAAATAAAGAATGTGCGAAATACCAAAACCATTAAAAATTCTTGTCCATTTTTATTAGTTGCAAAGCTTTGTAACCCTCCAGAGCATGATATTTGGGTGATTATTGTAAAAAATGGGACACACAATCATCCATTTCCACAATGCGCAGAGAGTTCCAGAATTGGTCAATTAACACCCGAAGAGTAGAGACATGTGCAGCTGCTAGATTCAATGAATGTCACTTCGGCAAACATTTTGGGATATGTAAAGGCCATCAATCCCCAAAATTCTACGGACATAAAGAGAATATACAATACACAACAAAAGATAAGGACAGACGACCGGGAGGAACTTACCACAACGCAAAACTTCATATACCTACTGCAACAGCGTAATTACAGGTAAGTACTAGAATAATATTTTATGATTGTTTTATAAATTAGGTCATTCTCTCCAAACGTGATTCAATTTAATATTTGATTACTTTATATAAAAAATTGATTAGTTTTTCAAAAAAAATTAGGTACGACTTTAGGACAAATCAGATGAACGAACTCGAAGATGTAGTTTTCAACCATCCATGTTCGGTTGTAATGACAACTTGTATCTGCAAGTATTAATCATTGACACGACATACAACACAAACATGTATGGTATGTCTTTACTTGAGGCAGTTGGGGCGACAAGCACTCACAAGATGTTCACCATCGCGTATGCATTTATGATCCGTGAAACGCAGGAACACTTCGAATTTATCTTACGATTTATTCGGGGATTGTACGAGAGGCGCCAACCAAATATAGTTGTTACGGACATGGCTTATGCGATGAAGAATGCTGTCGATGTAATTTTTCCAAATTCTCAATCACAGTTATGCAGGCGCCACGTAGAGCAAGCTGTTTTAGGTCGGGCTCTTCTCCAAAAGGAATTTAACAAAAAGTATGCTGAGACATTTAAATTCTGGTGGAACTATGCAGTCCAGGCGCGCACACCTGAAGAGTGGCAAATTAGGTGGGATGTTGTACAGGAAAAATACAGGTGTTTTGAGGGGCTAATTGAGTATTGCGGAGATATGTGGCTTATGCCGCATCAAACGAGAATTTTAGGGGCACATCTCGATAAACATCTGCACTACGGAAACTACACCACTAACAGGTAACCGTACAATATTTATACTCTTTTATGTTACCTATTATATTTTGGAAATTTACCGATGAACCATCATTATTACACTATTACACTTGATTTAATTTACCGATGAAACCATCACTATGTTTATTGGGCCTATACATACTGAATTCAATCATTTAAACACAATTGATTTAATTATTAATGTAGGGCTGAACAAGAACACCATAGGGTGAAAAAAAACCTAGACGACAGTGTTGAGATTATACTGAAAAGTATGCTTTTTACTTTGTATAATCAAAACTGATTTTTCAAACTTATTTACTGAAATAAATTGTTTATCACTGATGTTTTAAATATGATTGAATGTTATATATATTTACTGCATAACTGTTCAATAATTCGTACGTGTTACACTGTAGTTAATTTAGTGATACCAGATCACAGAAGATTAAATTAACAGTCCCTTGTAACTAAAAGTACGTCATTCACGACCTAGATGGAAATGAACAACCCATCATGAAAGGTTGAGGTGTAAGGCTCAGATTGGTTTGTCTTGACCAAGAGATTACACTAGTGCATGACTGATGCGCTGAATAGGACCTACATGAGGAAAATACTTCAGAACTGAACAAGGAAGAATTAGACCTCAGTGGTTCGTTATTTCTTAATCTTCGTTCCTTAAATAGGATCATGTGTGGTTGGTAACTATTGCTTTGACTTATCATGGGTAGAGAATCAACGAGATTCAATACTTTTTATCTTGGGCAATATTATTGGTCACATGTGATTGCTAAGATTTAATACGAAGAATCGTGTAAGTACGCTTGCTTGATTTGCCCCCTTGGGAGGTTCATAAGCTTTATCATACCAAATCTTGCAAGTGGAATTAGTTTCCGGTATGGATATTAATGTTGAACCTTTCCTCGACCAAGGATAAAAGATATTAATTACCGGAAAGCTATTTCAGTGGCTTGAATTAATTAATGTGCTAGATAATCTTAAACACGGGAAATAATGACCGGGAGCCATATTGACTGTAATATGGGTTAAGATGGATAGTGCAATATTAATTATGTAGTGGGATTAATTAATATTTATGGGCTTGAATTATATTGTGGCTCAATATTAGATATTCAAGATCCATTAGAAGGTCCAATCTTAATTCTCCTAAAGGCCCCCTGAGTAGCCCAACAAATAGTCCAATAATTGAAAAAGGTGATTAAAATAAAATAAATATTGTTGCTTAATTTTTCCTCTAATTTTTGAAATTTATGGATAAAAGAGGGAGAAAGATTTTCTTTGAATTTTGTTATGGAATGAAAATATGTATTCTTTGAATACAAGATTATCTCATTAAATTCAAGAAATCTCCCACTTGGTTATCTATATGGAATTTTCGAAATTTTGAGAATAATGGGCAAGAAAGATTTTCTTGATTTTCTTGAAAAGATATTATGGAAGATATGTATTTCTTGAAATACAAGAATATCTTATAAATTCAAGAAGATCCAAATCTTGGAATCTTGCAAGACATTATTTTCGAAAATTACCATAGCAAATAGAGAAGGTGGGATTTTGTGGAATATTATAATTATGGGAAAAAGAATATAAGAGATATATTCAAGATTTCTTGGTGATCAAGAAAAGTCTTTTCCCACATTGATTTTTCACTAGAAATTTCGACCACCTCCCTCTTATAAATGGGGATGATTAGTTCATTCCCAAGTACAATTCCATGTCTTTGGAAATATTAGCAAATCCCAAAAGGTGGTGCAACAAAGTATATTTTTTCCTTTTGTTAATTGTTCGACGAGTGTCCTTCCACCGGATAGTTGAGCAAGGGCTAAGGGAATACTTGGGAAGTCCTTTTGGTTAGTCCATCCGACCGAAGTCACTGCCATCCCTAGAGGTACGTTCACGTAAACCCGTAGATTCCCCATGCGTAGGGTTTTACGTGCTTTTTTATATGCATGATTTGTTGTTGCAATTATTATTTGAATTAATATAGGATTAATTCATGCTAGTAATAATTAATGAATTAAATTTGTATTTAAATATTCACCCGAATAGATCGTGCAACTCATTCCCCAACAACCGGTATCGAGCCACGGTTTGGCTCAATTTTTTAAATTGTAATTTAATTCGTGGACATTAAAATTGAAATTGGATAGTAGAACATTAGATCTGTTTTTTTGCGGTATCCAATTGTCATGGATTTTAATGTGTTTATTTATGCATGCATATAAACCGTGGTTTTTAATTCGATTCATTCGGATTTGTTTTTGCCTAAATGAGAAAATCCACGAGTAGACTAGGATTTGTTTGATTTGATCAATGTAATAGACTAGTCTAGATCTAGGTTTATTTATTTTTTGTAAATAAATTGTAACCGGATCGGAACGAAGAGACGAAGAATTAAAGGATGAAATCGAGAACCAGGCGTGAGCCTTGGCCGCTGGTAGGTATGCGTAAAAGACGGCCTGATGACCCTAGGAAACGAACAGCAGGCGTCTCTTATTAGGTGCCGTCTGTGATGCCGTCACAGCGCTCAGGCCAAGACGAAACGGATGTCTGTGACATGTGAATGCAGTATGTATGATCTATGTGTTGCCGAGGTGAAGCGAAAGCCAGGGAAAACCGGTAGCATCCTGTATCAGGATCTAGGCCTTGCCAACCTAAAGCGTCTTAGGAAACCTTTGGCAGCCTTGCTTGACGACCGATGCAGTTCTTGAAACATCTTAGGCAGTGGCGGCGGATCTTGGCGTGCATCGGTGTGGTTGCTGGCGTGGTGGTTCGAGGCGAAGTATTTTTGAGGCGAGCAGTGGGAGAAAATTGAGGCCGTGTTTTCTTGAAGATCAAGTTAAGAAAAAATCAAACCATGACAATTGGATAATTTGTGCCCAATATGTTTATTTTTTCGTTTTTTGCTTGATTTATTTGTGCTATCTTATGCTTTATTTAATTTGTTTAAATGTGTTTGCATGAGGGTTGCCAAATGGAAAAATCTCAACTTCAAAATTAATAAGTATGTTTAAATAATTAATTGACAATTTTATTCCGGTTCATAAAATTGAATTAATTTTGACCTCCATGATTTATTTATTTGTGAATTCTTTTGGAGAAATTTCCCTAATGGGACGGTCAAAAGATAGGTTTCACATGAATGAATTCCAAACGGATGATTGTGGGTTATTACTAGTGGCGACGATGACCTCCCAACGAGGCTCGATCAAAGCAAAATAGTAATCCTGTATTTAATCATGGTTATTACTTAGGTATAAAATTGATATGCATATACTTCTCCGAAGTCTCTGTCAATTTTATATTGGTCAAGTGGGAGCCAACTTTTAATCTGGATATTAAAAGTTTGTAACTGTTCTTGTTTGTAACCTGCTTGAATGTGTTTAAATAATGACCCACCCAACGTGGCTTATTTAAACTGTTTTGAGATGTTGGCTGATGCATGTTCATATTTTTTTGAGATTTTAATATGATGCATGTGATCAAACCTTGTGATATATTTCTGCATATGCATATTATTATTTATTTCAGTTCATCATGTCGCAACCTTTTAATCCACTGTTCAATATACTGAAAAAAAATTTGCTCACTGGAGAAAATTTTGTTGATTGGAATCGAAAACTCACTATTGTCCTCACTGCACAAAGCCATAACTGGGTTCTGACCACACCTAAACCGGATAAACCATCAGATGAGTCCACTAAAACGGTTAAGAAAGAGTATGCTGACTGGGAGCGGTCTAACGAAATGGCAAAGTGTACCATCTTGGCTTCTATGTCAGATGTGTTGCAACACCAACACCAGAACGTTGAGACCGCTGAGGAAATCATGACTAGTCTTAAAGCGATGTTTCAACATCAAAACTGTGTGGCTCGTCAGATCACCATGAGGGACTTGCTCTCTATGAAAAGGGTGGAGGGAACGCCCGTAAGGGAGCACGTTCTCCAGATGATGGCTCACCTTAATAAACTTGAGGTACTTGGCGCTGAATACGATATCGAGACCCAAATCGATTTCGTGCTCCATTCTTTGCCGAAAAGCTTTGAACAGTTCAGGTTGAACTACCAGATGAATAATCAGAAGTTCTCGATGCCTGATCTGTTGCAAGCTTTAGTCTCGGCAGAGGCGATATTGGGGCAGAAAAGCCAAGCCTTGGTGGCAAACGGACCTTCTTCTTCTTCTTGACCAAGGGGTGGTAAGAACAAGAAAAGGAACAAAGGCCACAAGCAAGTGAACTCAAGTGTTGCCAATGGCAAAGATAAGGTGAAGAAGGGTGGTGGAGTGAACAAGCCAGCTAAGGGGAAGTGCTTCAACTGCGGTGAGAAAGGACATTGGAGGTCAGCCTGTTCCAGACCTAAGAGGGATGGAAAGAAAGGTAATTCTCACGCACTAGTTGTTGAAACTTGTTTAGCGGCGTATGCCTCCCATTTTGTGGGTGGTGGATACGGGATCCACTAATCATGTTTGTTTCACATTACAGGGGTTCAAGCGGACCCGACAACTTAGTGGGAGTGAGGTCCTCATCACACTGGGCGATGCTACGAGAGTGGCAGCTGAAGCAGTGGGAGAAGTGCACCTGTCTTTTGAAGACAGTGTTTTAATTTTTTAGATATTCTTTACGTTCCGGATTTTAGAAAGAATTCATTTTCAGTTTCTAAACTTTTATGATGGATATTTGGTTACTTTTTAATAAAGTTGTTACCATTTTTCTTTTGATAAATTTATCTGTCATGGAACGTTGTTGAATGATCTCTATACAATTAACTGTGCACACCACTCACGAAATGTATCCTATAACACATCAACTGTTTCTGAGAAAAGAAAACGTTAATCAGACGTGAACAAGACATTTCTTTGGCATCTAAGATTGGGTCATATAAATCCAAAGAGGATCCAAAGGTTGGTGAGAGACGGTTCACTAGGGCTTCTCCAAGTTGAATCGATTCCAACCTGCGAATCATGTTTGGAGAGTAATGTGACCAAGAGGGCATTTGGAGCCAAGGGGAATAGGGTCAAAGAAGTGTTAGAGATCGTTCACACAAATGTATGTAGTCCAATGTCAACCAAAGCAAGAGGAGGTTATGAGTAATTTTATTGATGATTACTCAAGGTACATTTTCCTTATGAAGCATGAATATGAGACCTTTAAGAAATTCTAAGAATTTAAGGCTCAAACAGAGAATCATAGGGAAAAACGTATCAAGTCTCTACTATCTGATCGTGGAGGCAAATACCTCAGCGATGTATTTTTGAACTACTTATCTAATGAAGGGATTGTATCCCAGCTCACTGCACCCGGAACCCCTCAACAAAACGGGGTTGCAGAGCGAAGTAACATAATTCTTTTGGAAATGGTTAGATCAATGATGAGTTATGCGGATCTTCCCGAGTCATTCTGGGGTCATACCTTGGAAACAACGACCTACATTATGAACTTGGTGCTATCCAAATCGGTTCCCAAAACTCCCAAAGAATTGTGGACCGGTCGCAAGCCTAGTATGAGACACATGAGAATTTGCGGGTGTCCGGCCTACGTGTTGGAGAAGGAAGCCGGTAAATTGGATCCTCAATCAGAATTAAGGCTGTTTGTAGGATACCCAGAGGGAACAAAAGGGTGTATGTTCTATAGTCCCGAAGATCAAAAGGTGGTCATCCGCACCCACTTTAAATTTTTGGAAGAAGACTATATGAACCAAAGAAAACCCAGAAGTGAGATTACCTTAAATGAGCTTAGAGGGCAAAACTTCGATTAACTGTTATACTAGATGATATACCAAATGATCGCTTTCAACTGGAGCCTCGTCATAGTGGGAGGGTTGTTAGACAGCCCGAGAGATTCATGGGAATAGGAGAGTCCTCGAACTTGATTCCCGGAATCAGACCCATGGACATATGACGAGGCACTCCAAGATAAGGATGCAGATTCTTGGCAAACAACAATGAAAGCCAAAGTGGGTTTTATGTTTCATAATAGAGTGTGGGAGCTAGTCGAACCACTTAATGGGGTCAAATCCATTAGATGCAAGTGGGTATATAAGAGGAAAAGAGGACCGGACGGGAAGGTTGAAACCTTTAAAAAAGCAAGACTAGTGGCGAAAGGTTACACTCGAGAAAAGAAGGATCGATTATGAGGAAACTTTTTTCACCGTAGCCATGCTTAAGTCCATCCGTATTCTCTTATCGATTCACAAGATTTTCGACTTTGAAATCTGGCAAATGGATGTCAAGACAGCTTTCCTTAACGGAAGTCTTGATGGAGAGATCCATATGCAACAACCCCAAGGCTTCATTGAAACAGGCCAAGAACACCAAGTTTGTAAGCTCAAGAGGTCCATTTACGGACTCAAACAGCATCGAGCTTGGAACCAAAGTTTTGATCATGTAATAAAGTCTTATGGGTTTGATCAAAACGATTTTGAAAGTTGTGTGTATAAAAGCGTGTCGGAACTGCATTGGTATTCTTAGTACTATATGTAGATAACATTGCGATCATCGGGAACGATGTGAAGGTGTGATCAGACGTAAGGGCATGGCTTTTCAAAATAATTTGATATGAAAGACTTAGGGAAAACCGTACACATCCTTGGGATCAAGATCACTCGAGATCGCAAGAAAATGATGATCGGGTTATCGCAAGTTTCATACATAGACACTGTCATGAAACGCTTCAGCATGCAAGATTCCAAGAAAGGATTCGTACCTTTCAGACTTGGAATCCATCTATCCACGAAAATGTTCCTTAAGACGCAAAATGAGATAGATGACATGAAAGGAATTCCTTGTGCTTTACCGTTTAAACGGAAACCTTATGTATGCAATCTTTATTATACGAGACCGGATATCTGCTTTGCCGTAGGCATGGTAGCAAGATATCAAAGTAACCCAGGGAAAGAGCATTTGACGACAGTTAAAAACATTCTGAAGTGTCTGAAAAGAACTCGGGATAGAATGTTGATTTATCGATCGATACTCCAATCCCCATCGGCACACTACGGACTCGGATTTCCAATCGATTTAGATTCGAGAAATTATCTGCCTCGATTAGTGTGTTTCCATTTGGGAAGTGTAGCCATCAAATGGACGAAAGTGTGTAGCGTAAATGCATCAACGACTCAACCATGGAAGTCGGGTAAAGTAGTGCTTGTGAAGCGAATGAAAGAACCGATTGGGCTCTAGATCTTCTTAGTGGACTTGGATGGTGTTCAATTTATCTAGCAATATCTGCTGAGGCGATTTGCAAATTCAAGAGAACCAAGAGTCCACGAGTCAAACAAACACATTAAAGGAAAGACATCTTATACGAGAAATCGTTAAGAGAAGATATAGATGTGGCAAAGAAAGATAGCGTCGAGGACGACCTAGCAGATCCATTCACAAAGCGTCTGCCTCTGAATACATTCGAGAGACATGTGAGTGGAATGGGTGTCAAGACCGTTGCCAATCTGCTTTGAGTATAAGTGGGAGAAATTATTAGGTTCGTGTAGGTGACATTAGATGTCACGTACTACGCGAGACATTTTGTAGTATACTTAAAAGAAGACTTTGAGTATAAGTGGGAGATTGTTGGGATTATACTGAAAAGTATGCTTTTTACTTTGTATAATCAAAAGCGATTTTTTCGGACTTATTCTTGAAATAAATTGTTTGTCCGCGATGCTTTAAATATGATTGAATGTTATATATATTTCTTTGCATAAGCTGTTCAATAATTAAAGACGTGTTACACTATAGTTAATTTAGTGATACTAGATCACAAAAGATTAAATTAACAGTCCCTTGTAACTAAAAGTACGCCATTCACGACCTAGATGGAAATGAACAACCCATCATGAAAGGTTGAGGTGTAAGGCTCAGATTGGTTTGTCTTGACCAAGATATTACACTAGTGCATGATCTTGTTGAATAGGACCTCTGAGGAGGATAAATTCTTGAATGAACAAGGAAGAATTAGACCTCGATTGGTTCGTTGTTTCTTAATCTTCGCCCCTTAAATAGGATCAAGTGGGATTGGTAACTATTGCTTTGACTTATCATGGGTAGCGAATCGAGAGATTCAATACTTTTTATCTTGGGCAATATTATTGGTCACATGTGATTGCTAAGATTTAATACCGAAGAATCGTGTGCAAGCACGCTTTTGCTTGATTTGCCCCCTTGGGAGGTTCATAAGCTTTATCATACCAAATCTTGCAAGTGGAATTAGTTTAAGTATGGATAATAATGTTGAACCGTTCCTCGACCAAGGATAAAAGATATTAATTAACGGAAAACTATTTCAAATGGCTTGAATTAATTAATGGGCTAGATAATCTTAAACACGGGGAAATAATGACCAAGGGAGCCATATTATTTGTAATATGAGTTAAGATGGATAGTGCAATATTAATTATGTAGTGGGATTAATTAATATTTATGGGCTTGAATTATATTGTGGCTCAATATTAGATATTCAAGATCCATTAGAAGGTCCAATCTTAATTCTCCTAAAGGCCCCCTGAGTAGCCCAACAAATAGTCCAATAACTGAAAAAGGTGATTAAAACAAAATAATTATTGTTGCTTAATTTTTCCTCTAATTTTCGAAATTTATGGATAAAAGAGGGAGAAAAATTTTCTTTGAATTTTGTTATGGAATGAAGATATGTATTCTTGGAATACAAGATTATCTCATTAAATTCAAGAAATCTCCCACTTGGTTATCTATATGGAAATTTCGAAATTTTGAGAATAATGGGCAAGAAAGATTTTCTTGATTTTCTTGATTTGATATTATGGAAGATATGTATTTCTTGAAATACAAGAATATCTCATAAATTCAAGAAGATCCAAATCTTGGAATCTTGCAAGGCATTATTTTCGAAAATTACCATAGCAAATAGAGAAGGTGGGATTTTGTGGAATATTATAATTATGGGAAAAAGAATATAAGAGATATATTCAAGATTTCTTGGTGATCAAGAAAAGTCTTTTCCCACATTGATTTTTCACTAGAAATTTCGACCACCTCCCTCTTATAAATAGGGGATGATTAGTTCATTCCCAAGTACAATTCCATGTGCTGGAAATATTAGCAAATCCACAAAGGTGGTGCAACAAAGTTTATTTTTTCCGTTTGTTAATTGTTCGACGAGTGTCCTTCCACCGGATAGTTGAGCAAGGGCTAAGGGAATACTTGGGAAGTCCTTTTGGTTAGTCCGTCCATTTGAAGTCCTTTGCCATCCCGAGAATGCGTTCACGTAAACCCGAAGTAGATTCGCGTCGTAGGTTTTACGTGGCTTTTTTATATGCATGATTTGTTGTTGCAATTATTATTTGAATTAATATATGATTAATTCATGCTAGTAATAATTAATGAATTAAATTTGTATTTAAATATTCACCCCGAATAGATCTGTGCAACTCATTTCCCAACAACTGGTATCAGAGCCACGGTTTCGGGCTCTGAATTTTTAAAATTGTAATTTAATTCGTGGACATTAAAATTAAAATTGGATAGTAGAATCATTAGATCCGCTTTTGCGGTATCCAATTGTCATGGATTTTAATGTGTTTATTTATGCATGCATATAAACCGTGGTTTTTAATTCAATTCGTTCGGATTTGTTTTGCCTCGTGAGAAAATCCACGAGTAGACTAGGATTTGTTTGATTTGATCAATGTAATAGACTAGTCTAGATCTAGGTTTATTTATTTTTTGTAAATAAATTGTAACCGGATCGGGAACGAAGAGACGAAAGAATTACAGACGAAATCGAGAACCAGCGTAGGCGGTGGCGGCGCTACCGGCACGCACGTGGGCCTGGCGGAGGGCGGGCGGCCGAGGCTGACAGCGAGGAACGAGGCAGCGAGCACGGGCGGGCGCTTAGGTGCACGCTGATGCGCCGTCTTGGCGCTCGAGCCGAAAGCGGACGGGGTGGACGACTTGGCGATACTGGATCTGGATCTGGCCGCCGAGGTCCGGGCGGAGGCGGAGGCAGGCGAACGCGACGCTGCGTGGATTCGCAAGCGTCGCCGCCGAGATCTGCCGATGCTGCCGACACACTGCCGAGCGCGTCTAGGCACATGGCGCGTGACCGGCCGGCGCGGATCCGATTTCTTGAGGTATCCTAGGCCAAGTGGCGGGCACGGATGCGGACGTGCATCCATTGCGAAGCCGCTGGCGTGGCGGTTCGAGACGAAGTATTTTTTCGAGACGAACGAGTGGGAGAAATTCGAGGCGTGTTTCTTCAAGATCAAGTCAAGAAAAAATCAAACCATGACAATTGGATAATTTGTGTCCAATATGTTTATTTTTCTATTTTGCTTGATTTATTTGTGCTATCTTATGCTTTATTTAATTTGTTTAAATGTGTTTGCATGAGGGTTGCCAAATGGAAAAATCTCAACTTCAAAATTACTAAGTATGTTTAAATAATTAATTGACAATTTTATTCCGGATAATAAAATTGAATTAATTTTGACCTCCATGATTTATTTATTTGTGAATTCTTTTGGAGAAATTTTCCCAACGGGACGGTCAAAAGATAGGTTTCACATGAATGAATTCCAAACGAATGATTGTGGGTTATTACTAGTGGCGACGATGACCCTCCCAACGAGGCTCGATCAAAGCGAAATAGTAATCCTGTATTTAATCATGGTTATTACTTAGGTATAAAATTGATATGCATATACTTCTCCGAAGTCCCTGTCAATTTTATATTGGTCAAGTGGGAGCCAACTATTAATCTGGATATTAAAGGTTTGTAACTGTTCTTGTTTGTAACCTGCTTGAATGTGTTTAAATAATGACCCACCCAACATGGCTTATTTAAACTGTTTTGAGATGTTGGCTGATGCATGTTCATATTTTTTTGAGATTTTAATATGATGCATGTGATCAAACCTTGTTATATATTTGTGCTTATGCATATTATTATTTATTTCAGTTCATCATGTCGCAACCTTTTAATCCACTGTTCAATATACTGAAAGACAATTTGCTCACTGGAGAAAATTTTGTTGATTGGAATTGAAAACTCACTATTGTCCTCACTGCACAAAGCCATAACTGGGTTCTGACCACACCTAAACTGGATAAACCATAAAATGAGTCCACTAAAGCGGTTAAGAAAGAGTATGCTGACTGGGAGCGGTCTAACAAAATGGCTAAGTGTACCATCTTGGCTTCTATGTCAGATGTGTTGCAACACCAACACTAGAACGTTGAGACCGCTGCGGAAATCATGACTAGTCTTAAAGCGGTTTTTCAACATCAGAACCGTGTGGCTCGTCAGATCACCATGAGGGACTTGCTCTATATGAAAATGGTGGAGGGAACGCCCGTAAGGGAGCACGTTCTCCAGATGATGGCTCACCTTAATAAACTTGAGGTACTTGGCGCTGAATACGATATCGAGACCCAAATCGATTTCGTGTTCCATTCTTTGCCGAAAATCTTTGAACAATTCAGGTTGAACTACCAGATGAATAATCAGAAGTTCTCGATGCCTGATCTGTTGCAAGCTTTAGTCTCGGCAGAGGCGATATTGGGGCAGAAAAGCTAAGCCTTGGTGGCAAACGGACCTTCTTCTTCTTCTAGACCAAGGGGTGGTAAGAACAAGAAAAGGAACAAAGGCCACAAGCAAGTGAACTCAAGTGTTGCCAATGGCAAAGATAAGGTGAATAAGGGTGGTGGAGTGAACAAGCCAGCTAAGGGGAAGTGCTTCAACTGCGGTGAGAAAGGACATTGGAGGTCAGCCTGTTCCAGACCTAAGAGGGATGGAAAGAAAGGTAATTCTCACGCACTAGTTGTTGAAACTTGTTTAGCGGCGTATGCCTCCCATTTTGTGGGTGGTGGATACGGGATCCACTAATCATGTTTGTTTCACATTACAGGGGTTCAAGCGGACCCGACAACTTAGTGGGAGTGAGGTCCTCATCACACTGGGCGATGCTACGAGAGTGGCAGCTGAAGCAGTGAGAGAAGTGCACTTGTCTTTTGAAGACAGTGTTTTAATTTTTGAGATATTCTTTAAGTTCCAGATTTTAGAAAGAATTCGTTTTCAGTTTCTAAACTTTTATGATGGATATTTGGTTACTTTTTAATAAAGTTGTTACCATTTTTCTTTTGATAAATTTATCTGTCATGGAACGTTGTTGAATGATCTCTATACAATTAACTGTGCACACCACTCACGATATGTATCCTATAACACATCAACTGTTTCTGAGAAAAGAAAACGTTCATCAGACGTGAACGAGACATTTCTTTGGCATCTAAGATTGGGTCATATAAATCCAAAGAGGATCCAAAGGTTGGTGAGAGACGGTTCACTAGGGCTTCTCCAAGTTGAATCGATTATAACCTGCGAATCATGTTTGGAGAGTAATGTGACCAAGAGGGCATTTGGAGCCAAGGGGAATAGGGCCAAAGAAGTGTTAGAGATCGTTCACACAAATGTATGTAGTCCAATGTCAACCAAAGCAAGAGGAGGTTATGAGTAATTTTATTGATGATTACTCAAGGTACATTTTCCTTATGAAGCATGAATATGAGACCTTTAAGAAATTCTAAGAATTTAAGGCTCAAACAGAGAATCATAGGGAAAAACGTATCAAGTCTCTACGATCTGATCGTGGAGGCGAATACCTCAGCGATGTATTTTGAACTACTTATCTGATGAAGGGATTGTATCCCAGCTCACTGCACCCGGAACCCCTCAACAAAATGGGGTTGCAGAGCGAAGTAACATAATTCTTTTGGAAATGGTTAGATCAATGATGAGTTATGCGGATCTTCCCGGGTCGTTCTGGGGTCATACCTTGGAAACAACGACTTACATTCTGAACTTGGTGCTTTCCAAATCGGTTCCCAAAACTCCCAAAGAATTGTGGACCGGGCGCAAGCCTAGTATGAGACACATGAGAATTTGGGGGTGTCCGGCCTACGTGTTGGACAAGGAAGCCGGTAAATTGGATCCTCAATCAGAATTAAGGCTGTTTGTAGGATACCCCGAGGGAACAAAAGGGTGTATGTTCTATAGTCCCGAAGATCAAAAGGTGGTCATCCGCACCCACTTTAGATTTTTGGAAGAAGACTATATGAACCAAAGAAAACCCAGAAGTGAGATTACCTTAAATGAGCTTAGAGGGCAAACCTCAGTGCCAACTGTACTAGATGATATACCAAACGATACGCTTTCACAACCGGAGGCTCGTCATAGTGGGAGGGTTGTTAGACAGCCCGAGAGATTCATGGGAATAGGAGAGTCCTCGGACCTGATTCTCGGAATCAGACCCATGGACATATGACGAGGCACTCCAAGATAAGGATGCAGATTATTGGCAAACAACAATGAAAGCCAAAGTGGGTTTTATGTTTCATAATAGAGTGTGGGAGCTAGTCGAACCACTTAATGGGGTCAAATCCATTAGATGCAAGTGGGTATATAAGAGGAAAAGAGGACCGAACGGGAATGTTGAAACCTTTAAAGCAAGACTAGTGGCGAAAGGTTACACTCAGAAAGAAGGGATCGATTATGAGGAAACTTTTTCGCCCGTAGCCATGCTTAAGTCCATCTGTATTCTCTTATCGATTGCTGCGCATTTTCGACTTTGAAATCTGGCAAATGGATGTCAAGACAGCTTTCCTTAACGGAAGTCTTGATGGAGAGATCCATATGCAACAACCCCAAGGCTTCATTGAAACAGACCAAGAACACCAAGTTTGTAAGCTCAAGAGGTCCATTTACGGACTCAAACAGGCATCCAGAGCTTGGAACCAAAGTTTTGATCATGTAATAAAGTCTTATGGGTTTGATCAAAACGATTTTGAAAGTTGTGTGTATAAAAGCGTGTCGGAACTGCATTGGTATTCTTAGTACTATACGTAGATAACATTGTGATCATCGGGAACGATGTAAAGGTGTGATCAGACGTAAGGGCATAGTTTTTCAAAACAGTTTGATATGACAGACTTAGGGAAAACCGAACACATCCTTGGGATCAAGATCACTCGAGATCGCAAGAAAAGGATGATCGGGTTATCGCAAGTTTCATACATAGACACTGTCTTGAAATGCTTCTGCATGCAAGATTCCAAGAAAGGATTCGTACCTTTCAGACTTGGAATCCATCTATCCACGAAAATGTTCCCTAAGACGCAAAAGGAGATAAATGACATGAAAGACATTCCTTGTGCTTCGGCTGTCGGAAACCTTATGTATGCAATGCTGTGTACGAGATCGGATATCTGCTTTGTCGTAGGCATGGTAGCAAGATATCAAAGTAACCCAGGGAAAGCGCATTAGACGACAGTTAAAAACATTCTGAAGTGTCTGAAAAGAACTCGGGATAGAATGTTGATTTATCGATCGAGATACTCCAATCCCCATAATTTACACGGACTCGATTTCCAATCGATTTAGATTCCAGAAATTATCTGCCTCAGTTAGTGTGTTTCCATTTGGGAAGTGTAGCCATCAAATGGACGAGTGTGTAGCAGAAATGCATCACTGACTCAACCATGGAAGTCGGGTAAGTAGCTGCTTGTGAAGCAGTGAAAGAACAGATTGGGCTCTAGATCTTCTTAGTGGACTTGGATGGTGTTACAATTTATCTAGCAATATCTGCTAAGGGCGATTTGCAAATTCAAGAGAACCAAGAGTCCACGAGTCAAAAACAAACACATTAAAGGAAAGACATCTTATCTGAGAAATCGGTAAGAGAGGAGATATAGATGTGGCAAAGATAGCGTCGAGGGCGACTAGCGAGATCCATTCTGGCGTCGCCTCTGAATACATTCGAGAGACATGTGAGTGGAATGGGTGTCAAGACCGATTACTATCTGCTTTGAGTATAAGTGGGATAAATTATTAGGTTCGTGTAGGTGACATTAGATGTCACGGACTCACGTGAGACATGTTGTAGTATACTTAAAAGCGGACTTTGAGTATAAGTGGGAGATTGTTGGGATTATCTTGAAAAGTATGCTTTTTACTTTGTATAATCAAAAGCATTTTTCAGACTTATTTACTGAAATAAATTGTTTATCACTGATGCTTTAAATATGATTGAATGTTATATATATTTACTGCATAACTGTTCAATAATTCGTACGTGTTACACTGTAGTTAATTTAGTGATACCAGATCACAGAAGATTAAATTAACAGTCCCTTGTAACTAAAAGTACGCCATTCACGACCTAGATGGAAATGAACAACCCATCATGAAAGGTTGAGGTGTAAGGCTCAGATTGGTTTGTCTTGACCAAGAGATTACACTAGTGCATGGTGATCTTGTTGAATAGGACCTGAGGAGGATAAATTCTTAAATCGAACAAGGAAGAATTAGACCTCGGTGGTTCGTTGTTTCTTAATCTTTCGTCCCTTAAATAGGATCACGTGGGATTGGTAACTATTGCTTTGACTTATCATGGGTAGCGAATCGGAGAGATTCAATATTTTTTATCTTGGGCAATATTATTGGTCACATGTGATTGCTAAGATTTAATCGAAGAATCGTGTGTGCAAGTCGCTTGCTTGATTTGCCCCCTTGGGAGGTTCATAAGCTTTATCATACCAAATCTTGCAAGTGGAATTAGTTTTCGTATGGATAATAATGTTGAGTCGTTCTCGACCAAGGATAAAAGATATTAATTAACGGAAAGCTATTTTTGGTGGCTTGAATTAATTAATGGGCTAGATAATCTTAAACACGGGAAATAATGACCGGGAGCCATATTATTTTGTAATATGGGTTAAGATGGATAGTCAATATTAATTATGTAGTGGGATTAATTAATATTTATGGGCTTGAATTATATTGTGGCTCAATATTAGATATTCAAGATCCATTAGAAGGTCCAATCTTAATTCTCCTAAAGGCCCCTGAGTAGCCCAACAAATAGTCCAATAACCTGAAAAAGGTGATTAAAATAAAATAAATATTGTTGCTTAATTTTTTCCTCTAATTTTCGAAATTTATGGATAAAAAAGGAGAAAGATTTTCTTTGAATTTTGTTATGGAATGAAAATATGTATTCTTGGAATACAAGATTATCTCATTAAATTCAAGAAATCTCTCACTTGGTTATCTATATGGAATTTTCGAAATTTTGAGAATAATGGGCAAGAAAGATTTTCTTGATTTTCTTGAAAAGATATTATGGAAGATATGTATTTCTTGAAATACAAGAATATCTCATAAATTCAAGAAGATCCAAATCTTGGAATCTTGCAAGGCATTATTTTTGAAAATTACCATAAAGCAAATAGAAGGTGGGATTTTGTGGAATATTATAATTATGGGAAAAAGAATATAAGAGATATATTCAAGATTTCTTGGTGATCAAGAAAAGTCTTTTCCCACATTGATTTTTCACTAGAAATTTCGACCACCTCCCTCTTATAAATAGGGGATGATTAGTTCATTCCCAAGTACAATTCCATGTGCTGGAAATATTAGCAAATCCACAAAGGTGGTGCAACAAAGTTTATTTTTTCCTTTTGTTAATTGTTCGACGAGTGTCCTTCCACCGGATAGTTGAGCAAGGGCTAAGGGAATACTTGGGAAGTCCTTGTGGTTAGTCCGTCCGACCGAAGTCACTGCCATCCCGAGAGGTACGTTCACGTAAACCCGTAGATTCCGCATGCGTAGGTTTTACGTGGCTTTTTATATGCATGTTTTGTTGTTGCAATTATTATTTGAATTAATATAGGATTAATTCATGCTAGTAATAATTAATGAATTAAATTTGTATTTAAATATTCACCCCGAATAGATCTGTGCAACTCATTCCCCAACAGGCGGCAGGAAGCACTTTGACATCATCTTCAAAAAGCTTCACCAGGTTATGGAGTTGCAAATATGCGAGATAAAAAAGCAATCCAGGTTTAGCCGCCACAAGACAAGGACTGATATGCTAGAGATAAAATTTTACGGCGAACTAGTGCGCAATATCAGTAATAAGGCGTTTGACCTCATTGTGAAAGAAATGAATAGGAAGCTGGGAGACAATATATGCGGCCACTATCTCAGGAGAACACATGGTCTTCCGTGCCAATGCGAGCTTGCAAGGTACTTAACAAACAACCTCCAAATACCTTTAAATTGTATAGACTCATTTTGGACAACATTGGATATAAATTTTTCTGGTGTACCTACCACCGAAACATATGATGACGGTGGTAGTAAAGCTACGAGAAAATTATTCGACGATAAAACGGAAGACATTTTTCCACTGCCGAAGGTTGAAAAAAAAATCAAAAAAGAAGAATGAAGACAACGATCGTGAACCTTCTTGGTTGGAGAGATTGGGCAAGAGTGTAGGAATAAAGAAGTCTACTCAAAAAAGAGGTAAGAGGAGAGTAGCGGCAACTAATGCGCAACAGGATATTCCACCAAAACTGATCGTAGACATAACACATCAGAAAGATATACGGTGAGTTTTTCTGAAGACACTCGGAACAGATTTTCCAAAAATCTGGGCCACTCGCCGGAAACTCCATCTTCGGAAGCGAGGGCCAATTTCCGATGGAGGGCCAATTTCCTACATACATGAGATATTACATTCAATCCTACAATGATTTAATTGGAGATGGGAACTGTGGATTTAGAGTTGTTGCACTCGCAATCTACGGAAGCGAGAACCTGTGGCCTACTGTACGAAACGATCTTCTTAATGAGCTGAGAATAAGAAGTGATTTATACGAAAACGTTTTACGTGGTTTCATAACTATGCCAGATTTTGAAAATACACTTGATCACTCCGACGGTTTTACCCAACCAGGCAAATGGTTTTCATTACCTGAACATGGATACCTCGTTGCAACCACATATAACGTTTTCGTAATGGCATTTAGTGAACATGACAGTTTTTTTTGTCTTCCTGCAATAACCGATGAGTATCGAGGACTTTCGACCACAAAATTGGTCTTGGGGAACGTGCGCCAATTCTCATTGGATATTGGTAAGAAAAAACTATAATAATGTTATTTTTAATTTTTTTTATTTCATAATTTTAGTTAATTATAATTATAATTTTTTAACTATAATTTCAGTTGCATATGACAACCGACCATCATCCAGTACCATTCATATCTGCATACTGGGAACAGACACATGACAAATGATATACATTTAGCTTTTCAAAGCAGGATAGAGCTATTCCGTAAACTACACAACGAGGATGAACCGCGACGTCGTGCTAATTATGAGTCTAGAAAGAAAGAGAAGGATAAATTTTATACATTTTTTTAATTTTTAATTCAAATGTTATACGAGAAAGAAATAAAGAGAAAGAAATAATTTTTTTTATATATTTGTTTTTCATATAATGTGTATATTTATTTTTTCGTGTAATTTGTGTATTTATTTTTTCATGTGATGTGTATATTTATTTTTTCATGTTTAAATTGATAATTGAACTAATATTTTTCTAATATCTTTTCAAGTAACTAATTAATGAAACAATTAATACTTTATAAGTAAATAATTTATATATTTAAATTATTTAAAAAACTCGCTCGTAAAAACACGTGAAAATAGTAAATGTGTACGTTATTATTATGGGACGGGGAGTATCAATTAATACTTTTAATTAGTGTGGGACTAATTATAATTAATAAATTATAAATAAATTCAAATTTAATTAAAAAAATTAAGAAAAAAAAAACCAAAATTAAGTCATTGTCAGTCTTACCCACCACACGACACACATAATATGTCAACGTCCCATCCGCACTGTGTAGATTTAGCAATTGTGGTTATAATCGCATCATGCGGTTTATTATGCGATCGGCAATACAATCAAAATAAATGCAAATATAACTCAATCAGCTTTTTTTTTTAAATAAAGATGAATCATACAATACGTACTCAAAATCCAATAGTATTACTTTATGAGCCAAATCATCTGTTACTTTATTTATGTTTCATTGTATAAATGAATCACATATGAAATGATAATTAAAAATTATCTAAAAATTTATTCTCTATGTCCTAATTTTGATTGTTCATTTTCTGTAAATAGTCGTCCTAATTTTGTTTGGTCATTTTCTAAAAAGAAAATAAAGCAACTTTCAATACTATTTAATACTATTATTTTCATCCACTAAACTCACTTTACACCATTTAATATTATTATTTTCATCCACCAAACCTACTTTACATCATTTAATATTATTATCTCCTACTTTTTCTTAATCTCAGCAACCGGATAATAAAAAATAGAACGGAGGGAGTACCATATTTTGAATTTATATGTTAAAAATTCAATAAAATGACACATTAAGTAATATACTAATATAAAAAATGGAACATAGAATTCGAACGGAAGAATGACATCTTATTTCAATTCTGTCCCCAGACTCGTTCGATGGGTTGTCGGTTGGCTAAACAGGTTTTGTGGATGGATGGCGACTGGGCTTTTGTTGGATAAATGAATTATGAAAATTCTAATTTCATTAATAGTAAAGTATGTCGGTACTTATTTTCTCATGGTGAAAATAAGAGAAACATGGCTAATAAGCCTAAAATCAGTATATCACTTGGTAACTAAAATAATTAAAGTTAAAACTGTAAATTAATTATTAAACATTTGAAAATAAAATAGAAAAGAAGAACATTTTGTGCGGGACCTATATTGGGTATCATAATTGAACTGATATCATCACAGGCTCAGTTACAGTTAAATATTTTTAACTTCCAAAAACGAAAATTAAAGCACAAATGCATATTCATTAATGCAACTTATAAATAAATAATAGATATAAAAGAAATTCCATTAATTCAATAGATAATAAAACATATAATACTTGAAAAAAGGCATAATTTTTTTTTTCCTTGGAGAAATTATCTCAATAGTAAGATTGTTGCAGGGACCTTCTCTTTTTGTAATTGGCCTTGAAGCATGCTTGTCTCAATTTCTTTGTTCTTTCAGTCAACTCCATTTCTGGAATTCTTTCCACCATTCTTTTATGTTCCTCCAGCATCTCTATCTCATTTGTTAATCCCAGTTCCTACAATTAATTTTCAATTAATTAAATTAATTAACTAAGTAATTATCAATTATAATTACAAATATATATATATATATGTAACATGATTAAATAGCGAGTTTACTTGAACATTATTTATAAGTGACTTCAAGCTCTTGATCTTCCTATGAGGCCATCGCGCGATATTCAGCTCTCTGCATCGCTTCTTCAGAACTGTCAACCCGACGTTCAATTCTTTCGCAGCCCTAGTTATCGGGACATCAAAGTACTTTTGAATCTCTTCCAATTGTAACGCTGAAGATTTGTACCTCCCATTTCTTTTGACTATGTCCATGTTTTCGTTCGAATTTGATGACTTCACTTGATTCGTCACGCTTACTAATTGCATACTAGAATCGTAAACCCTAGGGCAAGGGTCAACGTTTTGATCGATGACTTGATTGGTTTGCATGTTCATGAGTGGATTAGGGTTTATGATCATAGCATTGGAATCATAATTGTGACCAAATTGTTGTGTTAGATCATCAAAATCCCACAAACCTAAATCATCCGAAATTTCTTCAAAATCATTCAGCTCCACATTTGAAGTGATGCTCATTTGATTAGCAAATTGAAATGGTTCATATTCAAACCAATTTGGTAATTCGTAGTTGAAGCCCTCCATATATGAAAATTGTTGCTCCCATGTTCTGCCAAATTAAGTCACAAGAAATAATATAAGTAGTTAGATATATATATACAAAAAAATAAAAATAAAATACACACACATATATTATATGTATGCAATCGACTTAAAATTATTATTATGTAAGGTCTATATGTAATTGACGTATAGTTCATAACTTCATATATTTCATTCCAAAAAAAAGCTACAAGGAATTAGATGAAGTCTAAAATAAAGTATAAATAAATTTAAGAATAATTTACAATTGGATTACCCGAAGGGTAGGGTTGGTTCTTGAAGAAAATAGCTGCCAATTTCATTCTGATTATTCTCGAGCTTCATTGGATATAAGGGGGGGAAATTCGAGCAAACTTCTTATCCTATATATCTTGAAAACCTTAAATCTAACGAAAATGGAATGAAATCTGATTTTATATACTGTTAAGTGCAGATAAATTATTAATAAATGTGAAAGAGGAGTGGATTGAAGTTCGTGCACACGTTTATGGGAGTTACAATACAATTAGTAGAATAATTATGGAGCATTAATTACATAGCAATTACCAATCACAGAAAATGGGGGCTGAATCATATATTTATGATGATTAATCATGTTTTTCTTATCTTAAGCATACGAATTACTAGTATAGATAATTACATATAGTAAAGTGCATGTAGTTTTCCCTTTTCGACACATGACTTTTATGTACCGTACGTGCGTAATATGTATGAGTTCAATTTATTAGAAGTATTATTATTATTATTACGTGTTATTTTGTTTATTTTGTGAGTCAAAATTTATTGCTAATTTCTCAAATTCAGTTGCAATACAATCTTCGATGGTCAAGAAATTAAGATTGTGAATGCATTTTTATTTACTTCAGTCAATTTTCACTTTTATTGTGGTAAGGAGAATATATAATTCTACATTTTACATGAAAAGATATGGTCAAAGTGACCAGAAAACAAGGTCAACGCGGAAAAATCAATTGAGAATGTTTTCATATATTATAATCCAGGCGTTGCTATAATTATACAGGAGTACTACTTTACCTTTATTTTGTTATTATTTTCTTCAAACTTGATACTTTATATTTTTTTTTATAACACAACATTGCAATTCCAGCATATTGGATTTACCATTTTTAACTTTTTTCAACATAATCCCATGAATTGATGAAACAACTCTGATACACGTGCGTAGAAAAACAATAAGAAAGCATGTAAATAACTTATACGTACGACCATGGACGGATCCTTTAGGGGGCTACATAGGGCTCCAGACCAGTGCAAGCCCCCACTAACTTATTATATTTTTGTATATAATATGTGAATAAAATTCAATACTTGAATTTAAGCTCAGCTCAATATTATTTTTTATTTTATATTTAATTTACAAATCTCAATTTAAATTTAAACTCATCCCCACACTCTCTATTCAGTAATTAAATTAAGATACAACTTGATATAAATAAATTTATTTTCCATTTTTATCGTGTCTCTCCTTTTTTTTTCTTATTATAATTTAATTAAAATATTGAGATTCAAGAATTTCATCCACAACAAAGATTTTATTTATTGTAAGTTTGGATGTGCTTTCTTGAGGCTCTAACACCCAAACATTTAGAGTTTAAACATTTGAATATGATTTTATTTTTTATTGTTCAATATTAAATATCTATATTGTTCTCTTAATTTTTGTCCTTTTATTTTGAGGAATATGTATGAGTAATTTAATTTTTATTTGTTATATATTGTGATAATGATAAATTTTTTACCACTTTAATATTAGAAAAAAAAATTATAAATGTAATAATGTATTAATATGAGTTAAATGTGATATTTTTTTAAACTGATAAACTTTCTTGAAATGATTAAAAAAATATTGAGCATAAGTTGTATAATTATGTTTTAACTAAATTTTATTTATAAATAGAAAAGCAACATATTTTATAAATAAACACCAATCTTTTGAAATATATTTTGTTAAAAATGTAGATAAATTCGGACTTAATTACTGATGAGTTTTATGTTTTGAAGTCTCATATGACACCATTTAAATTAATATATTAAAAAAATGTTATATATAAATATAAAATTTTAATGTGCCGAAACTTCAAAAAAATTCAACCCACCCCACCGTTAAATCCTAAATCCGTCCCTGAGTACGAAAATGTATAATAGTCTCTCACTTTCTTTCTTTTTTTTAATCTAAAGAGTACCCTCCATTTCATATTATTGTCGTTTTTGGGATTACAATTTATTTTAAATTAATAATAGTTTTAATTATTTTTTTCACATTTTTTCCTAACATACCCCTAAAAATCTCATTTTTATTGAATTTTTCTCCCTCAAACACACTCCCTCCTCTCTTTTTCCATAAATCATAATTTTGTGCACCTTTTCAAACTGATGGAGAGAAAAAGATGAAGGGTAAATTTGTTAAAATATTATGTTGTTTAATTCTATACAAATTAAACCTCCAAAATGTATTTAATATAAAATGAAGGAAATAGAAGAGTATTAGTAACACCCCTATCAATCATGTCTAAATATATCATGCATAAATATAATTATTGTTTAAGAAATATTTTATTTTTTAAATAGTAATAGAGTTTGTGCATAACAATGGTATTGAAAAAATAAAGTTCACCTTAAACTCGAGTTCACACAAGTTTTTATCTTTCTTAAAAAATGTATCCAATGTTATACTTTATTTTGTAAATTTTGCAAGCATGAAATATAAACACGACGACAAAGTATACAGTGAACAAGTCATGTCAAATAAAGAGATCAATAAAAGTGGATCATATAATTAAAGGATGTGACTTATATTACAAAAAATATATTAGTCGTGATAAGTGAAATGTATGACTTATTATTTAAAAAAATGGTATTACTCGTTATACTGAATTATATGATTTATATTACAAAAACAGTATTAATTATGATACTTGAAAGATATAATTTATATTTCAAATGGATATTAATCTTGATAATTTAAGAATCATGTTTATAAATATGAAACTAATTTCACGATGAATAAATTTCATAGGAAACTGACTCATTACCTGTTTATTACTCCAATTTTACTACATATGGTGGCCTTGCGAATGGGTGAAAAGGACGACTGGTTAGGCCAACTAAATTTTTTAGAGGCACACTTGTATGAGACGGTTTTACGATTAGACGAAACATAATTTAGGTATCAACACTTTAACATTTAGGAGGAGCGAATGTTAATTTATGCTAGATTGTAACCCCATCGCATATATGAGACAGTCTCATGCAAATTTTTGACAACTTTTTATGGTCCAGTTTTACTCATATATGCATGTGTCCACATATTATTTGAATTTTGACATATTGCTTAATTTATTTTATCATGGTAGTTTGTTTTCTTTAAATAAAATTATTATTATTATTATTATTATTATTATTTTTGCAAGATTAGAAATACTGTATATTTTTTTAAAATATTAATATTTATGATAATTCCTTATGTTTATTTTTCCCAATTTATACCAATGTATTAAACAACTCGATATATTTGTCAGTATAATGTTAAGTTTTCCAATTTTAACAACAGTCATTCTCTATATATCGATGACAAAGCTTATATGAAGCGGTCTTATGTATGAGACAGATTTCCATCACATGTATATACTTTCTCTTTTCAATCACACGCGATTAAACATTACAACATATATTCAACCACATTCCTATGAACATAGAACGTATGTTCGACCATATCCAATCGATTAGAGCATTTTTTCACTATATTCGAACGTATATTGAACATATGTGTTGAACCATGTGCTTAATAATTTACTTATAATATACTGATAAATTAAAAGTAATTTAAAATGAGAAAATGTCTAGGTTAAAATTTTCATCCACATCTATCGAGTGATCCTTATTTGATTGAATTTTTTTTTGTAGGAGACGATCTCATAAATGAGATAAATCTTATTTATTAGTATAATATTAGGATCTGATACGTGCCCGTCAAATTCCGAGCATGAGGAGAATTGATGGAATAAAGTGTGGGCTATAAGAGTTACGCAGAAAGTTTTTTTTTTGGTGGAGGATGGCACGTAATTTTGTGGCAATTGAGGGTAACCTCTTTATTCATCACACGTTTCAACTTCGCCCTCTTGCTTTCTTTGCGGTCATTTTATGGTCAGTACGATATATACACTCTTCCACTATCCGATGGTGAAATTAGTTTGGAAGAAAGTAAATTTATGGCATCTGATTCGAGAGGCTAGGTGATTGAATACAATCGATCTCCTTTGTTTTATTGTTGTAGCAATGTGGTGGAGCTTGATACGATAGCTATGATGTGTTGGGGAATTTGGAGGAAAATGTGCAATGTGAAACACATTGTTTCTAGCAGCAATGGTTTGACAAAGAACGTGATTTCGGTAGAGTGGGCTGCTAGCTACTTACATGAATTTCAAAATGCTCATGATACGCTGATACATGCTTTGTTAACCAAGACAATTATATACGACGATGGACTAGGGAAGAGGCGGCCTCAACTATTCTATGAAAGTTTTTTATGCATGTTTTGATGACGAGAAGGGCCACTATTCGATTGGTATGACTGTATTTGATCAATATCAACAAGTGTTAGTGGCGGGGTGCAATACGTTAAACCCTCCAGGTATAGTTCTAGCTTGGAGGCCCAAGCTTTGTTGATGGGTGAAATGATACAAAGAATTCTTTACGGAGACAATACAAGTTTGTTTGGATTCTATAGATGCAATCCATGCAGCTATTTCCACAGATAAGTATTTTTGCCTTGAAAAGACAGTGATACAAGAGTTATGAGATGAATTGGATGTAGCATTAGTGCAAGGTGCATGAGCGGACACATGTTGAGGCAAGGAGGGGCAATTGCCCCCACCTCAATTTTCATTGTGAAGTACGGTATACCCTTCAAAAAATTTAAAATTCATAAATATTTTTAATATTATAAAAAAAATTGTCTATGGAATTTTTCACATGCATACCTACTGAATTTTCAACGAAAATAATTTCGTCTTTAAGTAGTGACTAGTGACAAAAACTTATGAGTACACAAATTCACGGTGAACTCTTTTTTTAATATCGATGTAATGTATAAAACTATCACTGTTATGTACAAATTATCACTGTTATTCACACAAAAACTATCACTCTTTAAAAAATAAAGTATTTTTTAAATAGTGATAATTTTATTTGTGTAACAGTGATAGAGTTCATATATAGATCTGGTTCACATGATTGTTACTCTTAAATAATTATGATTGTCTTGACTTGCCTACAAATTTTTCTAATCAAATAGACTTTTTCAATCATCAAATTACATATTACTCCAAATTACAAATGTAATTGTCGTAGATAGTTTGTTTGTAGGTAATTTATTTGTCTTTAAGAATTCATAGGAAGTTTGCCAAAGGACGGTATTATTTTGTTGGAAAATTCCACAGTCATATTAGAAAAGCCAATTTTCTATTTTCCTGTAGTCTAAAAATTAGACACGATAATGAATGAATGAATGATAATTTAATAAACCGTCGTGATCAATTGTAATTTAAATTATTAATTTGATTTTAAATTATTTTTTGTTTTATAGTATTTTTTTCATTGGTTACGTTTTGCCCTGACTGGACTATGTTCTTGCGTACGTCCCTGGCGAGGTGTTGTTTACATCCCGAGAGCAAATAATTTGGTGGCTCGCAATTTGGATAAATTTGTTCTTCCCTCCTCAGTTCCTCAAGTTTGGTTCGAGGCAAGCCCATGTTCCCAACTAGATTGAAGATTAGTTTAGCGCTTTTGGTCGAGTTTTTTTTTTCTTCAAAAACAAATATTAAGATTCATGAGTTTACAAATTTCCTACTCAATTATATTTAAAAAGAAATATAATTACTTTGTACTATTTGATTTTGGAGAAAATTATGAGCGGAAAGAACCAGGAGGAGGAATGCAAAAATGTATTTTTGAGGAAAGTATTTGATTTTTTTTTTTTGGTTATTTTATTTTTATCCAAAAAATATGAATGAAATGAAATACTGAATAGTCACTCCCGGATTGACTAAAATATTGCCTAAGCCCTGGTACCGCGAAAGACTATGCTCTTTTGCCGGACCGCCGCCGCCACCGTCGTCGTAATCCACCGCTACACCACCGCGAAAGTACCCCACCAATTTTTCTCCAGCACCACCATTTCGAATCTCACAAAACCCTTCTCGAACATTCCATGGAAGCACAGACCCGACGCCATTGAAGAATCGCAGCAAGCGCTCTCAGATTATCTCCACTCAACTCGCTCTTTGCCCTTCCTTTACGCAGACAACATCGCCAGAAATTCGCCTCGCCGTCTCTCCGAAATCGTGTCCAAAATCCCCTTCTCGCCTCACAATCTCTACTACTCTTTCCGGCGGTTCCTCAGGTACCATCCGATTAACGAGCTCGAATTTTTATTCGAAAGCATTGGCTTGAACTGCGATGAAATTGATTTACAGCCGAATACGTTTTTCCTTTCCGATTATAAGCATTTTGATGTCGTTTACACTTTGGCGGGGATGTGTTTCCCTTGGGGTAAATTAGGGTTGATGTTGAAAGAGGAATGCTTGATTTTTGAAACTGATTCATCGCGGATTCGAAGAAAGATTAGTGAGATTGAGGGTTGTTATGGGTTCAATAGAGTGTGTACGATTAGTATTTGCTTGAGTTTTCCTCGAGTTTTGGTGAGTGATTCCACTGATTTATTATCTGATTTGAAAAAATTGTTTTTCGATTACGATTTGTTGAGCTCTGTGGAAGACAATGTTGATGCTATGTTTGAGGTTTGTGAAAAAGTTAAGGTGTTCTACACCTTAGGTTGTGAGATGGGAAAAGTTGGGGATTTGATGGGAAGAAGTAAAAGCATATTTGTGGAGTTTTCCAAAGAGGCTTTAATTAGCAAGATTGAGTATTTCTGTAAATTGAATGTTGACAAGGATCAAGTTGGATTGCTGCTTCTCTCAAAACCGGAAATATTCGGCTATGATTTGGAGAATCGGGTTATTTTTTTTACCGAATTCTTGAAGCATATGGGGTTGAATGAAAAAGAATCGAAATCTCTTGAGCTACCCTCATGTTTTTGGGCGGAATAACATAGCTAATGTGCCTGGTATAATGAGGTCAATGAATCTTGGTGAATGGTTCTTTGAGAGAATGCAAAATGGGGATTCCTCTTTGTTGAATACTTACACTATACATACAGAGGGCACGGACGAAGACTACGAGAAAAACATGAGGAAAATACGAGCTCAAAGAAACTACGCTTATGTAATACGAAAAATGGACTTCCTACACAGCATTGGTTTCGGAAAAAATAGGTTTGCAGTTAAAGCATTAGCTCAGTTACACGGGGATAGCAGAGAATTGCAGCAGCGGTTCGATTATCTTGTTCAATGTGGGATTGAGTACTCAAAACTTTGTGCTATGTTGGTTTGTACAGCTAGGATGCTTAACCAGAAAAGAAGCCATCTTGAGAAGAAGATCGAATACCTATGCAATGAAATGGGTCTGTCTGTGCAGTTCTTGGATGTTTTTCCAGGATATCTGTGTCATGATTTGGAGAAACGAATGAAGCCAAGATACAGGTTTCATAAATGGCTCAAGGAGCAGGCTTTTGTGATAAAGAATACGCCCTCTCGACTATTATAGCTGATAGCGAGAAAATTTTTGTTGCTCGTATATCGCGATTCAGTCAGGATGTAGCAAGGAAGTGGCAAGAGATTTCACTCAAGTAGATCAAGTATTGGCTTTCAGGGGCATGTAAATACCGATAAGAACTAATATTCTTCTTTATAAGAACTAATACTCTTCATTTTAATTTAATTTTTGTCATTATGACCTATTAAAATTGCATCAGTGTGCCTAGAATTTTTTTCCTATGTTTGTATATACTATATACATGGATTCAGAAGCAAGCTCGTTTTCAATTCCTGCCAGAAGTTGATGCCAAACTCTGCAAATTAATAAACTTTTCAACAGGTTTTAACTATTTTTTTCTTTTAGTGTCATTTTACAATGTGCATGAGTTTCAAGACATCCTTCTTTTCTTTTAAATTTGACAAATTTAACAGGAGAGATTAATTTGACAGTACAGATAAAGAGGTTAAGCATATTCTGTAACAAAATTAAAGATAAAATTAATCAATCTTTTCACCATAACACAACTACCATTCACCATAACTTATGCTTTGCAAATTTACATAACGGCTACCAAGCAAATCCCAAACGTATGTACAGACTAATACATGTGTCGTCCTGGACGCTAAACATCAACTCCACCTCTTAATGAAGCTATATATACATATCGTATAAACATCTTAGGTATATAACAAACAACATGTTAGAAAGCGGGGAAAAGCCAAGCAATAGTCCAACCAACTAGCAACCCAGTACCAGCAAGACTCAAACCTATTGCAAAAGCAAAGACACATTTTCTTACATTACATGTCTTTTTGCTCGGTTTCTTTTTAGCAGCCCCATTGCATCTGTTTTTCCTCATTGCTACACCTTTATTCCGTACCCAATGTAATGGAGAAGGAGGGACAAATAGGTCATCTTTGCTGCTAAGCTGAAGGCACAGTGTCTCTAACTGCAGCACACGGAGCCACTGTCTATAAGCAAAGAGGTATGGCAATTGTTGGAAAAAGAGATCAACGACATGATCCTTATCATCACAGGCTTTTTGTGCCAACTTCTCTGCCTCTCTTGCTCTTGTTTGAGAATGGCAGAGTGCCTCTACCAATTGGGCTCGGCTAAGATCACCACCTGATTCTTGTGTATCTGATGAATCCCCTTTCACGTTGTTGAAATTGTCTCTGCAATTGAAAGCATGTGGAGCAGTTCATAACTTGGTTGAGGCTGTAAAAACCAACTTGGACTAGAATTTGTTTATTTTTTGGGTGAAACACAATTATTTTTTTTAAAAAAAAAGGACTTGGAACAAGAGTTCCTATTATTTTTTTTTTGGCAGCAAAGTGTGTAGCATGATTTGCTGGATACTCCTATAATTTAACCAAATATCTGCATAATCTTCACTCTAAGAAAACAAGAAAAATTAGTTGTGGTGCACCTTTATGCATTGACAGCTTTTGTTTAATTCGTAGTATGTTCTAACTAAAACACAATGAAGCATACTGATATATATTTAGAGTAATACCCGAAACTTTGATCCGACTCCTGCTGCATGGACCCCATTGATCCTTGTTTACCTAGTGATTTGTCATTGCTAACTGAAGCAATATTTCCTTGAATACACCCAGCCACATGTGAGATTTTTGTCTCTTTATCAAAAAGGTCAAAACAAAATACACAATCTCCGGATCCCTCTCCAGGGTGATCACAATTTATAATACGGTGAGATGATGCCTGAGAAACCAAGGATGCTAAATCATCTTTATCAACAGCATGCCACCATGGTTCGATCTTCTCGACTCCAATCCAATGTGAATCCATGTCAGAACACAGCTTCTCCGGGTTCTCAAAGAGAAGGCAATTGCAAGAGTCATTCGAGAACATATCATCATTAATTGTAGATTCGAATTGTAAAAACCAACTCTCTCCATTACTTTTGCGATGAGAACAGAAATGCTTCAATGGATCGTCTGATGAAAAAGCAGCAACTTTTTTGGGGTCACTGTTACAATAATCCTCAATGAGTTTGTTTTCTGCAGGTCCTTTTGAATTTCCATTAACATAGATAGCAGCCAATTTTTTGGCATCTGCCTCCAGCACATTTAGCTGATCAAGGGAGTAACCTTTTTCGAGCCCATGGTGGTTTAACCACCACTTCGCATCGGGCAACAAATCTGAAATGGAAGAATTACCTTTACAAGGTTTCTGATCATTGACGAAACTATTTGACCCAGTCGACTCAGTAGAATTGTCAACCGAGTCTGATTTCAATGTAGACATCGATCAAGAAGCTAGCAATAAAGTAATCGTACAATCTTGCAGTTGGAAGTAACAAGTCAAAGGTAGTCGCAAACACATCTACCGCTGCAACCATCATTCATATTAAGTGAAATTGTAATGAACTCAAACTCATAACTTCAGATTCCAAGGCAGGAAAGAAGAAAAATATATGATCCAGTTCAATATGGCTAATACTTCCTAAAATGATTAGAGTGGATTTTTTTTTGCCACAGATATATTAAAGCAGATTAATAAGGTCTATATCATATTATTTTTACTGCAAAGAGTACATCAACACTTCGATTATACAAAAATCTCAGTTATATTAAAGATCAAACAATGAACCGTAAAAGATGTGCCAATTAAAAGAACAAATGAGACTAGCAGCATTAAAAAGACTGAAACTGCAACGATTAATAATTTTCTACTGCAATTTTATGAAAAAAATTCACACAACAAAATCCCAAAAGGCAGCGAAACGTGAAGTCTGATATCATAGAACCGATCATCCATAAACAAATTATAGATCTCGTCAAATCGAAGAAATATGCAAAAATCAGGTTTGATTATGCACTCCCTAGACAGATTTTATATAAATTACGCCAGAAATATTCTTCGTGTTAATTGAAAAGGGGGAGAAAAAGGAATTGAGAATACCTGATCGGCCTGCTTCGCTATTCGTTTTTAATTTTATTTTCTATCTAAATTATTTGCGAATTGGGTGAATCTGGAAGCGGGAAGAACACATTCCTGGATCAATGATGTGAACTCAAGCTACAGAGAGATATACTTCAGTTTTGATTTCTTCAATTTTTCTTCAATTTAACAAAAAAAAATTGGATCTCATATATATCCATGTGCATTTTTTAATTATGTAATTTATTCTAATGAGAGATGCAAATAATTGCACGGTTTAATGTAATCAAGTTACATATTTTAATATAATAAATTGTGTGATTCTAAAATGCACTATAATTACACCGGTGCATCTGAATGAATATATGCATTTTTATTTTTTTATAATATAATTTATACTATATGCATGTTTATTAATTGAGTACTCCAAAAGTGAGCAGTCTATCATTTAACTATATTCTTTTTATGGGTAAAAAACTATCACATTATCACAAAAATTTTTCTTGTTTAAAAATATAAAACATTTTCTAAGCGGTGATTGTTTTTAACAAGATAATAAATGATATTTTTACGATAATGATGAAAGTTTTTATACATAAAAAATGATCTTAAAAAATCGAGTTCACACAAATTTTTGTCTTATTAATTTATGTTTGATATATTATATTTTTTTTATATTAAGAGTTAGAGAATGATAATCATTTATCCTTTAAATTACTGTTTTTTAAAACAAAATTGTCAAGTGGTAAAGGGAAGCTCTACGTTTCAGGATATTTTGCAATTTGCGACCGTGAATCACATTAATTATTAAAATTCATTCTAATCAGAGGTCCCGAAACGGGTTTAGTGAGGCGTAAGTGTTCTAGAGGAGGGTGAATAGACACGAAAACTTTTGTGCAGATCAGGTGTGATGGCGATTGTTAAAGGGTCGAAGTGCGAGTGAATCGGTTTGGATCGATAACCAACTTACTAATCGCCTGAAAAGGCGGATCGATTCAGTAACTATCGGTTTAAGCGATGTATGCGGAAGCCCTAAGTTTTACCGTGTGAAAAAACCGGTTTTGATAAATCGATTCCAAAGTTAGTCTTTTAACCAATTGGTGAAGTGTCGAAGCTTGATCGGATCGAAGCTTGGTCTTTGGTGATCTCAACTTAGAAATATCTTTCTTTTAAAAGTTGTGTGCGATTGTGTAAACAGATTAATCAAAGCGGTAAAAAGCACACAAGATTTATAGTGGTTCGGACAAACCGATCCTACGTCCACTCTTCCCTATCACAAGGGCACCAACTAAACCATTTGGACTTAGATTTTTGTGTTAGTCCAACACAAGTACATCGGCAGGATATTTAAGGAGTTCTCACTCAGCCGATCCCGAAATCCTAACTAGAAACCCTGATGCGAAATCTTCTTGCTAAACAACTTAACCTAACTTTGGGTTTGGATAAGATTGTTTTGGTTCCAACTATGAAATCTTTTTTCTAGTGTTTAAGATAGCCTATCGGTAGATGAAAAAGATTTCTATGCTTAAAACTTATGGGATGAACACTTAATAAAATAATCTTCTTGTTAGTGTTCTTCGATGCGGAAATTCGATTATAGCTTGAGCTTCTTGATCGTTTTCGGGGTTTCAAGTATTTTCACTCTGAAGTGTGATCGTATTTATAGACCTCGAAATCAAAAAGCCGTTGGAAGCAATTTGAATTTCGGGCTATATTTAGTAGGTTTGCGAGGATTGATGTAGCGTCTTGAGAGCGACATGGCGAAAGCGTGAATAGTGTCTTTATAGCCGTTGGAGAAAGCGGCACCAAATCCGTAATTTAAGCTCGATCATCGATGTCTGAACCTTATTGGTTATGAGGAGCGCTTTTTCGGTGTTGTTCTTCAACTAAGGTTGACATTCTTCTTATTACGATCATCGGCGTATGATTTGGTGAAACATCGGTTTTCACTGGTGGTATTTGATCGGTCAGGCCGATCGATCTACTGATGGAGTCTTACGGGTGCGGTTGACTTAGCTTCAACTAGCGGACTCGGCTAATGTAGGTCTTACAGATGCGATCTTACGGAAGTCATCGATCTTCAAGTAATGCGAGTTTTGAGCTTTATGACTTGGTGAGATGTCGACTTGATCGGATCGATCGATCTTACGTTCTTCTCTTGCATTCGGCGCTCGCCGGATATCATTTGTTCTTCAGTATCTTGGATCGACCTATACATATTGAGGTTCCCTCAATATGTGACCTATCTATTATATCGGTTGTTCTATACAATGTAATTATCAATTTGGTATTCTATGTTTGATAATATAAACATCGGTCATTACCTAATGTGTCCGATTTGGTCCTATTACATGTGTTTTAGAACTTTCATCAAAACTCTAAATTTCCCAACAATTTCCCTTTTTGATGAAACCAAAAACACTATGAGAAACCAAACACAGTTGATAAATATAGAAACGATATAGAGCACATAATCGTAAAAACAATGAGATTTTGTCTTAGGATCGAAAAAATAAACTTTTCTCATTAGATTTGTTGATTACATGTTACATCGAGAAAAGTTTGAATTTAAAAGCGGTGATCACGAGAAGTCTTACGATTCTTCACTCTTTAGCTTGTATCCTTCCGGCATCTCTCTTTGATCTTGAGGCACGTTGAAAATCGATAAAGTTTCCATTTGACATCATTGGTCTGCCGAGGATCGATTATATGCGTTTTGCTCGGGATGTCAAAGTAGAATCTCGAAATGCCGGTCTGTCAAATGAGTCAAATGCCTTCTTAGAGTAATCAGCCAGATCATACTCTGGCGAGATATTTTTACATTGATTAATTTAGCCTCATTTTCCAGATACTTCAGAAAATCTGGATATTTGTTTTCCAACCAGTTGAGGAATTCATCATCTGGAGATTCTTCTCGTGGAACAAGATCAAGAACAAAGGCATCCAGAAGCCCATTCACTTTCGATCTTATTCCATTCCTCAAACCTCTTAGCATGTGCGGCGGTTTTTGGAATGATCTCATCAACTCTTCTTTGGCGGTGAGGTTCCGCATGCAATTTTCCATCCTTTCCTTTCTTCGCCTTCGATCTGAATTTCCTCTTCAGATCTTCTGCATGTGCCAATTTGTCTGCCCTTCTCTCTTCTTCACTTATTTGGGTTTAACCCACTTAATCTGTTCTTTGGACAATTTCTCGGCCGATTTCTTATCGGCTTTGAATTTGGCTAAATTTTATCTTCTTGTGATTTTCTTAGTCACGAGTGGTGGTACAAGTTGTGATGTCGGCACCCTTGGCAGCTGACACTATGTGACCTTTTCTTGCCTTTGACTTTTCCATCTTTTGAGAAATTTCGTTAGCAAAAAAAAGATCCGGATGGTCTAGTCTTTGTCCATAAGATTCATTGATCTGAATCGAGGTCTTTGTTGTTACGATCGTGTCGATTGGTTTCTCGCTCTGTCGCCCCCTTTTTGGTTTGATCAAAAAAAGCGGTGAGTGGGAGGTCGAGAAAAAAGCTCGGCCCGATATCGCCTGTTGAGATCTGCAGCAGATAAACCTTGAAACAAGCGAGTTAGATTTTGAACCTTGAGATATTTCAGTCTTGGCAATTCCATGGCGATGAAAGTGTAATAATCGGTTTGTCAAGTTTCTCTTACTGTCGATTCTAGCTTTTCGGTGAGCATCGAAAAAAACTTGTTGTTGATCCATCTGAATTAGTTTGTCATCAAGCGATTTTATAAGTTCGGCCAGAATCACGGTGGTCACAGATTTGAGAGAACCGATATTTGATTGCCTCAATCCGGGAAATAGCAATTCCTTTGATCTGTTATTTCTTTGAGGCAATCTGCTCTCGATCGACTATCAACTCCCTCAACTTCTTCGAGGGAGATCTTTGAGACATGATCTTATCTCCTTGTAGTTGATCGGTGGTGATGTGAGATGTAGGAATGTTATCGTCCTTGATATGTTTGATTGTTTTTGCCTCGGTGGTTGGTCATGAAGCTGCGACTTGTCAGTTCCTTATCATCGGTGACTCTGCATCCTTCATAGTAGCATCTGCTTGAGAGCTTCTTGGCGATTTCGATTCGCCTTGTTGATCAACCCCGAACTTCGCGTGGATCGAGCTTTGATAGATTCGGCGATTATCACCTCGGTGGTGATCTACTTTAGCAGATTTCCTCATATCGAAATCAAAATCGCAAACTCATCAAGACCGCCCATCATTTCTATAATCATTATAAAATCGAGAAGCTTTTTAATCGAAGATCTCTCCAGTGAGGATCTCCATAACTTCTCTCTAATAGCAGGATGGGCGACCGATTCCGGATACATCTCATCAATTTTCGTTCGATTTGCATTTCGACCATTTTTCCTGTGATGGTCTTTGATGATCTAGACTCGTGGAATTGTCCGTCGGATCCGGTTGATGAGATGTGGAGGGTTCCGTGGTGCTTGAGTGGGCGGAAGTTGTCTGATTAGCTCGACCTGCAGAGGTTCTATTGTAGAGTAGTGCGCTGGTTCTACAACAAGTAAGCTTTACGGTTGCGAATCGACAGCGTTGTTTGAGTTGGGGCGGTGGAAAAGAAGGAGAAACATGCTCGTGACGATGAATCTGGCGGTGAATCGGCTTCGAGTTGGAGGAGAAAGAGATCGTTAGTCTCGTCTTCTTCCTCGAGAATATTGGCGAGCTCTCAAATTTTGAGGCTTTGCTGTCGATTTTTCACGATTTTTGTGGCGCGTCGGTACGATCTGGCGCTCCTTCTTCATCGACTCATCTTCTAGAAAGCGAGTCATGGGGGCTGCTTCGCCTTCTTGACCTCTTTTCTTGGGCCTTCACGTTTTCTTTTTTTCTTCTTGCAGGAAGCATCTGGTGTAAGCGAGGATGCTTCTTGTTTTTTTTCTTTCTTGACTTTGGAGGGTGGGGCGTATCATCATCGGTTGGCCCATATATATTTTGAAGTGGTGGCGAGGAAGGCCTTATAGGACTTCAGTCCATTCTGGTCCCATTCAAAGATTTGGCGGTTTTTGTTTTTCAAGATAAGCGCAACCTTGTTGAGATTCTTGATCCTCTTCTTGGATAGACTTGCCTCCGTTCATTAACTCCAAATTTTTCATGTTCTTGGGTAGAATGGCCTTGAGAAAGCCATGCGATTGATGTTCTTAGCTTCATCAATTATCGCGACCATCTTTGTATAGTTTGCCGGATGTTAGAGCATACAAATTTGAATGAAATACCCATGATTGTTTTTGACAATATGTCGAACAACGATCGGTATTTCCTTTTAGCATCGGTTTGACAAAACCTGGGATCGATGTTTGTCGACTTCTACGAAGAGTTCTTTTCGATCGGCTCATCTTCATTCTCCTGTAGTCTTGTGATGTAGATTCTTCCTTGGGCAAAAGTTTGAGCAGACGTGTTATGTCTGCGTTCGTCGGTCTAATCTCTTCTCAGATTGGTAGCGAAAGTAGTTCTTCTCCCGGGCGGCGTCGTATCCACTCTTAAATTCCTTAGGAATTCGAGTGCTTCATCTTGCATCCTTTGGATTGCGATGAAAGCGGCCTAATATTTCTCAAGTCCTCCTTTCTTGAAATTTGCTCCACTTCCATTGATTAGGATCCGAGTGATATCAAATCGCACGAACTTGTCATCGACAATCTTCGTTACCCGATTCATATAATTGCACATTATTTTTCCCATTCCGCGTGAGTGACCATCTACAATAAGATAGACTTGATTAAAGTTGTGCATAAACATGAAGATATCATATATTGATTATCAGACCTCTACTCAGGCCTAATCATCGATAAACACATGCGGATACCAAGAAACAATAAAGCATAACACAGGATACCATCGATTGACAAAATCTTTAAGATCAATGGATTTAAAAATGATTCATCAAATAATCGAAATTACCAGATTCATTTTTCGGAAAGATAATGTTGAAACTCAAGAAAAACACTTTGAATGTGAGAAAAGTAATCTGGAGTTTTCAGAGAATAAATCGCAAGTTTGTGAATTAGAAAAGACTCTGGTAGGGTTTTTGATGAACCTTTTAAAGATGAGGAGGGAAAAAAGACATGATTTGGAAGATCAACCGTTTGAAAAGATTAAACGATCCAGATTAAACGGTTTTGATCGTATGGTCAGGAAAAACACGTACGAAAACCTTTTGGATTTAAAAGCTCATTTTGTAGCAATTAATACAAGTACCCCACGTCCGCATTAAATGTTTTTGCGGGGAATACGTCACAAAAGGTAATGAGTGCTGAAGAAGACAAATAATATCGAGATAAGATCAAATAAAAGCAATAAACAAGGAAACAGAAAAGCGTATCTGGTTGGTCGATATTGTGTCGATCAATACCACTTGTAGTTGTTGATTCCACTTTGTTGATCTTAGTTTTTCCGCCTAATCCTTATAATTTCCCAACCGTTTCTTTTCAACCGATCCGCTTCACTTTCGTCGATTTCGATTTTTTCGATCCTTGATTAGTTGAAGTTCCCCCCTCAACTGATATTTCTGTTTTCTCATAGACTGATATATATATCTGATTTGTTGTTGTATCAAGCTCAATTGATCTTCCTCATCGATCGGGCCAGTATATAATCGATTTGATTGACCTAACTGATTTCTTCTCGGATCAAGCCAATTCTTGGGATCGTGTTACCGCTTAAAACTTAGTCTAGAATAGTAGTCTCTATTCCCTAAGTTGTAACGATTTGACATCGTAATTATAGTCCGAATATTTTGATATGTCAATCTACCAGTAAATTTATCCAATTATCGATTCGTGATTCCTACATCACCGTCCTTGTGATGCAAATTCTCTAAGAGGCTTTTTGAAATCAAATTTGCATTCACACCTTGCTTGGCCACTATAAATTGGACCAATGTTTTACACAACATAACCCATTCACCATACTTATCTTCTTTGTAGAATCATGTATCCTGGTGAACCCTTATTTCCGGTGAGACTTCCCAAGAAACACCTTTACCCCTTTTTCAATGATTTGACTTCTCAAATCAACCTGTGTGTCCTTATCTTCATTTTTGCCGTCATCAAAGATTTCACATACAATTGTTGCCAAGCTTCTCTACCACCAAATGGGCGGTCTCATTGTCAAGAATCGGAAGACACTTCTCCTGTAGTATGCACTTATGCGTGTCTACCGAGATAATGAAACTAGCATCAAAAGACTCGACCGATATAAAACATGAGTTTGATATACTGATGCGGATCGGACAACGGTGATCTTTCGTATATCAACTCTATTTTTTTCATGTAACACATGTGCCCATAAGGTCTTTGAACCATTTTCTTGGCACATGTGCTCCATTTTAAATTTGGAGAGTCCATTGACTTGGTCTAAGGGCTCTCGGCTTAGAAATCTATCAACGCCCGCTCTCGCTCCTTTGGTTTTAGCTTGAATTTAGTGGCTTTAGGATTATTTCAAAGCCTTCTTCCCCTTGTTAAGTGGGGGAAAATGAGAGCATGAGATCTTAAAATCTCTCTCTCTCCTCCTCTTCTAGGGTTAGGATGAGGGTTTAGAGTTATAGGTTTAGGGTTTTCGGTTATGACTTATGTCTTGACTTACGGGTCCTTTGTACTTGTAACTTGTAATGTAACGACCTTGGTCTTTATCAATGAAAATTTATGTTATTCCATTGTTGTGTAAATTTTACCTTTCTTTACGCGATTGTAGGCTTTTAACTGTGAATCTTGCTTGTGGAATATCAAATTTAATCGACTTACAAAGATGTAAAAGTAACCAAACCGATTTAATCAGATAATTCTTTAAACCGAAAGTGTTTCCTTTAATCGATAAATCTTAAACCGATCGATTCCTTTAATCGACAAATCGTAAATCGATCAAGACTTCTTATATCGGTTCCTTGATCGATCTTACGATCGATTGAGATACCAAACTCTAACCGATTCATCTTAACTTTGGTTAGTCTCTTAACCACCGGTTTCGGAGAACAATCCATCAAGCATTTTAGGTGCTTTTTCTCCAAGATCCGAAGCCTAGCTTCATTGCACAATTCTCGAATCGATCTCGGCCTAGTGGCTTGGTTAGAATATCGACTTTCTCAGTAAATCGGTGTGAATCTTTTCCATTTCGATATTCTTCTTTTCAACATGATCTCTTATAAAATGGTGTCCGACATCCACATGCTTGCATCTAGTATGTAGAACATGATTACAGTGATTGCAATAACACTATTATCGTCACGAGAATATAGGTACATTCTTAGCTACAATGTTATAATCCTCAAAGAACAGAAAGCGGTTGGGAGCAACAAACTTCCTAATGACCATATATGCCTTCAATAGTAGATGTCAACCGATGTGTCCGCTTCTTTGAAAACCACGAGATCGGTTCTTCCTAAAAGCCCGACATGTTCCGAGGTTGATTTTTTCATCGATCTTGCAACCTCCATAATCGTAATCGAGAATACCCACTAAGTTCTAGATTATCATCGATGGGTAAAATAAACCAAGGTTTATTGTCCCTTCAGATACTTAAGAAATCGCTTAGTTTTTTCAGGTGGCTTTGCATTGGATTTGCTTAAAATCTGGCAAATACACCCACCGCAAAGGTGATATATCGGTCTATTTGGCGATTAGGTATAGTAGAGATCAATGAGAGCCCTATATTCTTTACGATTTGTTTTTCGACCATCCTCATCCGGATCCATCTTGAATCCAATCATCATAGGAATTTTGGCTTCCTTGCAATTTTGAACTCCAAACTTAGCCAATAAATTCCTAGTGTACTTTCTTGGCGAGATGAATATCCTTACGTACTTTTGCTTCACTTGTAGACCCATAAAGTAATTCATCGACCCATCATGGACATCTCGAACTTCCTTGCATCGGTTCTTTGAATCTTTCACATAGACTCTTGTTGGGAGATCCGAAGATGATGTCGATCACGTGAATCTGAACCATCGGAATATCTTCTCCATCTTCTATTCGAATAAGGTTACGTCCCATTGCATTTTTAGTGAACCCACTGTCTATCAAGAAGCGAGAGAGTGTATCATACCAAGCTCGAGGAGCTTGTTTCGAACCATAAAGAGAGCTTTTTCTTAAAGCGGTACACTTGGTTGCTCTTTTGAAGCACGGAGGTTGTTCGACATAAACTTCCTCTGCTAGTACCCGTTTAAGAATGCACTCTTTCGTCCATCGATACCAAAGTGAACCCTCGTGGGAAGCATATGCGAAGCTTGACCCGAATGGCTTCTAGACGGCGGCGGTGCAAAAGGTCTCATCATAATCAATTCTTCCGATTGTGAATACCCCTTAGCAACAAGTCTTGCCTTATTTCTGGTGATGACATTTTTCTCATCTCTCTTGTTCTTGAAAACCCACTTCGTGCCAATTACATCTTGATGATTTGGTCTGTCCACCAATTCCCAAACTTGATTTCTTTCGAATCTGTTCCGGCTCCTCTGCGCACATTTAGAATCTAGCTTGCGTCTTGTAGAACTTCCTCTCTTTGTTGTAGGTTCCTTCATAAACGGATACTTGACAATACATGGAACTTTCACCAATCGATGTCTAGTTTTAACTCTATCGGATGGGTCTCCGATGATCGAGATCGGTTGGATGGTTGGTTATCCGTGTCCCATTCGATTTGCGTCGGTTTGGTGAACATCATCCATTTCTGATAAAGGTTCATTACTAGCGATTGGGAGTGGTGCAGATTTATGATCCACTTGATAAGAACATGTCTCGGTGATGTTGGACTCATCATGTCTCGATGTACGTTCGTGGGAACTTCAGTGTTCTTGAACCGGATGGTTCGGATTGATCTTGTCTCTGTTGTACCCGAACTTCTTCATCGACGATTTTTCGTACCTTAGGATCGATTGATCCGGTGAATCACTAGATCTGGAATGTATCTTTATTTACGATGTCCGATCCTTTTTCCTTGATAGTTAGGTGATCCATTTTTCGAGCATCGGTACTAGTTGATCGAAGTACATCTTGTTTTTCGGCGATTTCTCTTGTTCGGAAGATGCTTCATCAAAGACTACATGGGATGTTTCTTCCACAACTAGGGTTAAATGCATTTGTAAACCCCGAAAAGCCTTGCTCGATGAGGAATATCTAAGAATATACCCTCATCGACTTGGCCTCAAAAGTCTTCAACCGACTCTTCCCATTGTTGTGTATGAAACACTTACACCCAAAAACATGGAAGTAAGAAACACGAGGTTTTTTCCCTTCCACAGATTCATAAGGGTGTTTTGTAGTGAGCCTTAGTCGGAAAGACATACATTACAGTATGGCATGCGGTGTTGATTGCTTACGCTTTAAACGGCTTGGTATCGCATGTTGAGCTAACATCGTGCGGCAACTTCTTTGAGAGTTCTCGTTCTCCGCTCGCTACTCCATTCATTTGTGGCGTTCTTGTAGTCGATGTCTCGTCAGATACCAAACTTAGAGCAAAAATCGGTAATAAAAGAGTTCGTAAATTGCATACCTTTATCGTCGATTTTTACTACTAATCTGACACCCCTTCTCATTTTGTAATCTTTTTAGAATTTCGGGTATCTTCGTTTTGTCGTCTCATTCTTCTTATGTAAGAATATAACCTGTAAACTTGGAATAATCATCCACGATTACGTATATATTCAAGATCGTCACGAGACTAACCGGTGTAATCGGGTCCAAATAGATCCATATGAAGCAATTTGCAATACTCTGCTTTGGATATCGGTCAGAATTCCCTTGAATGAACTTTTGACTGCTTTTCCTTCCCGACATGCAACACATGTCCGATCCTTTGAAAATACTTCATTAGGAAGACCTTCCACTAGAGACATCCTTGCTATCTTATTAAGAGTTTTAAAGTTCGGATATTTCATTCTTTTTGTGCGAGCCAACCGCTACTTTTGGAACTCTTAACAATTAGGCATGTATTTCTTGGGCAAACTGTTCCAATCACCGTGTAGATCGTCCCTTTCCTTGAACCAGTTTAGCAAAATCTGTTGAGTGGCTCGATTCTTGATAGTGCATTGATCATTCGAGAACTCAACATCATTCTTGAATCCGTTGTCGCAGTAATTGTGAATCGGGCTTTAGGTACCCCTTTTGGATCGGGTCCCGGAGGGGTTAGGATTAGTTTTGGGGATCCATACAAAAGCGAAGCACTTCTATTGAGATCGGTTAGATCGGAAGGCTGATTTGTCTCCATACCTATCAACATAATCATCGTCTCTTTTATATCTTTTCGATTAGTATGATTATTAGTGTGAACCTTGGATGACTTAGAAGACTTGGGATTTATCTTTTTCGTTTGTCTTCTTTTCATCCGGTGTGGTTCAGTCAAAGCTGACCCTAGATTTCGATTATAGGGGTAGTACATTTCGCTACCATCAAAAGATTCATATCTTTTTGGCATAGGTGGTTTTGCGGTTTACCTAAAGCATGCTTATTAGGCGGTGACCTTGATTGGGTCTCAGATTAGACTTCCCTTTTACGGGTTGTCTTTTTTCGACACGATCTGTTGATCGAGTTGAGGTCTCTTCGGAAGAACCGGGTTCTTACGTTGATTCGGTGATGCTTTACTAGTTGGGGTCCATTTCGTTTCATACCGTTGGCACCGCCTTTACACCTTTCAACCGGTCTTTTTTCCTTATTAGATACAAGTTTGGCTTTTGGTGTATCTTTTGTGAAAACTTCGTCGATTACACCCTTTTGAGATGAATCGGTAAGGGGCTTTTGAGGATGTGGAAGGGTTCTCATACCCCAAGTCCTTCTTGTTGTCGTTGTTGAAAATAGGTGTTCATGTCTTGAGCGGTTTTAGATGATTTTGTAAAAACTTCTATTTTCTTTCTTGATTATCCTCGGATGATTTTAGACTCTTATGCATTCGGACATTTCATCAAATTTTGCTTGCGAGGATTTTGAAGTCATCGACTTCTTTGTTTGTTAATTGCTTAGGTGATCTTTGATCTGCTTCTCTCGATCGAAGTCTTAACTTTCGAGAATATTAAGTTCCTCGGTTTTTTACGGCGGTTTGATTTGATTTAAGTTGAAGCTTTCTTGAGATCGTTCTCTTTAGCAAGGTGATTATTTCGATCCTCGGCTTGTCATTCTCGAACTTCATTTATAGCATAAGTGTCTCTTGCATTGGGAGATCCTCAGCAATTGCTTTCGAGTAGAGCTGCGGTCGATCTCGGCCGGTGTGCTAATGATAGCGAGGTGTAAAGCGAACAAAGCGGGTTTGGAGGTTACCTCGATTGGTCCTCCTTGGCCATCAGGCGAGATCTCATCATCATCAAGAAGAATATCATATCTTCATTCTCATAGAAGTCAGCAACCGCTGGCGTCGGGCCAATCTTCTCGGAGGGTATCGAGAATCCTCGGAGGCGGTCTGGTCGTCGATTCGAGCGATGTAAACAACCATGGCTTTTACGTCCTGTACGTTGCTCTCTTCATTCCTCTTTTCTTCCCTTTTCTCTTGGCGTCAGTGCAGGCGTCTGTATTTTGTAGTGACTGCTTCTCCACGGTTGAAGCCGCGCTCCTTGATCCATGAAACCTTTTCTTCGGTGTGAATCACTCCGTCTGTATGATCTATCGGTGACTTGGCTACGATAGTAGTCTGCGAGCTTCTTACATCGATTGGTTATCTCTTCTCTCATCATTTAGATTATCTCTTTTCCTTTCTTCTCTGTGATCTCTTCGATCATCAGATCTGGTTCTTTCCGGAGATCTGTTGGCTGATCTCCTATCTCTTTCTCGGCTATGTTGATAATCTTTATAGAATCTTAGATACTTATCAAGTTGAATATTTGATTTTTCTAGTTTCTGGTAAGCGAAGCGTCTGTTTTACTCGACTTATGATATTTCCAATGGGTTCATTGGCCTTCGATCTGCTGCTGGTTGCCTTAAAAGCAACTGATTTAGAAGTTGAGGCTTCAGCGGGCACCTCATCTTCATCTGCTTGTCCTCTCTCAATTAAATCGAACTCGTGAGCTTTAAGGCTCAAGAACAAAGCTACTTCGGCCATTTTTGAAATGTCTTGGCAATCTTTGATTCTAGTGACTTTCATATCCCATTCTTGGTAAAGAGATCTTAATATCTTGTAGTCGATATCCTTGTCGACATCTCTACCAAGTTCTCGTAGCTTATTCACAGACATAGTAATCCTTCCATCGAGTTCGTTGATGGTCTCGTTGGCAAAGATCTTTAATTTTTGAACTTCACCGGTTCTTGTAGACGTTTGTCTTTTATCTGGTCATTTCCTCGCGATATCTCAAATTTAGAGTGTCGGCATTGCTTTTCAGATTTTGAGATATTTAATCTTTTCCTTGGTGACCTTGTCCATTGTTTTCATGATAATATGCTGGCGATTGTGTCAGAGTATGATTTCCTTTCCTCTGCATCCATCAAATTTCGGCTTTTTTTCGCACAAGACTTCGGGGCAAAATCGGATCTCCTCCAACCGCGGGGTTGTCGTGATATATGATGATGGGTCCTCTTTCGATGACTTCCATCATTACGCCACTAATCGAACCTAGATGGTCAGATATATAAATGGCCCAATCTGCATACTCATCAATTGAGAACTTTGCAGATCATGATACATACCGAGAGGTATTATCCATCTTTGAGTGATTTTGGAAAAAGAATGAGTTTTAAAAAGCGGTTTTCAAGATCTCGTTCAAATGACCACAAAGATTCTTCCTCAAGAATCGATGATACTCAAAAGCCGATGGTCTATAGAACCCTTTGCTCTGATACCAACAGTAGGTCGAGCGAGTTTTGTGGCGTGAAGTCTAGAGGGGGGTGAATAGACTTAAAAACTTTTGTCTTGGTCGAGGTGTGATGGCAGTTAGCTTTGATCGAGTCTTGAAAGTGAATCGGTTTGGGTGATAACCAACTTACTAATCGCTGAAAGCCCGGATCGATTCGGTAACTATCGGTTTAAGCGATGTGTGCGGAAGCTAAAGTTTTACCCATGTGAAAAACCGGTTTTGATAAATCAGATTCCAAAGTTAGTCTTTTAACGAGTTGGTGAAGTGTCGAAGCTTGATCGGATCGAAGCTTAGTCTTTGGTGATCTCAACTTAGAATATGTATCTTCTTTAAAAAGTTGTGTGCGATTGTGTAAGCGATTAATCAAAAGCGGTAAAAGCACACAAGATTTATAGTGGTTGGTCAAACCGATCCTACGTCCACTCTTCCCTATCCAAGAGGGCACCAACTAAACCAACTGGACTTAGATTTTTGTGTTAGTCCAACACAAGATTAATCGACAGATATTTAAGGAGTTCTCACTCAACCGATCAAAATCGTAACTAGAAACCCTAGATGCGAAATCTTGCTAAACAACTTAACCTAACTTTGGGTTTGGATAAGATTGTTTTGGTTCCAACTATGAAATCTTTTCTAGTGTTTAAGATAGCTTATCAATTTAGATGAAAAATATTTCTATCTTTAAGAACTTATGGGATGAACACTTAATAAAATAATCTTCTTGTTCGTGTTCTTCGATGCGGAAATTTCGATTATAGCTTGAGCTTCTTGATCGTTTTGGGGTTTCCGTATTTTCACTACGAAGTGTGATCCCATATTTATAGACCTCGAAATCAAAGAGCCGTTGGAGAGCAATTTGAATTTAATTTATATTTAGTAAGTTTGTAGGATTGATGTGGCGTCTTGAGGAGCGGCATGGCGAAAAAGCGTGAATTTTGTCTTTTATAGCGTTGGGAAAGCGGCATCAAATCGTAATTGCGGCTCCGATCATCGTTATACGGAGCCTTATTGGTTATGAGGCGCACTTTTAGGTGTTGTTTCCGAGCTAAGGTTGACATTCTTCTTGGACGATCATCGGCGTATGATTTGGTGAAACATCGTTTTTCACCTACGGTGGTGACTTTGATCGATCAGGCCCGTCGGTCTACGATGGAGTCTTGGTCTTTGGTTGACTTAGCTTCAACTAGCGGGACTCGGGTGATGTAGGTCTTACAGTACGATCTTACGGAAGTCATCGATCTTGATGATACGAGTTTGAGCTTTATGACGAATTTGAGATATCGGCTTGATCGGATCGATCGATCTTCTGTTCTTCTCTTGCGTTCGGCTGTCGGGATATCAATTTTGTTCTTGTATCTTGGATCGACCTATACATATTGAGGTTCCCCTCAATATGTGACCTATCTATTACATCGGTTGTTCTATCAAGAATTATCAACCCGGTATTCTATAAGCGGTAATATAAACATCGATTAAATTTAAAGTCCGATTTGGTCTATTTACATGTGTTTTAGAACTTTCATCAAAACTCTAAATTTCCCAACACTAACTAATACTCCCTTCATCCACCAATCTTATGCACACTCCATTTTTGGCAAAAGTTACTTTATCTTTATCCTCAACCATCACTTAATTACTTCAAATGTCATTGTACTTTACTCACAAACAATCACTTTATCTATAAAGGGACCTCACATTACCCTATAAAACTCTTACTTTATCTAATTTATCTATTTTTTTCTTAAAACCTGTGTCAAAAGCATCAAGCATAAGATTGATTGACGGATAGAGTATATATTTCAGTAAAAAATAAATACATTTTCATGATTAAATTACCAACTAATATGTAAAAGATTATTTATTTATAATCTATAACTTCAAGTGATATTGAGAAATAAATAATAATAAAATAATAAAAATTAAAAAAAAATTCTATATAAAATAGCAATACTAATGACTTCCGTGCAACGCACGGGTTGTCAAAAGACTAGTTTATTCTAATTAGAGATGCAAATAATTGCACAGTTTAATATAATCAAGTTACATATTTCAATATAATAAATTGTGTGATTCTAAAATGCACTATGATTACATGGTGCACCTGAATGAATATAAAATTTAACCTTAACAAAATATGTTTACTTTAAGTTTACAAAACTGGATTTTTAGTTTGGCTAAGTCTTGTATGCACTCGGGTGCACCGTGCACTCATAGTACATTTTAGAAGCGTGCAACTTATTATGCTGAAAAGTGTGACTTATTTACACAGAAAAGTGTAACTGTTAATATGAGAACATAGTTGCATGCTTCTATTTGGAATAGTTGCACGTTTCTGTTTTGTATAGTTGCACGCTTCTAAAATGCATTATGAGTGCACGGTACACCCGGGTGCACATGAGACCCACTCTTTGAGTTTTAAAATTTTAAATCAGTTTTAGTTTCAAAAAAAAAAATTAATCAGTTTTACTTTAAAATTTTATACAACAATTATTAAAAAATCACTCCTACCAACTTATAATATTTAATCATTAAATAATTATATAATCATTACAATTTATCTTAACAATAATATAATAATACAATATCATTAAGGGTGGAAAAAAATACCAAAATTTTGGTGTCGGTATTGGTATGAGTACCATACCGAATTTTTTGATATGAAAACAGTATGAAAATTGGATATAGCGAAATACCGATTTTTTTTTAAAAAAAATTATATCATTTTAATTGTTTTATAATTTAATTGAAATTTTCCATTGAAATCCATAATGTTGCAATCCACATTAAGTTATATTGAAACCCCATTAATGGGATATTGCCCAATAAATTAAATTGTAGTCCATAATTGCCAATTCAATCAAAACGAAACCCTAATTGTTCCTCTCGTGATTCAGAATCTCTTTCACGCTTCGATCTCCATCCCTGATTTTTTGACTCAAGACACCTCTTCTTCCCTGTCTCTCCATAAAATGCTACTGAAGAATTGGATGGTCGTGATTCGTCCCCCTCTCCCTCTCTACATTCGTGACAATTGTGGGGCTCATGGCATTGATATGACCGAGGAAATAGTGGAGGCGGTCAACGTGGTTCAGAAGGTGGAGCTAGTGTATGCAGTTAACCGCCACAAATTTGTGAAAAAACTAATTCGATATGAAATGGTATACTAGTATGATTCGGTATATTGAAATTTTGGTACTGTAAAAGTATGTGATTTTCATTTACCGATTTTTTGATATTCTGGAAATTTCGGTACGGTATTGATATACATTTTTTAAAGATAAACTCGTATGAGATGGTCTCATACATAAGACGAAGTATAAACTAGCACAAATCAACACTCATTCCTTCTAAAGTGTTAAAGCATTAATGTCCAAATTATATTTCGTCTCACTGTGAGACCATCTCACGTAAGTGTGCCTCTTTTTAAATACCAAAAAATTCGGTACGGTAATAATAATGACTTGAAATTTTCGGTACGGTATACCGAACCACCCTTAAATTATATCACTCATTCTTACACAATGATTTGACATAAAGTTAAATCTCTCCCTACTAAAAAATCCAAAAAATACACACACACATTATTATTTATCAAGATTTAAAAAATTAAAAAATTTAAAAAATGGATGTTTAAAAATAACTTAAAAATCAAAGTAAACATAATCATGTGTTCCTCAATTTCCACCCTAAACTTTATAGGGGAGAAAATCTAAAATACTCACTTGCATAATTTTGATTTTGATTTTTTTATCTTGTGTCCTTGAATTAAGAATGGGAGTATAATTTTATTTTAAAGTGAAATGCATAAAAAATTATTTTGTGAAGTTGAAAATTGGTATTTGGAATAATTCTCAGTTAATATTTACCCATTTTACCTTCAACCTCCACCAAGGCTTATTTATTTTGGGATTCATCCGGATGAATTTAAAACTTTGTAATTCATAATTTATTTTAGTCCATAATTTAAAATTTGATTTTCAGATCTTGAATTTGATTCACACAATAAAATACCTATAAATCTATTGTTACTCTTCTTAATACTACATTAAAAAAAACTCACCACAAAAATAAATTATTACTCAAATAATACAAAATAATAATACAACATCAATCACTATTAAATACTAATTTTATAAAACAAAATTTCACCCTACCAAATTACAAAACAAAACAAGCACACTACTTTTATTGTTTACTAGACTTCTAAAATTCAGACTTCTCCCACCCACACACCCAAATCCCAAAATAAATGTATCTTTAACGTGTAGGTCTAGTGTGAAAATTTTCATGTATGAAAATTTATAAAATTGTCCAAAATCAATCATCTACACCCTAAACACTAAGGGTGTGTTTGGATTCAGAGTCAGGATTGATTTGTTATGATTGGATTATGTGGGATTGCACTATTCACTTGTGGTTTTTGATTAAATTATGTGTTGAATGGATTATAGGATTGTGTATGAGATAATTAGTCGTGAATGGGTGTACTAATTTATTGGTTTGTAGGATTATTTTATATTTGCAATGGTTTTCCCAAAATACCCTTTTCATTTTAAAATTTTTATTTTTGTCTTGTTTAATGTCTAGGATTCCGTTAGCTTCTCCACTCTTCCCTATTTTTTTCGTCTCTCGTTCTTCCAAGAAAGAAGTCGCCTCATCAATACTTCCTCTGTTACTTTACTATCATCTTCAACAACTCTTCCTCATTAATAAACCAGTTCGCAGGTTGAAGTTTACCCAAACAATGAAACAAAAAACAATAATTCCCTTTCCAAATCCCCTTTCCATATTCTCTTTCCAAACAATAATGCCAAAATACAGTTTGCCCATTTTGCAAATCCCCTTTTCAGAACTAATAATTCCTTTCCAAATCCCGTTTCGCAAATCCCCTTTTCATTTCGCAAATCATTGCCCATTTCAGTTGCTAAATTACTACTTCTACTTCGGATCTAATAATTTACCGTAAGAAATTGTATACATACCTTGGCGGGCGGTTACGGGCGGCGGCGGACGGTGTGTGGGTGCACGAGCGCGACGGATATGCAGGTGGCGGCGCTGGGGTGGTGGGATGATGCACGGTGGAGTCGACGCTTGGCCGGAAGCGGAGCGCCAAAAGAGAGATTGCAGATGAACAACGGCGACGACGAAAGAAAAAATAGAGGAAACAAAGAAATTAGGATTTTATGAAAAAGGGTATAGACGACACCTACCTGGAGCTCTGATTCCTCAATCTCCGCGAGGAAGATGAAGGGCATTCAGTACAATTCAAGGACGACACAATTGGACAGCTTTTGTTAAGATAAATAATCGGACCCCCTCAGCATGGATCAATTGTCCTTCTTATGTGGGTTAAAATAGTAAATTGGACCCGGGCCCAAAATAGACTCGGGCTTGAAACTCCAATACAAAACAACTCATAAAGGCCCACTATTTTATCTAACCTACCTTATACATTATACAAAACACACCCTAAATAATGAACCCTAAATTATGACATATTCGGGCCGGGTGAACCATGAACCACTTGGGCCGAGTGAACCATGAACCACTCAATTTTGTCTTACCTTAACCAATTACAAAATTTGATTGTAAATAAAAAAAAATCATGTATGAAAATTTTCATACTAGACTTTGTCATCTTTAACCCTATAAATTAAGGGTGTAACCGTGTGGACATGAAACCAAAATCTTGTTTGGTATAGTAATTTTGATTCCATTCAACTTAACAACCATAAAATTGTTAGATTAATGTAACTTACATTGATGGCTTGAAGCATGGTTACATGTGTTGTGAAGGCATAATATGTTATAGTAACGTACTAACATGTAACATATAAATAAAATATATAGAATAATCTGATTTTTTTTGTCTGTTTATTCTTACTCTTCCTTTCAAATAAAATTTCACATAAAAAATATATTGAATTACTTGAAAAAAAAAACTAATATGATACAATTAAATTCAGCTTAATTATCATTACGCTTTCTATCCAATTTTAACTTATAGCTATCGCACTCTCCATAACTATCCATTTTGTGTGCAGTATCATAAATGCTAAGAGTCAAAATCTCAGATGAATTTTGGGTTATATTAATTTATTGTCAACGTCAGCCTCATGGACGTAAACTGGTTTAAATTAAGATACAAATTTGTGTGAACTCGAGTTCACATTAAATTTTGTTTTTTTTATCACTGTTATCTATAAAAAAATATTTATTATGCATAAAAATTATTACTATTACATAAAAAAATTATTATTATATTAAAAAGATATTTTTAAATAGTAATAATTTTTATACATAATAGTAATAAAGTTTATGTATAGATGTGGTTCATATGAGTATTACTCCTAAATTAAATAAAATATTGAAGGGGTAAGATAACAAAAATTAGCAAGGTCGGTGACTGGCATGAGGCTATTTGAATGATGATTGAGTCTCATGTGCACCTGTGTGCATCGTGCATGTATAGTGTATTTTAGAAGCGTGCAACTATCACTACAAAAAAATAGAGGGTTGCCTATGGAATATTCCAAAAAAATAGAAAATTGTCTAGGGAATATTTCAATTTGCCTAGTCATTTTCATTCATAGGTAAATTTGTCTACGGAATGTAATTCATAGGTAAATTTATTTGTAAGTCATTTCTAAACCACAAATATAATTGTCTATAAAAATGTAAGTTGTCTAGGTAATTATCTTTTGTAGTTAATTAGTTTGTTTGGTAGTTAATTAGTTTGTCTACGGAAATTAAGAATGTGTAGGTAGTTTCATGGTAGGTAATTTGTTTACCTAGTAAATTATTTTGTGTAGGTAACTTTTCATAGATTTTTGTAAAAATTGGTAAGCAAATCCTAGGCAATAGTCACTTTTAAGGACCAAATTATTTTTGTAGGAAAATTTCATAGGCATTTGAAAATTTTGGTAGGCAATTCTTCATTTTCTTGTAATGTATACAAAATAGAAACGTGCAACTATTTTAAACAGAAGCATGCAACTATGTTCCCATATTAAAAGTTGTAATTTTCTGTGTAAATAAGTTACACTTTTCAATATAATAATAACAGTCTGACTTTTTTTTAAAATCTATTATAAACGTCAACAAGGTCAAACGCATCCCAAACATAGCCTTGAATGATAGAGGGGGTCGCATAAATTTAGGTCCAACTTACCAATCAAACACACAAATTTCCAGTGTCGTATAATACTGTGGGCACCGAGTGTAACGGCAATAATGAAATCTTTAATTATATAAATTTTGTGGTGCTCCGTGCTTGAATGTTACTCTCTTCGTTCTGCAAAATATTTTCACACTCGTTTAATTGGGATATATTTCAACTCCAATATTCACAAATTTACAAAATGTTATTTGGACATCCACGAAATTCAACTTTTTACTTATAAATTTATAAAATTATTCCTTAAATCCCTATTTATTATTCTTTATATATATGTTCAGTTACATGTGCAAGTAATCGTGGAAAGGAAAGAGTAGTTAATAAGAAATATTTCGCGTCACATAAATATTTATTTCAATTTAAAATCGATACTTTATATTTTATATATATACATATATATATATGAGGCACTCTTGTGTGAGACAGTCTCATGTATATGACGGGATTTACCCTCAACCCATATTATATTAATCTAGCCCATATTATGTTACCTTTATGAAAATCTCAATTTAACCTTATGCACATGACCAGTAGTGTTAACAACAATATATTCAACGCTAACGCAGAAGGAACAACGGAGATAGCCCGAATTCCCATTCTGGTCGAGATTTCAGCAGGATTTTCCCGAAAAACTAGCCCCAATAAATGTTTAACTCCTAATACCTGTGAATCAACTAATTCCACTGCTAAACTGTACACATATGTGATTATATACATATATGTATATGGATACCTCTGCTATTCGTTCAGTTGTAGGTGTGAATTGGTCGATCCGTTCAATTGAGAGAGTGAATTAATCTCAATGCGTATACTTTTTTAGAATGTCGATTCGTTCAATTGGAGGTGTGAATTGGTCGATTTTATTGAATCAAAATTGACTCAATTTTAGTGGATTCCAATGAGTTCTCTGCAGTTGTCGAATTGCAGAGGATCTGGCCACTCAAAATTAGGTGTTAGATCCTCTTTGATAGAGAAGAAGATGCAGAAGAACAATGTTTCTCTTTTACTCCTTAATTTGGAGAAAGGATTTTGGAGAAGCGAAAGAAAAAAGAAAATAGGTAATGGTCAAGCGGAATCAATTCTACGATTTTCTCCATGTCATTAACTAATAATGTGTTTAGTACGAAAACACCTAACGTTATGTCTTAGTGATGGGTTTTCGTGTGCTGTAAGTATTTGTTTAGAAGTATTAAATATCTAGTCAGGAGTATCACAATTTTTATCAGGAGTATCAAAATCATTATGTTTATCATATTAAAAAAAAATTGTTGGATTATTTAATTGATATCATATTCTATAAACAATTTCACGATATTGCATTTAAGTTGAGTATCAAGAAACTCTAATTATGATACAAAATATTAGAGTATCAAGAATCTCACCAGGAGTATTAAATATCTGGTGAGGAGTATCTGACCTAATTAAAATTTTCTACTGGTGTTTTAGTTTACTGTAAGTATTAGTTGACAATCAATTTATAACTCAATATATTATATCTAATAAAATTCACTTTCAGTCAGTTATAATCGTCTCTTGCCAATTACCATGGTACAAAACATCTATTGATCAAGAGTATCAAGAATCTCTTCAGAAGTATCAATGTGGTTCAGGTGTCTTAAAAAAACAATAATACGATTTATGTTTTAAATATCAACATTTGATTAAAACTATCAAAAATTTATTATTAAGGTACATACATAGTATTAAGAGTGTAAAAATCTTTAGTCAAGTATCAAGAATCCCTTATAGAGTATCAAAATTCTGCCCAGGGTTATCAGAACCAAGTATGCAGAAAACAACATGATCATCTTTCAAGACTCTCCCCAACATAAATGTTAATTTGACTAGTTGTTTTCTCCTGGAATGCTAAAATTAGAGTATCAGGTATTTGTCAAATCTTCTTTTTCTTTCTTTCTTTCTTTCTTTCTTTCTTTCTTTCTTTCTTTCTTTCTTTCTTTCTTTCTTTCTTTCTTTCTTCCTATGTGCAAAATCATCTTCAACATCTACTTCGTCTGCTTCATTCTTTTCTCTGATCTCTTCTTCGCTACAATTAAATTTGGAGTTTCAATGTAAGAATCAAGAGTATCACCAATTAGTTCAGGAGTATCACGTATAAGTCCAGAAGTATCAGCATATTTACACGTTTTGTTGTTTACTTTAGCAAACCTCTTCTTCATTCTTCTGGCAACTTTTTCCTTTGCAACTCTTTGTTATTCATGATATCTCTATATTCTTCAGTTTCTCTGAGATATCTCTTGTGCTGCACAAAATTAAACCTGTTCATAGCATAATTGAGAAAATTTAATATTATAGACATAATCCTGATCAAATTTTATCTGTGTACAATAATAGTTTATATTCAATAGCCTAAAAGAACTCAACTGTTACGAATTTTTGAATCATAAAATATTTATCAAAGATTGTGCAAAAAATTTAAAGTTATGTCAAAGATAAGGATCACTAAATTCCTATGTATCTGCTTTCGAAAAAAAATTCCTATGTATCTAAAGATAAGGCAAAAGTTTATTCAATAAAAGTGTCCACATAAAGAACATCAAAAGTTTATTCAATAAATCAAGTATTAAATAGTAATAAAACTAGAAAACCTATTCATTGGACTTCAATAAAGTATATCACGTTTCATGATGAAATACTCATCCTTTAACAAAGGCAGAGATACAAGATAATACAAGAATGATCCTAACTACTATAAATCCAATGTATCCTGCATAAGAACTGAAATAGAGCAAATTTATGATTCAACAACACTTATTTCAAGCAACAGTTACAAAGGCATGGGCATCAAGCTAGAACATATCTTCACATAGAAAGGGAGATATACGAAATAATTATTTATTTGTTCATCCATTATTTATACTCTGGACTTGTAGTGAAATCTTTCTCACATTCTATTCTATTGTATAACCACATAGGAATGGAGTATAAATGAACAAATTGTAAGTCGAACTTACTATATCAATAGTGAATTGAGTAAGAAAAAGGAAATTACAAAAAGAAAGTAAGAATTTGACCTAGGTAAAGAGATGGTGTTCGTGCGATGGAGACGGCGGCGGACAGAAACAACACAAATGGAAAAGAGATATAAGGCAATATCGTGTGGCGGCATATAGAGAAACGCCGTCGAAATAAGGAGAGAGAGAGATACACACAGTCAATCGGTATAAGAGGGGGGAGAGAGAGAGAGAGAGAGAGACTGAAAAATGAAGATATTGTTGATCTGAGTAGAGGGCTTATCGGGTAATTTATTTTTTGGGTTAAGCAGTCAAACCAGTATTTGATTAGTTGGGTCAAGTCAGTACATAATGGGTCAAGTATGAGACCCATCTCATACAAGTTTTTGTCTCTATATATATATTAAATTGGTTGACAATAATCATTGCACAAACACTTTTGCATAAGGTAAAATATAGTGTAAAGAGGATATGTTTTTTGACTACATAGTAACACTAAAGTGTGTGATTTATATTACAATTTACAATAGGAGTATAATAAATGAAGGGCATAATTTATATTACAAAAAATATTAATCGTGATAACTAAAAAATCATATCTATAATATAAAATCAATTTTACAGTGAACAAATTTCACAGGAGACCTACTATTTACATACATTTACACTTATTTTTAACCCGCATTCTTAACCCAACTCAGTCTAATCTTTTTTTAAAAAAAAAAACAATTAATTACAATAGTTTTCTAACATAATCAATTGTAATAATTCATTCTACCATTAGGCACATGGTAACATCATTTCATCAATCTAATTTTAATACAATTAAAAATTATGTTAGTTTATTTATTTTTAATGCGATTTATACGGTGCAAATTTATACAAAAAACACTTGCTCTAATTAATCGGCAATGGTTGCCATTAAAAAAAAACAATCAACTCGATATAAAAAATGATAATAACAAATATACGAAAAAAGGTTGAATGGATCTTCAGAGCATTTCCAATACAATTTTTTTTCTTTCTTTTATAATTTGGTATCCGGCCTAATGTTGAGTGATTTAAAATTTTCAGTCATTTCATTTAAGTAACTTATTTATTTTATTTTGTTCAATTCGTTATACATCTACAGAGTTTAATTCTAATATGTATGGTTCTTTCATCGACTTCGATGTGTCTTTTTTTTATTTAATAATTTTGGTTTTTTAATATTCATTTTAAATTTTCATAGATGTATAAAAATAAATATATACTAATATATTTTAAAAATTTTAATACTATCTAAAAAATCTTATATATAATCTTAATTAGAGGCTCTCTTGTGTGTAACAGCCAAACATGAGATGGTGTTTCACTTAAGTATTTGAATTATATTCCCCCTTAAACCATTGTTGAGTTGGAGCCAAAAAAATCCATGAATCATACTTGTCTCATGTATTAAACCTTCTCATTTAAATTTTGTCGTTTACATTAATATGATTAAATTTTGTGATTTTTTTTGTCTTCCATAATATATTTGAAGATACAGTTTTTTATTTTTCTCTAAATCACGTTGAACAATCTTGAATAGTAAAATTAAAAGTATTCTAACAATCATAGAGGTTTAGGATATGTAGAGAATTATTGAGTGTAATATAGTAAAATTAAAAGTGTTCTAAAAATCATAAAGGTTTAGGATGTGTAGAGAATTATTGAGTGTCATATAGTATTTCTCCTAACCATCGATTTAAAAATATATATATTGTTTGATCAGCCATCGATTTAAAAATATATTTATTGTTTGATCAGTTGATAGAGTGGGCTAGTTAATATAAATAAGAGAAGTGGTATTTGTAATAAAATCTGCAAGTTATAAATAAACATATTGAAAATTAATTCAATAAACTTTATCCACGTGTAGAAACTAAAATCCGTATATACTGCTGTTCAATTTGTAAGTGGTTTTGGGTTAGTGCACAAATTTTAATATAATTTTTATTTTCTCAAATTAACCTTATTTAATGAGTTGCTCCTTATTAATTTGGTGGAGTATTTGGACTAATTACATGAGTTACTTCCAATTCGGTGGAGTAATTAATGATATTTTAAGGTATTCCTAGTCAAACTTAATCCCTATAATTCGGTGGGGTATTTGAAAGAAAAAAAAACAATACACTTGCTTATGAGTGGACAAAATAGAGAACCTCTTCATCTTCCTCATTAATTCGCCCAAAAAAAAGGCAAAATTCTCATCAATCTTCAACCACAAATTCGTGATTTGGAGCCAAAATTTTCCACCACGGAGGGAATTCCGACGAAGGCAAAGAAGTGGAGAAAGGTGAATCAGCACGCATGACGCACGTATCGGGAACAAAAGAAAAATTAAAAGCATAATTATTGGGTTTGAAGAGAATAAATAAGGGTATTCATGGAATAAAAAGGCAAAACAACAATTTAAAACTAAAAAGAGAAAAAATTTAGAACGACAAAAAAAAAAGGAGGGAGTATAAAGTACGGTACACGTTGTCGTAACTACCTAAAAAAACAAGTCTATGAGTCGGTCCCTGCGAACAAATTTCGCCGTACAACTTGATCCACTTGCTTTTCATGGACGGGATAACTAGTGATTATTTTTTACATAGAAAATTATCCTAAACTACTAGCTTAATGCAATTAATGCGGGATTTTTTCCTCGGTTAATTGCACATGGTCTTACCATGGATTACAATTAATTAAAATTAACACACTTCATAATTGTCATTTTATGATATTTTTAAATTGCATAAGAATACATTAATTCAAGACAGTTGACAAGCGACAACTAAAGCCAAAAAAAAATTGGCATACATTTTTTATTGTAACAAAATATTATGAAAAATAGCTCGCTTGTACATAGTGATGACAATTGGCGGGTCCGGACGAACTTGCCTGCCAAATATTTTCAAGATCAGGACCAGTCTCATCTGAATTTTCAAAATCGATCCAAATATAAGAAAAAAAAAACTATTAAAACAGAGAAACATAATTGTTTGGATTTATGCATATATTACTACTTTGAGTAGATAAATACAAAAATTGATTTTTTTTTGGGTTTGCATCTACCCGGACAATGATAATAAATATTCTAAATGCCAAAAATACCAAGTTTACCTCTGCTGGATATTGATAAAAAAATCAACCAAGTTATAGAAAAGATCGATCGAGTTAAAAATTTAAACGGCAAGAGAGAGATAGCAAAAGAGACACCAAAGATCGACCCGAGTTAGAAATTTGAACGGCGAGAAAGAGATGAGATATCGATGCGAGTTGAACTCGAAGGCACCAAAAATGATTAAAGAAAGAACATAATAAATATTCTAAATGCCAAAAATACCAAGTTTACATCTACCGCACATTGATAAAAAGATCGATCGAGTTAGAAAAAAGATCGATCGAATTAAAAATTTGAACGGCAAGAGAGATACTAAGATCGACCCGAGTAGAAATTTGAACGGCAAGGGAGAGACCGATGAGAGTTGAACTTGGAGGGAGCCGAAGATGATTAAAAGAATAACAAATGAGAGATTGTGGACTGAATACTGATTATGAGATAATAATATCTAGAGTAAGAAATAAACTTATAAATCTATTATTAATTATAATATTATATAATGTATATAATATATATGGGCGGGTCTAAATAACACTCTATCAGTGTGGGACCGACGGGGTCTGTGAAGGGTCGGGTTAATCCGACCCAATGTCATCCCACCTGTATAGTCAGAGCCGGACGTACACTCACCCAAGGGGCACATGCCCCACAATTTAGTCATCCCACCTGTATAGTCAGAGCCGGACGTACACTCACCCAAGGGGCACATGCCCCACAATTTATTATTTTCAATTATTAATTTTATACTATATAAGTAATTAGCATTAGAGCTCCTAAATGATTATATATCTTTTATTTGCAAACACTTGCATTAATTCTTTCACTTGCCATTACTATAATTTTTAGTATATTTTATATAATGAATATTATAAAGAATCTACGTAGCCAAATAAGAGATCAATGAACAAATAATAATTTGATCGTATATATTAAGGGAGAAGTTTTTATAGTGTTAATAATAAGCCGATTATGCAAATATTCGAATCTATAAAAATATGTAAATTTCAGTTATAATAGACTTGAGTTATTATGTAAAGAGAACTTCTTAGTATATTTTATATTTGTACTTTTTTGTACCTTCGTCATGAATTTTTTATGGATTCATCCCTAATCCCTATGTATAGTGGGGAAACAATATCTTATGATAGGCATTAAGGTTGTGAAAAGTACCTTAGGCTTTGTTTGTTTATAGAGAATTTGAAATAAAGTAAAAAGTAAATTTTGATTTTGTATATGTTTGGAAGTGTGTATTTTGTAGGATTTAATAAAGTAGAAATTTTAATAAAGTAGATGATAAAAAAAATATTATAATATAAAAGGTAATGTAGAAATGATTGATGTGTGTGTGTATATATATATATATGATAATAAAGTAAAAAAAGAGGAAAGAGAGTATTGAGTTAGATAGATATTAATAATTGGAAAGTGTGTGATAGACAAGGATGTATGTCGAAAATTGGTAGTCGGACGGATTCGGATCGCCTGGCGCCTAGACAGGGTCTAGTCGGTCCGATTTTTTTTTTTTTTTTTGCATCTTAATGAGTTTTATCTACTACTTTCGATATCTTATAACAAAAATACACCTCAAAATTAATTAACGAATACATTATACAACCGCCTAAATCAAGATAACAATTTAAACACATTTTCTTAAATCCATTATAGAGAATAAGAAAATTAGTTTAACGAAAAAAACTAAATAAATTCGCACTTTGGAATTATAGTGTAGTGAAAATTATCAATCTTTGTCTTATCATCAATTTATTCCAAGAACAAAGCCTCTCATTTTCAAATAATACCTTAGTGTTGGGCCGGCGTCTGGGTAGACGGACAACTACCAAATGGCGTAGACGCAGGCGAGCATACCCTTCTCTCAGTTTAAATTTGGGCGGATTCTTTTATGTTAGTCGTGTTTTAGTTTTTTTAATAAATAATAGAAACGACGTCTTCTCTCGATGAAAAAAAATAAAAAATTAAGCAGCCCGCCTAGCCCTCGTCTCAGTTGTCTAAACATCATCTAAGGCCAAAAATGCCTAGAATTACCATTTTTCACAAAATTGGGCCGGCCGACGACCGCCTAGGCCGACTTTTGCATCACTGGCAAAGAATGATCGATAGTGTATTGAAAATTATGTTTGAAAAAGCAACATGTGTATTATATGTATTATAGAGTAGAATTTTGGAGAATTTAAAATCATATACCAAAATTTTGATAAACAAACAGGGATTTATAATTTAAAATCTTAAAGTAATTTCTCACACCGTAAACAAATAAACCCATATTGTATTAAAAAAATGTGAAATAATTTCTCTCTCTCTCTCTCTCTCTATATATATATATATATATATATATATATATATATATATATATATATATATTAACACAAAAACTTGTATGTAATATTGCATACAAGTGATATGTGTAACTAGACCCAAATTAAGGTTTTTTAATTTCTTGCGGGTCATTCCAGCCCAATTTGAACCCAAGTGTAGGTTTGTCTCAAGTAATAAAATTTCTCGGAAGTCTGAGTGTCAAACCACAAGGAGGTTTGGAAGAAAAGATGTCAACCAGTAGGTAATAATTCAAGGGTTTATATAATAATCTAAATACTAGAGCTTTGAGATTCCACTTTAAGTAAAACACTAGAATTACTCTTGGCTATCTTTAATAACTCAATTGAAATCTAACAATCAAGTGATTTCAATCCAAAGATAAAACGTTAAGCATTTAGAGAATTATGAAGACTTTCTTTTAGTTAACTTAATGAGTTTATGAAATCAATTATTGAAATGTAAGGCTAAGCATTCATTGTGCCAATATGTCTACAACAAATTAAAATCTCAACATAACAAAAGAGGTTACATAATTCATTAAATAAGTAAAAAGATTGTACCTTTGAAGATCTTTATTGACAAGCCAAGAACATTACTAGTACCTTACTAAAGCTTCATCCTTAACTCTAGCAAAACACTTAGGTACTCATACTAATACAAACACAACTCATATTTTTTGAGAGAGTTACTAGCCTAATGATAGGAGTATTACATGAAATTGGATGTCTCCCAAAGGTTGCCAAAGAGCCCTTTATATAGGCCACAAGGTTGTGCATTGTAGGGACTTTTGCAATCAATTCAGTGACCTACAAAGATTGATAATTTCAGCCCTCTATCCGTCAGAATCTTGACTTTCTTTCTGAATAGATCTTTGAGTTATCTTTCCAGAGAGACCAAGATCTCAAAATTCGGCTTTGTATTTTGAAAAATATGACCGAAATAGTGAAGTAGCTCAATCTACCTTTATGAATCTTGACAGATTTTGTTGACAACTTGAACACTCAATATCTCTACTTGTGTGAATTTAATGGCAATGGTATTTTTACACTCTGTTGACACGTCTCTTAGCTATTCATTCCAGTTGGTCTTGTGTCATTTGAATGTATTGGTGAATGATTGTGAATAAACTTCCAGATTGTGTCCTGTACTCTTTGAAATCTGGAATATTTACATTGATTCACCTTTTCACCCTTGAAGATGACGTTTTTAATCTTTTGGACCTGAAGACAACTTATAACCCAATGGGCTAGTGATCCAATGCAACTAGAATTGGGTCAATTGGATTAGTGTAGCTCAATATATTGTCCAAATACAAAAATGTATTTTGGATCAAAACTTATTCACAAATTGGACAGCAATGTAGTCTTGACTTTTTGAGTATAATTGGACCCCAAACTTGCAAGATTGGACCAATATGACATCTTATAACTTTAGTACATTATCTTAGGTGTCCAACAACATCAATATCCTATAATTTGGATAAGTATATCTCAAGTTATGACCTCAACAATCAAGCAATACATCTATGAAAATTATATATAAAAATGCTACAAATAATATATTATAATAACCAAAATAACACATGAAACGGATATAACACATACATATTTAAACACTAATCATACCCCCCGACCAGCTTATTACTAGTCCCTAGTGATAAAAGCGCGACAAAAATTCTAATATTCTTTATTACCAATTCCTTCTTATAATACATCCAAATTAACAAACTATCGCATTTCAAAACTATTCGAAATCGAATACTATAAAAATAGATAGTTTAATAGTCATCCTCAATTGTGCTCAAGTTATGTGACTGAAAGATATGGAGCTCACGTCATAACTCTACCATCTCAATGTTTTACTAAAGTTAACAACTTCCTTGTTGGGTTTAATTATTATATATATATATATATATTTATTTATTTTTTTTTTTTTTTTTTTTAACAAGATATTCATTAGAGCAAACAACTCTTGCTAGCGGACCTCTCACTTCTCACATCTCTCAAAGTGGCTAGTGATTACTCTCAGACTCTGAATCATGAATATTTCTACCATAATCTTGGTTATACATCTATTAATCAATCAACAATGCATGCAACATAAGTCAGAAGGTTTTTATTGGGTTGTAATGGAGGCTAGGGTGAAGGTAGGAATATATTTGGCTCTGGTCTTAAACTCAAGGTGATGTGTAACAATAAATTATCTATGTGAAAACAATTGCGTTTATTCACATCTTTGAGTTTCTTCAATTTCATCATTCACATTTCCACATCATTTTTCTTGAACTGCACTTCTTCTTCTTCTTTTTTTTTTACATCTTCCATTTCTTTTTCATTCTCCCACACTTTACTCGTTTATTTTCAAATCACAACTACACAAGAATAATACATGTTACACACTCCTTGAGGATGGACAATCATGAATTAGTTTCGATTTGTAAGCTCAAAATGTGGTTTAATCACAAAAGAAAGGTTATTTAAGCTCAAGGGGGTTCACTAAGGGATAAAATTCAGGTAGGCTTTATAGGAAAAATGAGGTAAATCCTAAATGCCTTCATCATTCTCATGTATGCATACAAAGTGATAGAGACAAATTCAAAATAAGTTCTGAAGAACATAGTTCATGACAGAGTATAACACCAAGAAAGAATGTTCAAATATCCTATTTAGGCACAAATTCTCACAGGGTATGTTTATATCCACTAAACAAGAATTGAAATACTCTAATGTAAATCTTGTTAGTTTGTTTTTTTTTACCCAAGCAAGTAATTGCAACCATTTGCAAAACGGAGACGTTGATAGAATTTTTCAATTTACAACCCATAATCTTTTGTCAATGTGTGTGTGTGAGATGAGGATGACTTATAAACAACTATTAGATAGTACTTTATTTAAATAGAAAGGAAATGTGTCAAGTTTGTTTAATTGCACATATTGAAGTTAAGGAGTGCAAGTAAGCCTAATAAGTTTGCGTCTTTGATGCGTCTCAAGGGTAAATCCCTTACTCTGCCATCTCTTTTTTTTCTTAAACAAAAAAAAATGGATATTCACTAATCCTCTCCTCCCAATCTAACCGAAACATTGTCCTCAATGATTAAAAATTGGTGTTTTAAGAATTAGAAGATATTACCTGATTCCAAAGAAAATAAAATAAAGAGAAGCTGAATGAAGCAAACCTGAAACATACACACAAACAAAGAGAAAAATAATATATTTTTTTAAAGTGAGAGCCGTAAATCTAAATCAACCTTTCTCTTTTTACCAAGGTCTCCAAACCAATCTAGCTGAGAAGCAATTGTGTTATATTTAAACTCAAAGGCCTAGAGTTTCTCAATTAATTGTTCTGGATCAGAATCTATTATGAGGAGTTGACGTATCGGCTCTGCCATGAAACCTTGTTGTACTGCATGATCTAAAAAAGTTAGTAACCCATCATAAAAACCATTAATGTTCAAAATTCCAATAGGCTTTGAATGAATAGTTAATGATAACCAAGAAACAATATGAAAAATATCTTCCAAGGTACTAAGTCCACCTGGAAGAGCTATGAATGTTCCAATATTTTTGGCAACCTTTCAAGTATGGATGAAACTTCTATTTCCTGGCCCATTGTATTACCAATAAATCTCTTAATAGCACTGAGAACAATTCCTAGAATTTTAGACCCTCCAAGGGATGCCATGAAAGCAACATTACCTGTCAAACCAAGTGTACCACCTCCGTATACTAGGTTGATTTTTCTTCGTGCTAGTACACTACCAAGTTTATTTGCTACAAGAGAAAATTCATTATTATGACCAAGCTTAGACCCACCTAATACATATATGGAAGCTACTTTTCGAGAAGATGATGTTGCCATATTCAGACTTTTCTCAAAAATGATTTGAGTTGTCAAAAACTAAATGACATATTATATAAGAAAAAGGAAAAACGTACATGATACGACTCTAAATGCACTATTTAAGAAATAAAAGTCAAACTAAGTTTTAGAAGTAGAGGTCCCACTTGGGGACAATAGTTGTGATTGTGGCTCACATCTTACTCTGGTTTTACGTCCAGAAACGACTTAAACGCCTTCTATGAGTCGGGGATATGCTTCCCATCCAATTTTCTTAAAAATTGGCAAACAGGGTCTTTTAACGTTAGATTCCCTAGACTACGTGTACAATCTTTTTTGAATTCATTCCATAAATCGAAAATCGTTAGTCGCACTAATCCACAAGAATGTGTCTCAAGAGTCAATAGAATATCATCCAAACACTCCTTACTCAGCCCATTCTTAATGAAATCTATCTTATCATATCGATTTGTGGATGCATATCCTATATTCCTACAACGAGTGTCACATGTCCATCTAGCACATTTATTGCAAACATCCATTCTTTTAGCTCTTTGTTTTTTAGAATAAGAACTTCTACCCAAACCAGCCAATCGTGGGACAATTGAATCAGAAAATTCACCCCAATCCTAACTTTTGCTTCGATCAACCAACGTAAATCAACTGGGAGTTTCTTAATCATTAGTAACCTTAATCTCTCACATCGAGAATGGTATATTATAATCAAATCATTTTTTACGAAATAAGGAAAACGTTTACTCAAATAAGCAATAACCTTTTTGTCAGGCGTTATGTTAATTTTATGGCTCATGCCTTTGCTCGGGCTTCTCGTGATTTTGAGAGTCCTAATAATTGGCATGAACTGCCTTCTTTAGTGGTTGGTCTTCCTGTTACGACCTGTAAGTGTGTGCCAATAATACTGTCAAATTGAAAGTTCTATGCAAAAATGAGAGCTAAGATTTATTCAAATTTCAATACATTACATATCAATCACAAAAATGCTACTCCCCAAGCTAAAAGTAAAAATAGTGGAACGAGTGCCATGATGAATACAGAAAATGCACCCAATTCTTCTTCCACAATGTAGTTAATAATGAACATGACAATGCAAACAAGAGTGATGATGGAAAGAAAGAGCACACTCATTTCAGTTGAGTTGATGATAATTCAAAGAAGGATGTTTAGAGATCGGTATAAAATGAGGTATTTATAGAGTAAAATATGGTCGTTTACGACCGTTACAAATGAGGTGGAAAAGTATTTATTTATTTTTTTTAATTTATGTACAACTCAGTTTTTGTGGGCAACTGAAATGCCGACTTGAAAGTCACGGAGTACCGAATCCGCCATTTATACCGGGAAAAACAATAAAATTAAAAATATACAGGGTTAGTTAAAGTTGATGACTCAATTTCTTTTGTAAAACTTCCAAGATATGCTTTTAAACGTTGTCCATTGACTTTAAAGATATCACCCATTTTAGGATTTTTAATTTCAACTGCTCCATTCGAAAAGATAGTTCTAACAACAAAAGGACCTGACCATTTTGAACGTAGTTTTCCAGGAAATAAATGTAGTCTAGAATTATATAGAGGAACCTTTTGCCCAATTTCAAAAAAAATTCTGACAATGTGTTTGTCATGAAATACTTTCATTTTCTCTTTGTAAATTCTAGAGTTTTCATATGCTTCATTCCTGATTTCTTCCAATTTATTTAACTGAAGTTTTCTTAAAGAACTAGCTTTTTCTAAATTAAAATTGAATGTTTTGATAGCCCAAAAAGCTTTATGTTCTACTTCAACATGTAAATGACATGGTTTTTCATAGACAAGTCGGTAAGGAGGCATACCAAGGATTTTTTTGAATGTTGTGTGATTAGGGGTCGTCATTGCTTGTATTTATGTGATTTTGAGCTTAATTTGATAGCATTTTGTGATTTTATTGCACCAATTTCACTTAATTGTGCCTAAATGTGGAGAAAGGGCATGTTTGGTTCATTGTGTAGGAAATGAGTGGAAACAAGCTAGAATTGATTAAATAAACTGCTCTGATCTAGAAGGATGTAGGAGAAGAGAGTTGAACCATGTGAAAGAGCTTGAAATGAGGGTCGCAACGCAAAAAAAATCAAGTCAATCGGAGTTCGGGAGCTCAAGTTATGAAGAAAACGACGACCGAAGCTGCACAACCTGCAGTTGCTCGACTTGTTGCTCGAGTCGAGCAAACTTGCTCGACCTCCCTTTGGTCGAACAAGGGAGGTGATTTCCAAAAATTTTGAGTTGCTCGACCCAGTTTTGCTCGAGCAAAAGCTGCTCGAGTCGAGCAACTTGAAAAATGAAAACAGGTGCACGACTTCACCTCTGCTCGAGTCGAGCAGACTTGCTCGAGTCGAGCAAGCCAAAAATATCTGAGGCCCCATTTCTAACCTAGGGACACGTGCCAGAGGAATCAAAAGCATATAAAAGGCCATGAGTTCGTTTTTGCAAGGATAGCAGCAATAGGGAGTGAAGGGGAAGATAGCAAGTGATACTTTTGAGAGCTGCAACTAATACTTTTTCCTTTTTTCAATTTTGCTTCCATAGATAGCTTAGATAGTTATAGCATAGCATAGATAGAGTGTTTATTTCAGTTTTGAGCAAGAAACCAAGGAGTACTGATGGAATTTGTATGGATTGGTGCTTGAATCTTAAGAGTAAGGTGTTTATTTATTTTTACTTGTTGTTTATTGCTTATTTTCATATGAGTTTCTTGTTTATTTGCATATTAGCCATGGGTATTGCTTGTAGCACCATGGGCTAAGGTTCTTTTGTGTTTGGGTGTTGTGAATTGGGTTGATGGTTGATTAATTACTTGTTGATGGTGGATTATCTCTATTGATGGTTGTCTTTTGAATTATAGGTTGTTTAGTGATCAAATTCGGTGGGTTGGGCTATTAGCTTGTTCGTTTTGTCTAGTTTATTGCAACGAGAGTTGGGTAAATATGGGTAGATGGATAGGTATTGGTGTGATTCCCGGTTTTGAGTCAATTCACATCCTATTGCGACGAGAGTTGGGTAGGATCGTTAGAATTCCCTTAGTTCATATTGATTCACTAGTTAGCCACTAGTGTTGAAAATGAAGAAATTAATGTGAATGATCTATATGCTTCAAGTGGGAACACAAGGGTAGGGAGTAGTTAGTTAGTTAGAGGACCATTCCTTTGCAATTACCCGGGTGAGAAAGAGTGAATTCCATCCCGATCTTAGGAGTTTAATGAAACCGGATCCTAGGCTTACCAAGTACGGTGATGGTTAATGAATTGTGATCGTTCTTAGGGAGTAACCGGACGTAGAGATGACCACCTAGGCAATAGTTAATCGAACATCATCCGAGGATCAACACCCGAACACCTCTCACTCACAAAACACAAAACACTTTTAATCTAGTTGATTTACTTGTTTGCTTACTATTTTATTGTTTGTTACTTGTTTACTTAGTTGATAATTGCTTGTTTTTAAGTTTCCAACATGTTTCCCACTATAATCATGCGACAACATATAACAATTGGGTTATATCCACCATCCTAGTCCCGTGGATTGATATTTAAAACCGGGCACTTCAACGACCCTCTTATACTTGAGAGGTTAGTGTGTTGCAAAACACGTGCCAAGTTTTTTGGCGCCGTTGCCGGGGACTAGGTTGTGTTGAGTATAACTAGTTGTTCGTTGAACGTGATTACTAGTGTCTTTTTCTTTTAAGTAACTAACATTACTATTAGTTGGCTTGTAGATTTGTGGTGCTTGTTGATTCTCTAGGTGTGTATGATCACAAGAGCAAGTGGGATTGAACTAATACTTATTGATCTTGAGATTGAAGCCACGACTAGGAGAAGAAACCGAGACCGGAATCGAAGATTAGCCCAACAAAGAGCAATGGGCGAAAATCAAAACAATCGGACGAATTTGGAAGGGGGTGACAATGGAGATCACCCAATGTGGGAATACTTCAACCCTCAAGTGCAAAGACACTATGATGGCATAGCCCGTCCGGCGATTGCGGCGAATAACTTCGAAATCAAGCCCATAATGCCAAGGATTGTTTTGAATGCTGTGCGATAAGCCCATAATGCATCTATTAACCTGAGTGACCAATCTTTTCGATTTGGGTTAACCGTTTTTTCCAAGATATATTTTATCTCCCTATTAGCAAGTTCAGCTTGTCCACTAGTGTTTGGGTGATATGGGGTAGACACTTTGTGATGAATTCTATATTTTTTCATTAGGTTTTCGAAAGGTTTATTACAAAAGTGTGAACCTCCATCACTTATAATTGCACGAGGCATTCCAAATCTTGAAAAAATATTTTCCTTAAAAAAATTTAAAACAATTTTATGATTGTTATTTTTACAAGGGATTGCCTCAATCCATTTTGAAACATAGTCAACTCCAACCAAAATGTATTGATAACCAAAAGAAGGTGGATTAAAAAGACACATAAAATCAATTCCCCAACAGTCAAATATTTCAACAATTAGGATAGGATTTAATGGCATCATGTTTCTACGAGTTACACCCCCTAATCTCTGACACCTATCACAAGATTTGAAAAATTCATGTGTGTCTTTGAAAAGTGTTGGCCAATAGAATCCACACTGCAAAATTTTAGCAGCAGTTTTTCTTGATGAAAAATGCCCCCCACAAGCTTCTGAGTGAGAAAAGTTTATTATGCTTTGAATTTCATTATTCGGAACACATCTTCTTATTATTTGGTCAGGACAATATTTAAAAAGATATGAATCATCCCAAAAGAAATTTCTCACCTCTTTAAAAAAAAAATTCTTATCTTGAGTATTCCAATGAATTGGAATCTGCCCTGTAGCAAGAAAATTAGCAATATCCGCAAATCATGGCCCGTTAGATATGGTGAACAATTGTTGATCGGGAAACGAGTCATTATGGGACTTGTCTCGAAAGACTCATCACATGTAAGTCTGGATAAGTGATCAGCCACTACATTTTCTACTCCTTTTTTATCTTTAATTATAATATCAAATTCCTGGAGTAAAAGTATCCACCTAATTAACCTTGGTTTTGCATCTTTCTTTGCTAGTAAATATTTTAAAGCTGAATGATCAGTATACACAACAATATGTGAACCAACAAGATAAGATCTAAATTTTTCTAATGCAAATACTACGGCAAGTAATTCTTTTTCAGTGGTGGAATAGTTCATTTGAGCATTGTTAAGAGTTATACTTGCATAATAGATAACATAAGGTTTCTTATCTTTTCTTTGTCCTAACACAGCTCCAACAGCATAATCACTAGCATCACACATAAATTCAAAAGGCAAAGTCCAATCTGGAGGTTGCATAATAGGTGCAGAAGTGAGCATTTCTTTGAGTTTTACAAAAGCCTTTTCACAAGAATCAGTCCATTCAAATACTGCATCTTTTAATAAAAGGCTACAGATAGGCCTAGAAATTGTACTAAAGTTTTTTATGAACCTTCTATAAAAGCCTGCATGTCCTAAAAATGATCTAATATCTTTAACTGATTTTGGTGTTGGTAAGTTGGCAATCAGATCAATTTTGGACCTGTCCACTTCTATTCATTTTGATGAAACAATGTGTCCTAATACAATTCCCTCAATTACCATAAAATGACATTTTTTTCCAATTAAGAACAAGATTTTTCTCCTCACATCTAGTCAAGACTTTAGCTAAATTCATTAAACACTCATCAAAAGAGTTTCCAAAGACAGAGAAATCATCCATGAAAACTTCAAGAAAACTTTCAACCATGTCACTAAAAATGCTTACCATACATCTTTGAAATGTTGTTGGGGTATTACATAATCCAAATGGCATCCTTCGATATGCAAAGGTTCCAAAAGGACATTTAAATGTTATTTTTTCTTGATCCTCTAATGCAATTGCAATTTGATTATACCCTGAATATCCATCTAAGAAGCAATAAAACTCATGTCCAGCAATTCTTTCTAAGATTTGATCCATGAAAGGCAAGGGAAAATGATCTTTTCTAGTCATTAAATTTAATTTTCTGTAGTCAATGCACACACGCCAACCAGTAACAGTCCTAGTTGGAATCAATTCATTATTATCATTTTTAACTACAGTTACCCCAGATTTCTTAGGTACAACTTGAGTAGGACTTACTCATTTACTATCAGAAATAGGATAAATAATGTCATTATCTAGTAGCTTAATGACTTCATTTCTTACCACTTCTTTCATATTAGGATTAAGCCTTCATTGCATTTGCCTAGAGGGTTTATCATTTTCCTCTAAATAAAATGTTATGAGTACATATTAATGGGCTAATTCCTTTTATGTTAGATATTGTCCATCCTATTGCATGTTTGTGATCTTTTAGTACTTCTAACAATTTATGCTCTTGATCATGGTTCAATTTTGAGGATATTATTATCGGATATGTATTATTATCACCCAAATAGGCATACCTCAAATTTGACGGTAAAGGCTTCAATTCTAACACTGGTGGTTGAACATTTGATGGTATTGAAACCATTTCAGATTTTGACAATTGTTCAAACTTAGGCCTTCATTCACTAACTTCTGAAACCTGTGAAGTTTCAAACATAGAAGTAAACTCCGAATTGTCCTCATTAACACAATCATTTGTTATCAAATTATCTAATGGATCAAAAAATTAAGTCATGAAATGTTCAAGAGTGCATCTTTCAGTTGCATCAATTTCATATACTTCATCATTATTTTGTGGTTGTTTGGAAATGTTAAAAACATTTAACTCCAATGTCATATTTCCAAAAGAGAGATTTAAAACTCCATTTCTACAATTTATTAAAGCATTAGAAGTTGCAAGAAATGGTCTTCCTAAAATGATTGGATGGTGAGATGTTGGATTTGAAACTGGGTGTGTATCCAAAACAATAAAATCTACCGGAAAATAGAATTTATCAATTTGAACTAACACATCCTCTATTATACCTCTTTGAATTTTTACAGAACGATCTGCCAATTGAAGTGTGACATTCGTCTTCCTTAATTCTCCCAAGTCCAATTGTTTATACATAGAAAATGGTAAAAGATTAACACTCGCACCGAGATCAAGAAGTGCATGTTCTATTTTTGTATTCCCGATTATACAAGATATAGTTGGACAACCAGGATCCTTGTATTTTGGGGGGGTTTCCTGTTGAATGATTGAACTCACACTTTCTATCAAAAATGTCTTATTTTGAACATTTAATTTCCTTTTCACAGTACACAAATCCTTCAAAATTTTAGCATAAGATGGAATTTGCTTTATTGCATCTAATAGTGGAATGTTAACTTCTACTTGTTTCAATATCTCAAATATTTCAGGATTTTGGTTCAATTTCTTAATAGGATGTAATCTTTGAGGAAAAGGAGCAGGAAATCGTTTTTTACTAGGATTTAAATTATCAACATTCTTACCGTCATCCTTACCTTCATTCTTATTTTCATCATTTGAAGTAGATCCTGATTCTGACTTCCTGGGGGAAATTGTCTTGTCAATTGTTTTTCCACTCCGTAAGGTAGTAACGAAATTGACATTTTCTAACAATTATCAGATGAGATTTGACATTGACCAGCAGGGTTTTGTTGAGGTTGAGCAGGAAATTTTCCTTTCTCAGTTGTTCTCAAGGAATTTGTCAGTGTGGACAATGTAATCTTAATCTCGTTGATGGCCTGTGAAGTTTGGTTGTTGATTGTTGTTTGACCGTGCATAAAGGTTTGCAAGGTTTCTTCAAGGCTTTTCGTTAGTGACTTATTATATGGGGTGAAATTGGAGTTAGAGGTATTTTGTTTGGGCAAAGGTTCTGCATTACTATCATTTTTTCAGTTAACATTTGAATTATTCCTCCAGTTAGGATTAGATGGTTCAGAAAAAACAGATGGATATGGTTTTTTAAAGTTAGACATTGCATTTGTTTGTTCATGACACATCTCTTTGAAGAGAGGAATTTTTGGGCATTCTTTAGTTAAATGTCCATTAATAGCACATAGATCGCATATATCATCATTTTGCACAAATTTTACTTCTTTGGATCTCTTTAATTGCATATTTTCAACTTGTCTCGCTAAACTATCAACTTTAGCGCTTAGATCATCTTCTTGATTAAAATGATAGTTTCCTTTATTAGCATTTTCAAGATTAGATCTAATAGAAGCTTCAGAAGTATTTTCATTATACCACGATTGAGTTTTTTCAACCAAATGGTCTAAATACTCAAGTGCATCTTCAGGATATTTATCCAAAAATTCCCCATTACACATCATTTCCACAAACTGTTTTGTTTCAGGATTTAAGCCTTCATAAAAAAAACTTACCGTTCTCCAATTCTCAAAACCATGGTGAGGGCAAGAATTTAACAAATCCTTAAACCGTTCCCAACACTGAAAATATTGTTCATTAAGCTTTTGGGAAATTTTTTTGATTTACTTCTTTAAAGCATTTGTTTTATGAATTGGAAAGATTTTTTTAAGAATTCAGTTTGAATTTGTTGCCACGATATAATTGAACCAGGTTTTAGGGAATTAAGCCATGTTTTTGCTCTATCCTTAAGAGAGAAGGGGGGTAATTTTAGCTTAATCGATTCTTGAGTACATAATGGTTCACTAAACGTTGCACAAATTTCTTCGAATTCTTTTAAATGCAAATAAGGGTTTTCAGATTCAAAACCGTGAAAATTGGGAAGTAATTGAGTCATACTAGGTTTGAATCTGAAATTATTTGCGTTTTGTGGGTATACAATACATGATGGGATGGAATTGCGTTGAGGTTCTAAGAAATTTCGCATGGAGCGAGCTTGTAAATTTTCATTAATGTGTCTTTCAATTTCTCCATCCACAGTTTCATTGCAATACTACTTAAATTAACTATATGACTTCTTATTAAACGACCGCATATGCTATCACGAGTCCAATTATGCATAAACTAACAAAAACAACAAAGTAAAATTTAGTAACAATTATGCATACGACTAATAGAAACAGTAAAGTAAAGAGATAAAGAGAAATAAAAATTACCTACTTGTGAGGCAAAGCCTCACGAAGAAGGAATCGTTCTCCGCAAAACCTCCCCGGCGACGACGCCAAAAACTTGATAACTCTTGAATTTGTACACCCAAGTGTAGGTTTGTCTCAAGTAATAAAATTTCTCGGAAGTCCGAGTGTCGAATCACGGGGAGGTTTGGAAGAAAAGATGTCAACCAGTAGGTAATAATTCAAGGGTTTATATAATATTCTAGATACTAGAGCTTTGGGATTCCACATTAAGTAAAACACTAGAATTACTCTTGGCTATCTTTAATAACTCAATTGAAATCTAACAATCAAGTGATTTCAATCAGAAGATAAAACATTAAGCATTTAGAGAATTATGAAGACTTTCTTTTAGTTAACTTAATGAGTTTATGAAATCAATTATTGAAATGTAAGGCTAAGCATTCATTGTGTCAATATGTCTACAACAAATCAAAGTCTCAAAATAACAAAAGAGGTTACATAATTCATTAAATAAGTAAAAAAATTGTATCTTTGAAGATCTTTATTGACAAGCCAAGAACATTACTAGTACCTTACTAAAGCTTCATCCTTAGCTCTAGCAAAACACTTAGCTACTCATACTAATACAAACACAACTCATATTTTTTGAGAGTGTTACTAGCCTAATGATAGGAGTATTACATGAAATTGGATACCTCCCAAAGGTTGTCAAAGAGCCCTTTATATAGGCCACAAGGTTGTGCATTGTAGGGACTTTTGCAATCAATTCGGTGGCCTACAAAGATTGATAATTTCAGCCCTCTATCCGTCAGAATCTTGACTTTCTTCCTTAAATAGGTCTTGTAGATCTTTGAGTTATCTTTCCATAGAGACCAAGATCAAAAAATTCGGCTTTGTATTTTGAAATATGGCCGAAATAGTGAAGTAGTTCAATCTGCCTTTATGAATCTTGGCAGATTTTGTTGACAACTTGAACACTCAATATCTCCACTTGTGTGAATTTAATGGCATTTGTCTTTTTACACTCTGTTTACACGCCTCTTATCTATTCATTCCAGTTGGTCTTATGTCATTTGGATGTATTGATGAATTATTGTGAATAAACTTCCAGATTGTGTCCCGTGCTCTTTGAAATCTGGAACATTTACATTGATTCACCTTTTCACCCTTGAAGCCGACGTTTTTAATCTGTTGGACCTGAAGACAACTTGTAACTCAATGGGTTAGATCCAATGCAACTAGAATTGGGCCAATTGGATTAGTGTAGCTCAAGATATTGTCCAAATACAAAAATGTGTTTTGGATCAAAACTTATTCACAAATTGGACAGCAATGTAGTCTCGACTTTTTGAGTATAGTTGGACCCCAAACTTGCAATATTGGACCAATATGATATCTTATAGCTTTAGTTTATTATCTTAAGTGTCCAACAACATCAATATCCTATAATTTAGATAAGTATATCTCAAGTTATGGCATCAACAATCAAGCAATACATCTATGAAAATTATATATAAAAATGCTACGAATAATATATTATAATAACCAAAATAACACATGAAACGGATATAACACATACATATTTAAACACTAATCAGTCGGGTGAACCATGAACCACTCGGATCGAATTTGGGTTCGGGTCGGATAATTTTTTTTTAATATAATTAATGAAATTGGGTAAAATATGGAATATATATAAATGAGATGATTGAATTAATTAAAGAAACTAACTAAATGATGATGGAGATCTTGCATATATGGGACATCATATAAGCGGTAGGCATATAAGTTTGTGCCCATCTGCGGGCATATGATCAAATTCGTATTATCGCATACAAAAATAATACTAATGTTAAATCACAATACACATTAAATATAATTATTTAAATAATTTACACACTTTTAATGAAAATAATAACTATCATTTGAGAAAAAAAAAAGAAGGGGGGTTATAAACAATATTTGAACGGAGAATTATTATTTAAACTACACTAAAAAACACAAAATAATACACTTCATTTATGATTTGTTAAGTTTCTTATTTGATATTTGCACAAGAATTAATAAATATAATAAATGTGTAGTGAATCGTTAATATGCGACACAAGATAAATAAAATAAATAATTAAATATAAAATACTTTTGACAATTGTTGTAATAACCATAAACTATATGGATAAAATTAAAGATGGTGAAAACAATTCACTTAATTTTTTACTTTTAAAAAAAAGGAAAAATGTCAATTCAGGGCCTGAAATATGGTAAATATATCAATTTAAGACCTGAAATATTTTTTTTATCGATTCAAGACCTGAAATATAGAAAACTATCAATCCAGGGCCTGAAAAATAGAAACTATCAATTTGAGGCTTATAAATTTTAAGTCCATGTTTGACACATATATTTCATGTTCTTATTTTTTTTATTTTAAGGGTTTACGGTTCAAAGTTTACGGTTTAGGGGGATTTAGGGTACATGGTTCAAGGTTTAGGGTTCAAGGTTTAGGGTTTAGGGTTTAGTGTTCAGGATTTAGGGTTTAGTGCCAAACATGGCCTTAAAATTTATAAGTCTCGAATTGATAGTTTCTATTTTTTGGGCCCTGGATTGATAGTTTTCTATTTTTCAGACCTTGAATCGATAGAAAAAATCTTTCAGGCCTTAAATTGATAGATTTACCATCTTTCAGGCCCTGGATTGATAAAACTCCTAAAAAAACATTAAGAAAATTAAAAGCTAACGAGCAAAATGAAAAATTTAGGGTCCGCTTAATTGAGAGTGATAGAATAAGGTAATAGAAATTATTTACATTAATAGGTTTGACATTTTTGATATGTGGGAATGTAAATAAGTAATTCTGTAATTGATTATCATATTTTTGTTACCTAATTTTATTAATGTAATTACTCAGTACTCTACCCTCCCAAAATGATATTGACGAATTAAATTATAACAATACAATTAATAACTCATAATGATTGACTCTCAATCATATTCATTCCTATTTATCTATACATATCTAATAACAAAATGTTGGGCCAAAAGTTGAGCTAGAAAATTGTTATAATTTTCTAATAAAATTTAAACATCATAACAAATTTGATGTAGCTCAAATAGTATAACAAATATTTTTTATCTTCTTTGTATGCAAGAGTACATGGTTCAATTTCTCATATCTACCACATATATATATTAAATATTTTTTAAATATTTTCTAAATTATTAATATTATTTTTAAATTTTTGAACTAGATCTATTTATACATATATAATAACAAAATATTATACCAAAAAAGAAAAAAAAATTAGCAAAAAAATTATTATAAATTTTTGAACTAAGTCTATTTATACATATATAATAACAAAAAAGAAAAAAGTTCAACAAAAAATTATTACAAATTTATCATAAAATTTTAAAAGTGTCACATTAATGATTAATAATATAAAATGTTATATTTTGTAGTTGATATGGATATATTTTAAAAAAGAACCAGTTACTCCTTTCATATTTTTTTTTAGATTACTCACTTGATTTTGATACGGGTTTTGATGAAGAAATTCTTTATTAATATTTGAAGGTAATAAAATAGCTTTTTGATAAGAGTATTTTGTCAATTTTAGTGAATAAGATAAAAAATAAGTTAATTTTGTATGTAATTATTAGAGATATGTGATGTAATTTAGTGATGTTTGTAAGGGGTAGCATGAACTGTATAGTTACTTTATTGTTATTTTGAGTATATGATAAAAGATGGACTTTTTGAATTTTGAGCAATCTAAAAAAGACGAGAAGTATTATATATATATGAAAATGTATAATTTATATACTTATTTGTATGATAATATTACATGATATTGGATTTAAATTGATTAATCCAATTACCATAAATTAATTGCATGAGCTATTGACATTGGACTTAAATTGTTAGTTGAAACAATTGAATAATTTTTAATTAAATTATTAGTTGACGTTATTAGTTGAATTGTAAAATGACACTAGATTGGTTGTGATAAAACTCGATTTGTTTACTTATTTGTATGATTCTTTTATAGGATATAATATTTAAATTGATTAGTACAATGATGGACGGATCTAGAAAACTTTCATGACGGTGGCACAAAAATAAATAATATAACAAGTAGATTTACCTGGTGAACCTGAATTCACGTGAACTCTATTTTTTTAGTGCCACAATTATGCATATCAATTATACACTATTACTATCTTAAAAAATATTTAATTTTTTAAATAGTGATAGTGCATATATATATAACATATCTACAAATTTTTTTAGATGAAGTATTTGCATGATTAACTAATTATAACACTTTTAAAAACTCATTTAAGTCATTATATTCATATAATATAAGTATTACTCCTAATAATTAAAATATATATAACATATACTTAAAAAATATATGGGGCACGTGATCCCAACATAAGACATGTAGGTCCATCATTGAGTCCAAATTCTATGAATTAGTTGCATGTACAATTGACATTAGACATTGGATTGTAAAACGATACTGGGTTGGTTGTGATGAAGCTTGATACTCATATTTTTAAAAGAAAATACTAATCGAGACTAACTTAGGACAGGAAGTGTTGATTTCGGGAATGACACTGTCATCATCAGATAGTTGACTCTCTTAAATATCTTAGAAATATAGTTTTTATTAATGATATCTTATGGTGTGATCATTAATAAGAATTATAGACAATTATTAAAAAATTTGAACTTTCTTAAGGAAATCAATTTCAATCATGGGTAGTTATATGTTAGAGTGTATGCTCACTGTTATATATAAAAACTATCACTGTTATGCACAAAAACTTTCACTGCTTAAAAATATAAAATATTTTCTAAACAGTGATTGTTTTTGTGCACAATAGTGATAGTTTTTATTCATAACAGTGAGAGTTTTTGTACGTAACAATGATACTAAAAAAATCGAGTTCACGGTGAACTCGGGTTCACACAAGTTTTTGTCTATATGTTATAATGTTCACAGTAACTAAAGGGGACAATTTGAAAATTTTGACATACAATGAAAATTGGGAAGACGATAATAGGTGACACTCAAAGTGGTTTAGAAGGAAATAATTTAAAATTGTATGAAAAAATACCTTTAAATTTACATTATTTAACAATGTAAATTTTTTAAGCAGATGGAGCGCCACCCATTTTCATGTCTGATTGCAAAAGTAAAATATGTTCATAAATCGCGCGTTGCATCTAAATAAAAAAAATTAGAAAAATGAAAAAAACATTCTTTTTAGTATTATATGTAAAATAATTTTTTTTAATTTATTTAACATAAAAATAAATATATTTTATATTATGTTCATTTTATACTCATAAACCGTGTACGGTGATATAATAGTTATTACCTAATAACAAGAACTACCGAATCAATCAAAAAACCCTGAAGAGACGAAAAACAATAGAACGAACTCCCGCCTCTGAAACGAGGGTTTTAACGCTCAATGCCACTCGACAATCCTCGTAAATACAAAATCCTTTCGACTGAATCGTCAATGGCGTCGTCGTCTTCTTCGGGTGCGGTGGGGCCAGAGATCCCGTGGGTGGAGAAGTATCGGCCGACTAAGGTGTGCGATATAGTCGGCAATGAGGACGCCGTTGCTAGGCTCCAAGTCGTCGCCCGCGATGGCAACATGCCTAACCTTATTCTAGCCGTAACCACTCACCTTTCCCTCTCTTTTTATTAATTTTTTCCTCGATAACAGTATCAATTTGATGTTCGGTGTCAACTGGAATATAGATATTGAAAGTAGCATTTTTATTTGTTTTGGAGGTGTTTTGGTGTGTGGATTTTAGTTAAGAGACTAGAATTGTTATAAGTTGCTACTTGTCCTTGTTGTACTTTGTGCTTCAGTATTTGTACTGATAACCCTTTTTTGTAATCTACTAGTCTGTATATCGTCTCCTGAATTTGGAGTGATTATTCTGAATTCTGTTGAAAAGATATTGGGTAATGATGGTGATAAGTGTAATTCTTGGAACATATTGGTGTTTTAGCTTCGGTTCTGTTTTTTTTTCAAAAGGTGAAATTGTAATCCCTGCTGACCGCTCTTAAGAATTGTGATGCATTAAGTCTTTTTGTTTTTTTGGTATTATGTTCTTCAATTAGGCAAAGTATTAAGACTGAAGGTGTAACCTGTCATCTATACATGCTGTTACACATGTTTCTGTGGAAAAGAAATTGTTAGTTATGAAAGATGATGTTATCATATAATGACAGAGCTGATACATATTTCTTCTGTAATAAGAATCATGAGTTCCTGAAAATGAGGCAAATTAATCTTAAGAAGAAAGCATGTAATTTTACTGTGGAAAAGAAATTGTTATGTCAACGTGTTAGTTATGAAAGTTGATGTTACCTTATCTTTCTTGCCTATTCTTTTTACATGTAAATCAACAGAGATGACATGTATTTCTTCTGGGATTACAAATTTGGGTAGCTGAAAATGTAAATGGGACATTGATATACAGCTTTGAAAGATGAAAATTAGGACTAATTATTCCTACAAAGTTATAATAATCTATAGGTAATCAGTTTTGGATGATTTGATAGGGCCCTCCTGGGACTGGTAAGACTACTAGCATAATGGCGCTTGCTCATGAGCTCCTAGGACCAAATTATCGGGAGGCAGTTTTGGAGCTAAACGCATCAGACGATAGGTATGTAAAGCATTGACTTTGTTTAATTGATGTCACTTTTTGTTGCTTTCTTACATAATTTTTACTATTTTTAACCAGAGGGATTGATGTTGTGAGAAACAAAATTAAGATGTTTGCCCAGAAGAAAGTTACATTGCCTCCTGGAAGACACAAGATAATAATTTTGGATGAAGCTGACAGGTAAGTGATGAATATTCTCTATGGATATTCTATTTTTCTTCATCTATAGTCCAAGTTTGTCTCGTTTACTTTAAATAGATGGATTTGTTGCATGATTCTTATGTAGCTATTGAGTTATTCAACCTTATGGATTTGTTGCATAATTCACATGTAAGTTTTTACTTATTCAACCTTAATTACTTACACTTGTTGTCTTTTCCATATTGGATGGAAATTAGCATGACTTCCGGAGCTCAACAAGCCTTGAGGAGGACAATGGAAATTTACTCGAATTCTACACGTTTTGGACTAGCTTGTAACACTTCATCAAAGATTATCGAGCCTATTCAGAGTCGATGTGCCCTTGTTCGTTTTTCTAGATTATCTGATAAAGAGATTCTTGGACGTCTCAAGGTGGTGGTTGCCGCGGAAAAGGTAATCCCTTTCTTTTCAAGAACTATTTCTTGCATGCCTGTTGCATCACACTTATCTCATTGATAAAGTTGTTAATGTCTGAATGGTAGCATTTTGGATAATTCTTTTCTCCTTTCGTTCGTGCAGAAATTTTTAAAGTTGAAAGAGACTGTTCTACGTGTTTGTGATCTCAAATTAAGTCCTATTGCCTGCAAATTTATTTATTTCTTTTATACAATAACTTGGACAATTTATTGAATCATCAATGACCACATCATCTAAAGCCTTCTCAAATATTTGAGATTAGTTTATTAAATGTCTTATGATGACTGGTTACTGGTAAATGTAGATCTTGGAAATCATGTATGTGGTCTTTTTATAAGAGAAGGAAAGTAGAATAATTTATTCTATGCTTCTTCAGGGAATAAACTTTTTGTATTCAGAATATTGCCGACCAAATGGCTTTCCTAGGGCAAATATTGTACATAGCTTTTAAAGACGTTGTGCAAATAGTTGAATGAAATGAATAATGCGCTTGCTTATTGGCATAAGAAAAGGTTATTCTCATTATTCATCTCACAAGGTGGAAAAGAATCAACATTGACATGGAGGCGTTGTTTTTGTTTTAAATCGAAAATATTAATGCTGAAACACTTCAGTTTTTGGTAACTAGATGCATTTTGCAACTTAAGTTCCAACCGAAGTTTTCTTTTTTCTTTTGCCTAGGCAGCACTATGGAAATTCTCATTTATCATCATTAAGTTTTTACTATCATTATATGGCTGTCTCGAGTACAAGATAATTGTTTTAGACCAATAAGGTATAAGTTGGCATGATTCCTTCATTGAAATGGCTTGAAGCTTATTCAATTTTGGATGAACATTCAGATACTATCCAGTTCAAAATATTGTTGTAGGTACCTTATGTTCCAGAAGGTCTTGAAGCAATTATTTTCACTGCTGATGGTGATATGAGGCAAGCATTGAATAACTTGCAAGCAACAAATAGTGGGTTTGGGTTTGTCAATCAAGAAAATGTTTTCAAGGTCAGGACGTGAAACTGAATATTGTTTATAGGGATAATATCATTTATGGTCTGTAAATTTCACCTTTTCCTATTATTGGTCCCCCTCATCCACTCACTATCAAACTTGGTTCTTGAAGTGCACTTTTACTCCCATATTTGGTCCCACTATTAGATGACTGTACGTTGACTGACATAATCAACTATTTGGGGGTGCTAAATGTAATTAATAATTATACTGGGGGTACTAAATTCAATTATAAATCTTCTAACAATAACATTTAACACTCCCAAATATTTGATTCCATCAGTCAATGGACAGTCACCTAACAACGAAATGTAGGAATAGAAGTGAACTTTTAAAACTAAGTCTGATAGTGAGTGAAAAAAGGGGGCCAAAACTGGGGAAAAGGTAAACTTTATGGACCAAAAATGATACTATCCCTTGTTTATATTTATCATCAAACTGCATGTAATAGCCAAGATTTTCCGTTGGCTCCAGGTTTGTGATCAGCCCCATCCCTTGCATGTGAAAAACTTAGTACGACAAATAATTGAAGGGAAATTCGACGATGCTTGTGGTGGATTGAAGCAGCTTTATGATATGGGTTATTCACCCACTGATATAATCACAACCCTCTTCCGTATAATCAAGAATTATGATATGCCTGAGTATTTGAAATTGGAATTCATGAAGGTTTGTCATTGATCCCCAATGCCTATAACTACAGTTTAGATTTGTATTTATAGATGTAAATGTGTTAGTATAGTTCCTCTAAGTACTGCTCTTTGCATCACATTTGATGGAAAATATAGTGTTGTATTGGAATTTAAATTTCCATAGTTTTGATAGGAGTCTGTTGTGATGGTTTTACAGGAAACTGGATTTGCCCACATGAGGATTTGTGAGGGAGTTGGTTCGTATCTTCAGTTGTGTGGTTTGCTTGCTAAGCTGGCGCTGGTCAGAGAAACAGCTAAGGCAGCTTAAGTTAGTTATCAAGTTGAATTGCAGCATTTCAGCCCTTTTCAACATTAAGTATTTCACTAACTTTTTCTGTTGTAAATCTCCAGATACTTTATGCACCATCAGATGCTATGTTTTAGTAGATGACTGTGCATGCTCTCCTTAATAGTGAAAACTCACGCTCACGTTCCAACTTCCAACAGCCTCTATATACACTATAAGAGTGAGTTGCACCAAAGGGGGTGTTTTAAGAAAATTATACTTTTCAGAAATTGATTTAATTTAGTGATTGTGAACTTAATGATTGTCATAATTACATTTGAATGCATAAACAAAAAATTATATGCACTAAACTTTTCCATTTAAAAGCATTATTTATGTTATTAAAAAATGGAGTATTATTAATCAACAACTGCACCTTGTAAATTTTCATAAGTAAAACAAATAACCTGAGTGCTTTTTGTTGCAACTTTCAAATTCTTTGTTAATTTTATTTTATACTTCTAATTTTTGCATTGTTGAGGAAGTCTAAATTTAATTTTCTAAATGGACCATACATGTGTATCGTTTAAATTTTGAAATTTATTGCACATATTTTTTCAGCTCTAAGAAAACTATACGTACTCGACTATAATTAGAACTTAACTAACACACAACACTATACATATTATAATTCCGCCAAAAAAAAACAAAAAAACTGCCTGCCAATCTATAGCAAGACCGGCTTGCCACCAATCTAGTTATAAAAACACTGATCGATTACACAGAATCTGTGACCATAAAGCCAAAATTAACCTTATAAGCTCTCTAACTTGGACGTTATTATAATTCAGCATTCAGAAAATGTATCACAATGACCTTAAAAACAATTTCACCAACATAGACATAGAGACAATTATATTGTTGAGAAACATAGCGTTATAAGAATCCTGCCAGGCATAAATGCTTCAGCAGTAGTCAGTTTATCTGCAAAACTGCAATAACACGAAAAAATTGTAAACTATTACTCTGTTCAAAGTAACTCTTCTCAATGTTTAGCAATGATCATCTCCAGCCTGAGATAGACGATATCTTTGTTGATTCATTTAGCTGCAGATAGCCTCTAGTCACTCTCTCTATCTTTTCCTAATCTTGATATTAAGGATCCAGTCTTCTCCAGCTGCCTTAGGAATGGATTTTGGAAGACGGAGTGGCACCTTATGCTCTCCCAACGTTGATAAGGGACTTGGTAAATGCACGTTTTCAGGTTCAAGTTGTATCTGGAGCTGTCTAGCGACCTGATAAAAAAAACAAAAAATGAACTGGTAAGATAGGTGATTGTTTAGGTAATTTACTATTTTGGTCAATTTATAGTTGTTGGGGTTAGGTGCATTTTTTCAGTCAATGTCAAAATTAGCTAATGAGTATATTAACATGAAAGATCACATCTTAATTTGAGGACCTGAATTACATATCATGTAACCTCCAATCTAAAACTTGTAAATGGCACACATAGTAAAGTTCATAGGATGCAGTATGCCAGAATCTACTATCAATTTGTATGTGAATAATGGATAATTTTATTGGATGTATTTCACCAAGTGTAGTACCATAAAAACCCCTTCAAGTCAAATCTAGGCGTCTTCCACGTATATGCACATGTTGCCTAATTTTGACCATCCTAAAATAGCAGCCAATTAGATAAGTCATGTCTAATTTTACAATTTTAACAGAATTATCGAAGTAGCAAATGCATTTTTTAAGCCTTAATGTATATATCCAAAGCGACAATTAGAAGCGACATTGTACGTAATAATAAGAATAAATCAATAATATCATTAGTCATAAGTTAGTCATTTAATATTTGAAAAAGTTTAAACACCGACGGCATAGGTATAGTGGGTTTTTAGACAAATCAGTGTCCGACAAGAAGGCAAATGAGCAATCGCACTTTGAAATTTAGGTAGTGTAAGGTTCCTAAATCCCTACAGGGAACATATATGTTAAGCTCCCTATATACTCTTTACATTGCTCAGATTTTACCCCATTTATTAGACAAGAAAAATGGAAGTGCAAGAGAAAAAAAAAACTTGAAAAGGGGAAGTGCAAGGGTCCAAAAAAAAAGGAAAAGGGAAAGTGCAAGGGGCAAAGTTAGAAAAGAGAAAGTCCAATGGGCAAAAGACCAAAGTAATTGAGTTTAATATAACACAAAACTGTCATGTTAAGTAAAAGTACATGTAAAATTGGATTCCAAAATGAATGGATAAATACAGGGGTAAAACTAACTACTGGACAACTTGTTTCATCCCTTTTACTGGCTACACAACAATGGTATATTTTAACAAACCAATATGAACCCAATTTAACTATACCTTTACTACAATGTTACAGATCTACAGAGAATGTAAAATTAAGCTAACTACCAGCAAGCAGAACATAATAATGCGAAAACAGAAAGCAAAGCTTCCTCTCAAAACCTAAATTTTGAAACTCATACCTCAGCCAAGATCTCTTCTTTGGTCACAGGATCACGCACTTCAGTGCCAGCTCCCTCTATGATGAATTTTCTTATACTCTGACATAAAGGAAAATATAAATTAATGCATAATCCTGATGCATTTTCTACTGATGATGGACATAGAATATTGAAGCCAAGTTTCATGATAAAGCAACCATTTAGCAGATTGTACCAATAAATAAAGCACAGACAGCATTTGCCCAAGTTTTCAACTAGTAACTTGCTACTTGGCTTATTCAGGTACCAGAATACCAAGCATAAATACTAAATATTGAAGATAAAGTTGAACTTGAATTTCACTAGAAGTTTAACTAATATTTATCTGTGATCATGACATTGGAATAAGTGATCGAGGCTTTCAAAGGAATTTAATAGAGAATTGTACATGTTCAGCGTGCACTGTTTCATAGATAAAATTCTAACATTCTTTTATGAACACCACAAACCTAACTTTCTACTTTCAATTGCTTTTTTCACTAATTAGTGATGCAGCAAAGCATCTAATATACATACTACAGAGCAAAAGTGAGTTATGAGATTGGAAGGAAAAAAAATGATTTTTTTTTTTTTTGACGGGAAAATAATGATGAAAATTATGGTGTGACCATAATAGAGTAAAAACAATTCCCCAGGAATATATGGAGACACTAACCTTTAACTTTCCTTTTTCTTAAACGTGGCTTTACAGCCATGTATGTAAAAACACTCCAACGTCACTCCTGAAGATCAAAGCTCAAGGATTTGATATACTAACCAGTTTTGCCTTAGCGAGGCGGTTTGCTGCAGCCTTATACTCGTTAGTGTTGACTTCTTCAGTCTTCGTAACTACTTTAACCTCTTCAACTTCCTTGGGCTGGTAAATCTGACCAAAAGAATTGGCTAAAAGGATTATAAACATCATCATATTACATGCAACTTGCCAACTTGAAATAAAAGGTTCGTGATTAAAATAGTGAAAACATAAGTTTGTCTGGGACTACCAATAGCTTAGATTGCTATGAGAGAAAAAGCATATAAGAATGTTTTGGGCAAGAAGACTAGTGCTTCACGTTCATTATGCAACTGAACTTCAGTTATTCAAGCACATTCACAATGCTGCATAAGATTCGAAGTTCGAACACAGCGAAATTGACCAAACCTAATAGAGGATAGATAACAAGGTAGGACTGTTTAAAATCAATGTATGTTGTCACCCCATATATTGACAAGACTATAATGGAACCATATTGAAGTAATTGCCCATTTCGCGACGATAGTTGCAGAAGTCATACTTCTAAATGTTTTTAGTATTATCCAATCTTTCACCAATTTAGCTCCAACAATCTCAGAACTAAAGTATAGGTTGCATTAAGAGCAACAAGCACCTTGGTACCATATAATAACACTTTTACTTGTCCATGAAAAGTTCAAGAGCCTAAACGTTATCAAACTTTTTCTACCCCATGTTGAAACCTAATAAACGCCCACAAATAAAACCTCTCTTGAAGTTGAAACATTAAGAAAAGTTAAGAAAACATACAACATAACATTGTCAGAGGCGCAGATTTAGACAAAAATCTCATGGATATGCATACACTATCGATTAGATATAGAGTATTAAACAATAACTACAACAAGTTAGGAAGAAAATACCTTGCGTTGCTCATGAATGAGATGCGCAAACTTGTCAATATTGGGCACCGCAAGCAATCTTGGCATCAAATAATTCCGGAAATACCCTGGCGCAACCTCAACAGTTTCACCAGCTTTTCCAAGCTTATCAATCGTCTAAATCACCCAAAAAAAAGAATTTAATACAAAATTCTCCTAATATTCAGCTTAGAGAAAAAAAGTTGGGGAAAATTAAGACGCTAACAGTTGTGAGAATGACTTCCAGCTTTCGATATCGAACGCCTTGAACAGCGAATAGCAGCGGATGGTGCATTGTATTCCGCCTGATAACATTTTTCCCGTAATGCAAACAAGCCATATTTTCCTCAACGCCGAGAAGGAAGTTTCGTTGAATAAAACAAGAATCTGAACAATGCTAAAAATTACAGGTGTAATCGGAGCCGGTTTTTCCGGCGGCGGTGGCGGAAACGGTGGCGATGGAAGGGAAATGGCAAGGGTTTAACTCTTACGAGATTTGAGAGTCGTGTAAGCGCTTAGTTTAAAAGCGCTTAATATGTAAATGGGTCGGGTTTCAGTATAGGCCCACAATAAGCCCATATCAAACACGCTTTCGGCCCAATAAAATTTGTGGTGGTAGTACGCTTAAATAAACCGATTACGAAATCTAGGCCGTTAATTCAGTTTTCATTTCCCCCCTATCGTCCTTCACTAGATTGCAACCAATCAAAATATCTTCTGCAATTCTAAAACCAGCAATTTATCGCATTTGATTCTTCTGATATTTTCGCTATCCAAAAAATGGCGTTGTGTAGCCCGCAGCTGCACAAGTTTCTGCTGAACAAAATTTGCTGCAATTATGGCTTTAATAAAACCTCTAAGAAGAACATCATAGTAAAGGGTGGAGAACGGAGAAGATTCTGTTCCGCCATAGCAATAGATGCACCAGCTTCGACGGCGAGTGTTTCCGGGATCAGATGGGGTTCGGTTAAGCTGAAAGGAGCTCGGGATGAGATGGAGGATGATATTGCAATTGTTCGATCTGATAGGCTTGATGGATTTTCTTATGCTGCAGTTTTCGATGGCCATGCCGGATTCTCTACAGTTCAATTCCTCAGGTATTTTGCTTTTTCTTTGCACGGTTGTTTGAATTAGGGTAACTATTGAATTATTGGAATTAAATTGAGTTTTATGACTATTGAGAGAAGTGGTATGAGGAATTGGAACTACTGCAGGGAAGAATTGTACGAAGAATGTGTTGGTGCATTAGAAGGGGGGGAAGCTGTTGAGCCGGAAGGATTTCAAAGCAATCGAGAAGGCGCTGCAGGAGGCTTTTGAAAGCGTTGATGCGAAACTGTTAAAATGGTACAGATTTGTGTGATTAAGTGTGAAAAACTATCCGCCTAGTCAAAATATGATTATATATGCTATGAATTGAAGGTTTTATTTTGTAAAGGCTTGAGGAGAACGGGGAAGACGAGTCTGGTTCAACAGCTACTGCTATTTTTGTTCGTGAGGATGTATTGTTCATTTCTCATGTTGGTGATTCATGCGTGGTATGCTATTATTAGGCATGAATTTTCAAAATTGTCATGTTATGTAATAATGGAGAAATTAAGTAGATCTTTTTTGTTAAAATAATCTTGTGTGTACCTGTCAAAAAATTAAATCTTGTGTGTAAAATATAATTGATTCCTCAGTTGTATATCTTTGAATGCAGCTTCTCTCACGATCTGGAAACGCACACGTCTTGACTGATTCTCACCGGCCTTATGGAAGCAAAAAAGCGTCTCTAGATGAAATCAGGCGAATCTTAGGGGCGGGGGGTTGGGTGAGTTTTTCTATGCCTTTTTTCCATACCTTCTAATTGATTTATATAAATAGGGAAACTTTAGCTCTGTGAGATCTTGGTTTGTGAACTATTTTGCTGATGTATATGGAAACTGCACTGCCTTTTTTTATGTCATGTGATTTACGCAAGTACAGATTTTATTTCATAACTACCTGTTAGTAAAATGGAGTGAGTCTTGTTTGCTGTGTGTAGATTGTGAATGGAAGGATTTGTGGAGACATCTCTGTATCCCGTGCGTTTGGTGACATACGATTTAAGACCAAGAAAAACGAGTGAGCTATTTTCTGGATCTATCCAAACGTACAGAAATTTTAATTAATTTTTCATCTGGTAACCTGGTTCATTTTATATGGAAGGATGGTGAAGAAAGGAGTTCGGGAAGGGCGATGGACAGAGAAATTTACTTCTCGGTGAGACAACAAGTATAAGTGTACAACCTCATTATTATTTCCATGTTTGAAAAAATAATTGCATAGCTACGGTTTTAGTATGTAAACATGAGAAAAAAAAATTCTAGCTAATTACTTTTATTAAATGTGGTTATATCTTGTCGGTTTTGTCAGCATTAAACTGAGTGGAGACCTGGTCACCGCGTCTCCTGATGTTTTTCAACTAGCTCTTGGACCGGATGCTGAGTTCATAGTATTAGCGTCTGATGGCTTGTGGGATTACATGAAGGGGTAAAATGTTGGTTACCTTTACGATTATTGGTTGAGTTGTCACGTTCATAGTGTATGTTCTTGGAAAGCACTAATAAGTCCTATAATAACTTGGTCCATTTATTATTGTTATTTCAGGGAGGATGCTGTTAATTTCATTAGGAATGAGCTTCGAGAACATGGAGATGTTCAGGTAAGCAACGAAGCATGCATGATGAGTAATTTATGAACAGGGCTAAGAGAAATGAGTTGATTGGTGTTTTTGACAGATGGCTTCTGAAGCTCTTGCACAGATGGCTCTGGTAATGAAACTTGATATTTTCCGTTAGTTTTCCAGACTAGTTGAGATGAAAACCTTGACTTGTTTGACGTTGCAATTTGTGTTGCAGAACCAAGGTTCAGCAGATAACATCAGCATTATCGTTGCTGATCTAGGGTATGTCCACTTATTCATAAGCATTAATTTCCACGTTACAGTACTTCTGAATCTGATCCTTCGTGTTAGATGATTTTTATTATTTTGTTTAAGTGGTTTATAAATTATACATGGACAGGCGAACGGATTGGCAAAACTTACCGGTGCAGAAACAGAACATGGTGTTTGAAGTGGGGCAAGTTGTAGCTACAATCAGTTTCGTTTCACTTGGTATATGGACACTGTCCACTTTTCTGTCTTCATAAACACATGCAGCAGATAGTTTACTTACTAGGTGTACATACCTATAATACTATTACAAGTGAATATAACAATCTTTTCACTTGTAAGCCTTATCCGAGTAAATGTTACACATCAAGAAACTGATCGGTTGTATGTATATTTGACGGACAGTGTTTGTTTTCCAGGAATGGATCTCTTCTTAGTTATTGAATCCTTCCTTGTGAATACCATGTTGTTCAATTCTGAATCCTTGGCAACTAGTGATAATATGTTTAAATCTTACACAATGTCCTTCATAAATTTCTTCATAATTATATACGGGTTGGAGGATGGATCCCACACAATGTACAACATTCTATCCACTTTTATCCAACATTCATTCCTCATTAATTCAAGTTGGAAACATAGAATCACCTCTTTATTCACTGGTATGCATCATTGAAACAGGGCCTTTCAATTTGTTAATTCTCTTACAGTCATAGATTTTCTTCATTTCCCTGCACTCTTGTCCAGTCAACTACTATTCTTTTTCACAGTGATGATGCCAAAATTAAATCATTCTGATGTTATACAGGTAGCATAAGGCTAGTAATATTAATTCTTGGTACAATTAGAACTCATAAAATATGCGATACAAAACTTTAAAATATACTGGAGGTCAGGAAGATTTATAGAGTGCCACTTCCTTTCTTCCACCTTGGTGGTTCATGCTTCGGATTAGGGCCAGCATAGTCGTAATCTACCACCGCGTTGAACCCCATCACCTTTCTTGAATTTCCTCCCTGAAAACCAATTATCATAAACTAACTAAAATTGCATTACAAAACTATTCTATTCTACAACAATATCTTACTTTGTGAGTTGGCGAACGAGATTCGCATCAATGTTATCTGCAAAATAAAAGATAACAATAAGATACACAACAATTTCAAACATATATCTTTATGATGGAATAGATTCAGCTTCATCACCTGCATGTAAGAAGAGAAAGAGCAAGATCAAAGTTATGAAAAAACCTTTCATCCTTGTATGGTTTAATTTGAAGATGAATAGAAGAGGCAGATTTTATAAGCAGAAGGGGGTGAACTGAAAGGTGGTGCACCACACCCCACAATAGCAATAGCATTAGCATGTATAATGATGATAAGATGCATCACAAAACGGAAGTCAACTGCACAATATGAATATGCATGTTACGTCAAGTTTTAGAAGAAATAGTGCTTATATGCACATGGACGCATAAAAACTCTGTTTATCACCCCCATTGCATGCCTATTATAACCACTTGTCTTTTTTCTTTTTCTTTTACATTTTCTTTATTATTATTCTTTTGTTATTAGTCGAAATGTATTCTTGACTGTTCTAAATTTAATGTGGGGATAGTAATTAAGAATTAATTGGGGACTCATATATCTGCTTTTTTTTTTCTTCTTTTTTTTTTTGTGACAAATAGCTTGTGTTTAATATCATAAATTAGTGATATAGCGTATGTAGTAGTGGTGATCAAGTCTACTAATTATGAACATAAACGGTAATAAATTGATGGTGATGGTTGAAGTAGATGTAGACTTGACTAACAGTGTGTTTTCAAACTCTACAAAATAGTTTTTTTTATCAAAAATTGTGAGAAGCAGCTTTGAAAACAAAAAGTGATATTGAGAGTTATTTGTACTTTGTAGCAATTGAAAACGGCCCCCATATTGAAACCCCAACTCTCTTGCTTGGTTTGACTATTGTGCATTTGTGCTATGTTGGAAGAAATAGTGTAATAAAAGATAAAAAGAAGCATCGAAGTATGGACAAACTGAAACAGTGGGTGCAACAGTTGGAATGGGCAGTGGCAGCTGATGATAAGTGCATTGAGTTCACTAATCTACTGTTCTCTCTGCAACTTGCTTTTGCTTTTGGAATGCTCACCATATATTTTTATTATTCCTCTCTTTTAATTACTTTCTATTTGGACTTTTTATCCTTTTAACACCAATTCTTTCAATCTCGATTAGGTCGATTCGGGCAATATGTTATATCTGCAACATAATAATAAGAATAATAACATCATTCTCGCATAAAACGTGGATTTATTGGAGGAAAAATGTAGAACACTCGAGATGTCAGGTTCTAAGTCACATATAGTTATCAAATAAAAGAGGAAGAGGAAGAAGAAACGCCATGAATATAAGAATGAGTGGGTCTCATATGCATTCAAATGCACTTATAGTGTATAATAAAATCATGCAACTTATTATATTGAAAAATACAATTTGTTTATATTAAAGGGTCCAACTATTTTTCTATGTAAATAATTGCACGGTTCAATGTAAACAAATTGTATCTTTCAGAATAACAAATTACAAGTATTTAAAATGCACTATGAGTGCAAGATGCACCTGAATGGATACAAGACTTGATCTATAAGAATAGCACGACACTAACAAAGCACTGTGAGTGCACCTGGGTGAAATCACAAATTCACAAGTATCATAATTCAATTACCAACATTCGTCCCAAACGTGGTTCATATTAGAATATAAATTGACTAATTCCAAACCTTTCTTGGACAACAAAATAGGCTTGGGGTGTAAACCCATAATTTTCTTGGAAGAAATTTGGCAATCAAATCAATATCATTCTGATAATTATATATAGCACAAAGAACCTAACCTAGAGCATATATTTTCAAGGATACATAAAGAATCCAATTTTTCAATAACCGTGAATAATTGAATACATCATGAGGGGCACCAAGATAAAGAATTGCGTAGGTTCCCCAAAAAATTAAACTGGGGCAGCTTATGCACCTCAAGAAGACAATTTTCACAGTACAGTAATAGCATTCACAACAGAAGTAATAATCAATAGCTAGCTCGACGAAAACTCAAATTATACCACTGATCGAATTTACACTTCATTTAAAAGATCAGGAATCATAATCACCACCATCTATAAACGAATGGGAAGTTGCTAGCAGAATGAAAGAGAAAAACCAAACTCAGAAGAGCAATTTAACATAAAGATTATATATTGCTTGGGACAAAAACTACAAGGCAAGACCACAATACATTGCCTTTTGGACAAAAAGAAATTCTTCAATCCTATCCTCAATCCTTTCAATGTCATCACAAATTCATGACATCTCAATAACTCACAGTATGAGAATGTATATGAACGACCCAATGCAATAATGATGATTTGGAGCAATGCATGACACAGACCGACACAGTTAAGAAAAAAAAGAAAATGAAAAAAATATGTATGATGAACATAAATTACAAATATGCCCAAAAAATGACTGGCTGGGTGGCTGGCCGGCTTCTGGTATCATGCAAATAAGAGACTCTTGGACTGGCTCAGTCACCACCAGGATAGCAAGAGGGGTCGTCTCGTTACCAACACTCTTCTACTAATCAAGCACAACCTTCCAATCAGCACCCAACCAGCAAAAATGATAATGCATCATTTTCTCAACCGCGTGAGAAATCACCGAGAGCCACAATTAGCAACCCGACAGCCCCTCCACCCCACCCCTCCCAAAAACCCCACAACAACCAAAACCCCCCAGCAAAATAAAGGAACCCCCAACCCCATGATGCTGATGCATGAGCTAATTACAAGATGACGCAAAAAGGCTTCTCTCACCAGAAATTTGCAATGATCTCACATGACGCAACTAGCTGGACCCGGACTGACTCGATGGTATGCATGCAGGTAAAGTAATATGCATCAAGTGGACACCACTTCAAACAGATATGGCACGAGTAATGGCCAACCTGGCCCACTCAGCTGATTCCTTAATCAAATGGTCTTCAGAAGACAAGCATTCATTTAAAAAATCTTTGCTCGACATTGATTGCTGAATAAGCGAGCCAGCGTTGCTTCCCAGAGTATCCGCTAGATCTCCAAGTACACCAATAGCAGTTTTCATCACAATATCATCCCTGTGACCAGACGGGAAAAAAAAAAAGATTATATAAGATGACTTAAGAAATAGCTAAACCTAGACAAATTGTAATGGAAATATCAGAATATACTCACATATCTTTCTCCATGTACATGCTATCCAGAAATTGCAGGATGTGAGGTGCATATGGAATCAAGAGTTGGGTTTTTGGAGAGTTCTTGAAACCCTGAAATATCCCAGAATATGCCTCTAAAATTCCATTCCTCAGAAGATTAGTATACTCTATCATTTCATCATCAGCGCCCGATGTGTGTGCAGACAACTCAGCAGCACTCTGAAGCATCGGCATGGCATACATCAAATACTTCTCAAAATTCTCTCCAATGGCTAGTGCTAAGTCACCAAAGCATGAAAAGATTGGAGGTTTCACAGACCGATGCAACTGATTGCTCGACAAGTCTTTAAGAAGCAGGGTCATTATTCCATCACAGTAAGGGAGAACCTTATCCTCTAACGCCCTGCAGATATCCCCCACAACACCAACAGTTACAGCACAAACTTGGTATTCGTCGAAATTCTGAAGCCCCATCTCCAAATACTTGTAAAAATCTGGCATATACTTTGCGAAGTTAGGACCTGTTACATAGGCAAGAGCACCAATGGCAAGCATTGCTTCCTCATGTACAGTGGCACACTTAGATGCGAAAAACCCGTGAGAAAAAGATTCATAATCTGGTCTGCATACAGCATAAAGGTATACTTCGTGGCTTCTGACGCCCCCAATTTTTGGATGATGACTTGTAAGCACCCACAAAGCAGACCTTGTAATTCGTTCTGCTTCTCTCTCTCATCAGATGAAAGTTTCTGCGCCTCAAGAGTATTATGAAGCTCAGTCATGATAACTTGAACAAGTTCCAACACTAAGCGGGCTGTTTCATCAGTTGAGCACCTGACAACCTCATTTAGTGTTTCATAGGCAGCCGTTCTAAGTCGTGACTCCCCTGCATCCTCTCTGTGAGTGACGTTGAGAAGGGACTGAACAATTTCTTGGAAAAAAGGGGTCAATGGTGATGTTGAGCCCACATCTTCATATCCTTGGGCAAGAAAGTAAAGAGCCCCACAAGCTTTCTCAGCCACATTTGGAGCATCCTTCATGCTCTGAAGAAGAACCGTGATAATCTGTTGACAGTTTGCAGGTGTGACAATGGGCGTCTCGACAGTTGACCCATGAAGAAATTCGAATATTCTCCCCAGGGTCCAAGCAGTTGTGTCTTTTACATGGCTACTTGGATCTTTAGTGAGAGCAGCGAGCATGAAATTTAGAGCAACATTGACAATAGGGGTTAATTTGTCAGGTGAAGGACCTTCCAATATAGAACCAAATGCATATGTGGCAGCTTCTCTCTGCCTCCAATCACCTTTTGTTATATTTTCTTCAATGAAGGGCAATACAAGTGGAACAATGTCATCCCCAACTGTTCGGGCAACTAAACCAAGACAAGTCCCACCAGCCATTGCAAGATTCCAAGCAACTTCATCCTGATCCTGATCTTCTTCTTGCTTAAGAAGCGTCTCCAATAACATTGGAACAAGTGCAGGGAGAGCCTGCTTGATAAAATGATAGCAGGGAACATCAGAATCTGCTGTAAAATCACTCCCATACTCCTCCAATATATCAATCTCTTCATCACAAATTGAGCTCCAAAATTCAATTGCCTGAAGAGCCACAGCCTCCTCATCTTCTCGCACGGCTTTGGATGTGATGGTGAAAAGATCTTGGATGTATGGGGCTAATTTCTCATAATACGTTGACCCAATTGACACCAAACATTCAAACGCAGCCTGCCGAATTCTAACCTCTGGTGAGAGTGTGGCCTCGCAAACAACTCTCATTATGTAATCACGCTCAATATCATTAGAAAAGTTGGCCTGGGCAAATCCAAGAGCATTATACAAAGAGCGTGTGGCAGCAAGGCGGACTTCTGTATTACCTTCACTGACACTCATACCTTGAACCACAGCTGTAAGTATCTTGTTTACTTGATCTTGATCAATAACCTCTGGAACAACTTCTTCACACAAGTATCCCAGTGTTTCAAGGGTAGACTGCTTAACATGAGGTGGAACCTGATGAATGTTTGACAAGAGGGAACCTATGAGCTCAGGCCATTGCTTCTGAGGTAGTTCAATGCCTGCAAGCTTTGCAACGACTTGTGATGCAGTTGACCTAGCATCAGACACGGTAGACGAGAGAGTCTGTAACAACAATGCCTTGATCTGGCTCTTCACAGCCACGTCCAATAATAACCATCTTTGCATGAGCTCAAATTTCCTGTGCTGCTCCTTTGCATCCAATGCATTTTTAAGAATCAAACCTGCTAATTTACGACTTTCAACAGGTTTCTCCTCACTAGAAAGCTCTCCAGATAGTGATAACAAGAAACCGGGAAGATTTTGCTCCTGAAACTGTTTTAACGTTTCTTCTGCATGCTTCCTTACTGTTGAATCAACGGCTTGTGCACTTAGAAGAACCTGGGTAACTTCCATAGCCATATTTTCCCTGCCAATATCCACATGCATTTAAAATTAAAATAAAAACTAGGTAGCTCGTGCGAGTGTTAGGTATTTCACATTCCACATGTTAAAGGAATAAGTTTGTTAAAAAGTCCCCTAGGTTGAAACACAGTGTCAATACTCAATTACATAACAAGTGTCTGAGGGATACAGTGCCCAAATGGCCAAAGAAGAAAGTGGTTAACCAGTAAATCTAAAAAATACTAGCAATTATGGGCTTAGTAGTAAATTAATATGAGAGACACTATTTCGTTTCAGTTCCTAATATAAAGTCCCTTGTGCCACAAACCAACACAAGGGAAATTTCAGCAAGGAAAATATAATTATTTTTCGTGATGAATACAATAAACAAGGCTTTGATAGGCAAAGGCACATTGGTTTAAAATGCAGCACACAAAAACTATGCAATAAATAGAATCAAACTAAAACAAATAAAAAATCAATAAAATGTACATCTTTAAGATATTTAAAGAGTGGTATAGTCGTTCTACTTCAATGCAAAAAATACAAACGATTACAGACTACAAACAACAATCAATCGACCCTAACCGATTAAATTAAACAAAAACATGAAATCAACTGAAAAACTGAATAGAGCAATCAATCGGAGAGTGTAACATGAACTGCTGAAGTGCATAAACTCACCAAACAAAAATCACAAAATAATTCGGTCTACCACCATGGATTCGAGACCGTATGGTTCCAATTTCACATTTACTTAGAACACAATCGATCATTAAATTTTAAGCTTCAGGAGTTAGCTTATTACTCAAATCAATCCGATAAGTAGATCCAGCAATCCATCGGTTACTATAAAACATTACTCAACCGGAAACCCCAAAACAATATAAAAAGTAAAAAATACATACCGAAATATATGGAAGGAAACAGCATAAAAAACACAAAATTTACCTGGCGACAGAAGAATTTCAGAAAGTGGAGAGTAATAAAGGAATTCAGTGCCGGATCAGATGAATTCAAAAGCGGCGCCTGGTAAACCCTAAACGGAGAGTTTTAGAGAGAGAAAATGAAGGTTGTGCGCGTCTGTTTAGAGAGAGAGAGCGAGAGGATGTATCATGTAGTCATGTACAGCTGGACTTGAATTGAATACATCTCATATTTATTTGATTTTTATTCGTTAGAAGAGTATTTATTTGATTTTTAAATTCGGGAGAGAATTATTGGGTGCTGCGGTGGTGACCATCTTGATTTTAAAAAACCTTCAAAGTAAAAGTGGGGTCCATGATGAAATCTTCGAAATAATGATTTTGTAATTGAAACAAATTGATATTATATTGAATGTTGTAACACTCAAAGTAACACTAGTAAAATAGAGATAATAATAGTGGAAAACTCAGAAACACAACACACAAATTATTTAATAAGACTTTGCACAATCTATATCAATATAGATTGTTATGTCTTATGGCCGAAATCACTATTTATCAAAATAATAAGTACAAAGAGGTTCACAGATCGAATCATCTTGAAACACGATCAAACATATGATCTAAAGGCTAAGTGTATTTCTACACGACCAAAGGTGACTATTCTATGTGTATGAAACGATCTACACCAAGACTAACATTCCACATAAAATAAATCCAACACCACTCGAAGTATTGTAAACCCTACAATTACTTGTTATGGCTAAATACTTCACAACAACCCTATCACTCTAGATGCACTAAGCACTCAACAGTTGATGCTTGGTTGTTGCTTCGACTAAACAATACACGCTGTAAACACAAATTTTCGTATTTAATAATATGAATAAACACGAAAAAGGAATTACAAAGATAATTTCTTGTATTTAATATAAATTTGAGTACAATCTCTAACTTAATCCTCTGATTCTTTCTTCGATCTTAACTTTGACTTTCTTCCAAGATTTTCGGAGTCGGATCCGCAGCCGAATCTTATCCGTGGCTTGAATTTCGAGACTTTGTAATATTAATCCAAGGGGTTTGACTTTGCAATGTTAATCCAAGGGGTTTAGCACCTTGATCTTGGATTAAAAAGACTTTCGAGGGACTTGTGGTGAGAACGCGGATCCAAGAGGCTTAGCACCGTGATCTTGGATCGAAGACCGTTCTTGATTGACTTCAGAGGGACTTTTGAGAAAATGATCGATCCAAGAGGCTTTGCACCGTGATGTTGGATCGAAGACCATTCTTGCTTGATTTCTGAGGGACTTTTGAGAAGAGCGCGGATCCAAGAGGCTTTGCACCGTGATGTTGGATCGAAGATCGTTCATGATTGACTTCCTTGAAGAACGCCTTGAAGAACTTGAAGAACGTCTTGAAGAATTACTTTGAATCACAAAACTCGATCGCTAGGACTTACGAATTCTTGTGTATTCAATATTTTTTTCTGTCAAATGAGATGAATGAGACCCCTATTTATAGGTGTGAGATGTGGCCTTACCCTAGATATGATGAAATTTTGGAAGATTAGGTAACTTTCTAGAAATATCGATGAACCATAGTCTTGGACCGAAGCGATTTAATTTATTGGACCTTAGAAACCCAATTTAATCTATTGGACTTTGGAGGTCCAATTTGATTTATCGACTTTTAGATGTCCAATTATTTATCTATTGGATTTTAGAGGCCCAACTCGATTACCGGACTTTAGAGGCCCAATTTTATTTATCGAACTTTAGAGGTCCAATTTGATTTATCGGACTTTAGAGGCCCAATTTTATTTATTGAACTTTAGATGCCCAATTTAATCTATTGGACTTTAGATGCCCAATTATTTATTTATTGGACTTTAGTGGCCAATTTGCTATTAATTATTTATTTATTTATTTTAGGAATTAATTTTACATACCCAATTAAATAAATTTAATTGATTTTCAACGTCCAATTTTTCACGTGTGGTAATTTAATTCGTGATTAAATTTATTTGCTTACACATGCTGATTTATGACAATTGATACGAATATCAATGTCTTCTATTTATAGATTTCATGTATGCTTTACTAGTGTCTCCTCGAAGGATCTAGAAACTCTTTCATTCACTCTCACATTATCCATTTATGATGCCTTTTGAATGACAAAAACGGCCTAATTATTTCTTTTGGTAATTGTTCCGCAACATCAAGTTTCTAACCAATCTTGCAGGGCGTGTACCTCTAAACTTTATCTATTGACTTACTTGTATAGCAAGATATATATATATATATATTAGTGCAATAGATAGATACATATCTTCTGTAATTTTCCATATCTTATATGTATCGGCCCAAGAGTCCTTCTCCTTAGGATTTTTAACTTCACAACCATAATTTCCACTTCTATATAAAGGTGCACGTAGCGTTACTTTTCCTATCAACATCATTAGCATCTCAGCGCAGCAACTCATAACTTGGGCAGCAGGTATACTTCTTCCTCTTTTTTTTCTTTCTTTTTCTCTTTTTTTTTTTCTCATGAATACAGGAAAGGATGGTATTCCCCCGTGTCTTCTCCACTGCATCAACTTCGGCAACGTCTTCTCTTCTCCATTGCATCAACTTCGGCAACGTCTTTACTTATCAAATTCATGAGATAAATTGAGTTATCCGGTTTCAAATCTTCCGTGCACAGGTGTTCGGGAGTCATCGTTTCAGGGCAGGCCCTGACGGTACAATTTTTGTCGGTGACGGTTTTGGTTCGATTCAGGGCATGCCCTGTTTCGATGGTATAAGTTTGGTTCGATTCAGGGCAGGCCCTGTTTCGAGTAAGGCGACATTGGGCGTTCAACGACAGCAACTTCTGGCGAGAGGCCATCGGGCCTTGGTTAGCGACATGGAGCTACGCAGAGGCGGCTGGCGTATTCAGAATATCAACGCAGACGGCGCCAATTCTGTGATGTGTAGTGACATCGAGTTCCGTTTCAGAGCAGACCCTGTTGGACGAAGCAGTAAAGGCGAGGTGACGTTGGTGCCAGATTTCTAGGCAGATGCAGTTTCATGCGACATGGCGACCGTCGAACCGAGGCGATTCTTGGGGTCGCGGGTTGCAGCAAGCAGCGATGGCAAATTATGGGCGGTCTGGCATCAATCGGCTTTATGAAGAGAGGTCCAGACGGTGGTATCAATGTAACATGACTCCAGACGGCGGCGGGAGGCGGTGCGACTCCGAGCGCCGCAGCGAGCATGGCGGATTTGCGCGGCAATTGGCGAACAGGCGAGGCTGTAATTTCTGGGTGACGGTGGTTTTGATTTCGGCACGGTTCAGCGATGCGGTGGGATTTCCGGATTGGTTCGTCGAGAGGCAGATTGCGGCGGGGCGCGATTTGTGGCGAGGGGGGGGTAACGCGGCTTCGAGCGGCGGCGGTCTCGCGATGGTGGTTTTGCGACTTGCAGCGGCGGCTTTGCGAGACAGATTTGGATCGGCGTCACTGCACAATTTCTGGATCGAGCGGTCACCGAGTGGTCGACGGCTCTGCGTGCGGTCTTCAACGACGCTGGGGTTGTGGCGGCGCTTCGATTGTGTGCGAGATTTCTGCGGTTTCATGAGAGATGATGAATTGGTGGAGAAGAGGTCCGATTTAGAATTTTTTTTGGGCAGAATGAATGGACATGGGCTTTGTCTTCTCCTACTTTCAGTATAATTAACTCGGGCTTCATTTAATTGGGACTAGGCCCAAAATTGGGCTGATTAGGAATTGGCTAAATTAATTAAGAGACCCAATTGTTTGTTGATACATGCCCCTTTCTTCTTTTTTTTTTTTTGTATCTTTGAATGTATATCGAGCTATATCGACCTAACCTACTTGAATAAGACAACTTGAATTATGACTGAACTTAGAAAGGTGCTAAGCTGCCTACGTACCCCTTTAAAGAGGATCAAGTCAAAACGTAGTTCAACGGGACATAGATTAATTTTGAAGGGGGGTGTCGTACACAGTTTATACTCGTGCGGGCCAGGAGTAACTATTTTTTACTATTGTAGACAAAGTGGGAATTTAATAATTTAACCACTTAAAATGCCTTTAGTGGGGTGAGTTAACAGTTTAACCACGTGTAACTACCTTTGGTGGTTGTCGTACACAGTTTATACTCGTGCGGACCAGGAGTGACATGCAGTTTAGGCTCGTGCGTCATGGAGCAAACTGGCTTGATTTACGCGTAGTAGCGTTTCTGGAATTTCTCGTTTATAGGGCTCGTGTCCATGTCATCTTCATATGTGGTGTTGTGATCTGCAGTTGTCACATCTTCGTTGTGTTCTTTGTCTTGAGTATTGATGACTGTTTGCATTTTTCCTTTTAGTTCTTCTCCACATGATACGATCAAGATGGTTTTTTGCCTCATGCGAGATGGATACAGGCTTCGAAGTCTCTGAGTGTTTGAAAATTTAACAATTCTGACTTTTCGACGGTCATTTCTTTCACGTGGCCCTAATCTTTTGAAGGCAGCCCCCAACTCTCGGCGATTATTTAATGGTCCCAATCTCTCGAAGACAGATCCCGTTTTCTGCCCCAATCTCTCGAAGATAGGTTTCGATTTCTGCCCCAATCTTTCGAAGACAGATCTCGATTTCTGACGCTTATTCAGTGATCCCAACCTTTTGAAGATTGAAACTCACTCCATTTCCGCGACACTTTCCTCAAACATATCTTTCATTGAGCAAGCTCCTCCTTCAGTGATGTAGTTTGCATTCGCTCTGTTGATTGCAATGCGAATTGGACTTTGTGGCGTGTAACCTAAGCCAATCCTAGTGTTCTTGGCAGCATAACCACTTCTTCTCAACATTCTCTGAGTAGTATTGACTCCATATTCCGATTGTTTGGGAGTTTGGCGGGGTGACTCTTTCAATGTCGAGCTTTCTTGCGAACTATATTCAGCTTTAACAAGAAGGTTAAGGGCTTGAGGACCGTATGACCCCGTGATCACAGCTTCTGATGTATCTCCATGCTCGGTCTTAGCTCCTCGAATAGGACGAGTGGATCCTTTGAGTGGTTGCGAAGACGGTCTTTCGGTGTCAAGTTTAGTCAAGGGAAGAGTCAATTTTTCCAATGCCCTGATTTCTTCAATGATTTGTTTGTCCTTTGCGCGAGATGGAGGCACACTTCCTTCGTTAGGCCCAATCTGTTCATCCTTGGTTGTTTCTTTCGGCGAATCTTTCTCGGTCTTATTCGTCTTCATTCTCTTTAAGAAGTACTTATCATCAGTGAAGTATGATTCAGTCTCGGTGAAGGGTTTATCATCACCAAACACCGTCTTTATGTTGCCACCTTCACAATATTTGAAGCATTGGTGTAATATTGAGGGTATCACACCGTAGTCGTGCAACCATGGATGTCCTAAGAGCATGTTGAATGATGTCCTTGCATCTATGACGTGGAATAGTACAGTCGAGGGCATCCCATCGATCAGTAAATACAATATTATTGTGCCCAGAGCTCTTTGTCCTTATAGATTTAACCCTTAGATCATCAACCGACTATTCATGAGATCGTCAGTTGGTATCCCCAACTTTTTCATCACTCTCAAAGGTAAGATGTTCAACCCTGAGCCCCCGTCAATTAAAATTTGATTCACCTTTTGCTGCAGAGTATAACCAGTTATGAATAACGGTCGAGTGTGGGATTGTGAACCAAGTAGCAAGTCTTCATCTGTGAAGGATACAACTGCAGAATGACCATCATTTTTATCATCGGACTTGTGATCAGACTGTCATGCTTCGTTGTTTTCTCCATTAGCCACATGACACGAAGTATTGTCATTTTCGAAGGTGAGAACATTCGCAGTCGTCCTATCATCTTCGTTCCCTTGTTCGGCTAGCCGCATGATTTTCTCTTTAAATATAAAGCAGTCTTGAATTGGATGTCCTACCAATCGGTGATATTTGCAATATATAGGGTCGTCTATCCGCCCAGCCTCATCCGGTCGTTTCATTTCTGGCAACTCGATGAATTTTGCTTTAAGCAAGTCGTTGAATATGCCCGGAACATCGGAGTCCAAGAAGGGATATTGTTTTCATTGCAACTCTTTAAAAGATGTTCGCATTTGCCCATTGTCTTGCATGACATTTTTTCCTTTGTCACTTGCATCATTCTCATCTCTACGGAATTTAACGGTTGTAGCAGTCACCGCCATAGATTCTTTGTTTGGAGCTTTGACAAAGGGCTTGCCCCCATTTCTGACTTCTTGATTGTCCTCGAACCTACGAGACTCTTGAGATAGTAACCTTTCAACTCCGTTGTGGCTATACTCATCTCCATGTCGTGAGCCTTAGTAGCCAAATCTTCAAAAGATTTCGGTTGAATAGCTTGGAGGATATACCGAAGACTCCACAACATTCCTTGAATGCACATTTTGATTGCTAAAGTCTCAGACAATCTATCCTTACAATTCAGACTTAGGTTCTCCATCGATTTATGTAATCAATCACTGGTTCTTCCTTCCACTGACGAGCACTCGTCAACTCAATCATGATAACTGTCCTTCGAGTACTGTAGAATCGGTTGAGAAATTCTTGCTCCAGCTGCTCCCAACTATCAATTGTATTGGCCTCCAAATCAATGTACCAATAGAATACATTTCCTTTCAGTGAGCGCACAAATTGCTTGACTAAATGATCCTCGTAAGTACCAGCATTGTTACAAGTCTCCACAAAGTGAGCAATATGTTGCTTTGGATTGCCTTTGCCATCAAATTGTTGAAATTTGGGAGGTTGGTAACCTGCCGGCATTTTCAAACCGTCAATTCTCTTAGTGTATGGCTTGGAGTAAGTGAAAGACGATTTAGAGCTTTCCTCGTACTTGTCCTTGATTGTGCCAAGTATGATATGTCTTATCTGATCAACTGAAACTAGACCATCAGCGGAGACATGTAAGCCCTTTGTAGATGTATCGTCTCCCTTTTGTTGATTTTGGTGTTTCATCCTCCTCGTGCCCTTCGGTTCATGTTCCTTTATTATGACTTGACTCTGCCTTATCTGAATTGCCCACGAGCTTGGTAGTCTGAGCATTTTGTTCTTGAAAACCGATGACTTTAGTTAGATGTGTTATCGGTCCTCGGTCTCGTGCATCTATTACCATACCATTTGAAGCCATGTTGGAATCTGATGATGAGCTGGAGGTAGAGCGAGGAGTATAGCATATTGAGTTGTTTCCTTCACTCACAACATTGTCAGAAGTTGTTGGGATATTTTAGTTTTGATTAATTATGCCAAAACATTATCAACTTGTGTTTTTTGAAGCTAATTCTGGATAACAAGTTGAGGGCGGAAGACAAGTTTTTGTTCAAATTTTTATCCGAGACAGTGCCCGGTTTTTTCATCCTCCCTTTGTTGCCCAGTTTCATCCTCCGGAGTGGCGTCGTTCTTTCGATTATTAATCGAGGCCCAATGAAGCATGTTCCTTTATTATGATATGATCGCTTTATCCGAATCAATCCACGAAGCAATGAGCGGTAATCGTGATCGAGATTTTGTTCAATTTGAATGTGTCCCGTGAGTCCTTCGATGATTTTAGTTAGATGTTTAGTTAGTCCAGTTCGGGTTATTCAAATCCCGGTAAAATACATTATTGCATCTTATCTTCAAAAGAAGATGATGGAGGTTTCAAAGTGAAATTAAAAAGCGAATATCGAACTCCATTCAAGAACCGCGAGGCAAAAGAAATACACACATATATTCAAAAGTGTTCTACCACAGATCTAAGCACAAATGCTATATCCTAAGCTTAGAGATTTTCCCAACCTTAGCATTGAAGGCTAAACAAATGTAAGGGAAAATCTCTTACTAGTTGGAAACAAACAACCTTATATCAGGCCAGGTTGGTAGGTTAAGTTTGTAGGTTGAGTGTGAACTTCGGTAAACATCAAGCTTCGACAATCCGTGAGGGTGATAAGTCCCGTTTGAGTGTGAACTTCGGTAAACATCTAGCAATCCAGAAAGGGAGGTCGGCAATTGAGGGTGATAAGTCCAGATTGGTTAAGTTGGTTAAGTTGGTGCCCATGAAGGGAAGAGTGGATGTAGGGAGGAGTTTCGAACCACTATAAATCTTGTGTGTTCTTTTTTCTTTTATGTTATTACTTGTCATATGCATTCGTTTATAAAAGCATAACACACATGAGCTTAAAAGCAAAAAAATTGAATCACCTGCCCTACTTGTTTTTATATATGTTAATCAAAAGCGTTTTGACGTGCAAATGGGAGGACCATCGAAGTATCGGCGATTGCGAACTCTTCGACATATTCTCGTGATGACATTCAAAAAAAAATCCATCTCGATGATTCCACAATAGTCCTTATGATCTTGTTCTTAAAGGGTGTCATCGTAGTAACGAGGCGAAGAGAAGAGATGAGAGGTAGAATTGTCCCATCTGGCGTGCCAAAATTTGTAAACACAGAATTTAATAACATGAATAAACATGAAAAAGGAATTACAAAGATAATTTCTTGTATTGAATATAAATTCGAGTACAATCTCTAACTTAATCCTCTGATTCTCTATTCGATCTTAACTTTGAATTTCTTCCAAGATTTTCGGAGTCGGATCCGCCGCCGAATCTTATCCGTGGCTTGAATTTTGGGACTTTGTAATATTAATCCAAGGGTTTAGCACCTTGATCTTGGAATAAAGGGACTGAGACTTTGTAATGTTAATCAAGGGGTTTAGCACCTTGATCTTGGATTAAAAAGGACTTTCGAGGGACTTGTGGTGAGAACACGGATCCAAGAAGCTTGAAGACCGTGATCTTAGATCGAAGACCGTTCTTGATTGACTTAGAGGACTTTTGAGAATAGCGAATCCAAGAGACTTTGACCGTGATGTTGGATCAAGACCATTCTTGCTTGATTTACGAGGGACTTTTGAGAAGAAAGCGTGGATCCAAGAGGCTTTTCAGACCGTGATGTTGGATCGAAGATCGTTTCGTGATTGACTTCCTTGAAGAACGCTTTTGAAGAACTTGAAGAACGCCTTTGAAGAATTATTTTGAATCACAAAACTCGGTCGCTAGGACTTACGAATTCTTGTGTATTCAATATTTTTTTCTGTCAAATGAGAGGAATGAGACCCCTGTTTATAGGCGTGGGATGTGGCCTTTACCCTAGATTTGATGGGCTTGATATGATGAATTTGGAAGATTCCGTAACTTTTAGAAATATCGATGGGCTTTCGATCTTTGGGTGGGCTTGATTTAATTTATTGGACCTTAGAAACCCTAATTTAATCTATTGGACTTTAGAGGTCCAATTTAATTTATCAGACTTTAGATGCCCAATTATTTATTTATTGAACTTTAGAGGCCCAATTATTTTTCTATTGGACTTTAGAGGCCTAACTTGATTACCGAACTTTAGAGGCCCAATTTGATTTATCGGACTTTAGAGACCCAATTTAATTTATCGGACTTTAGAGGCCCAATTTAATTTATTGGACTTTAGAGGCCCAATTTAATCTATTGGACTTTAGAGGTCCAATTATTTATTTATTGGACTTTAGAGGCCAATTTGCTATCAATTATTTATTTATTTATTTTAGGAATTAATCTTACATTCCCAATTAAATAAATTTAATTTATTTTCAACGTCCAATTTTCCACGTGTCGTAATTTAATTCGTGATTAAATTTATTTGCTTACACACGCCGATTTACGACAGTTGATAAGAACATCAATGTCTTCTATTTATAGATTTTGTGTATACTTTACTAGTGTCTCCTCGAAGGATCTAGAAACTATTCCATCCACTCTCACATGATCTTTGTAACCGCCACTTAGTGGGTTTCTTTAATCTTCTGAAAACAACTGCATGATCTAATCTCTTCTACTCGATTCTTGAAGCTTGTGGAACCTTCTGGAATCTTACAGAACAACCTAGATCGTCAACCTGCAGACAACAACATCAAAGACAACATTGAGCACAGAAGTGTTAGTGGTTAAGAAGAAAGGACGAATACTGATATTGTAATCAATGTTGTAACATCGGTGGCAACATCAACAGTAATTATAATTAAAAATTCACATTTAAATTTCTATTTCTATTTTACTAGCATTTAACCCGAATTCGAACCATAAATAAATCTGAGTGCTCCAAAAATCCGTTGGACAGCTTTACAAAAAATCATGATGAAATATTATGTGAATGAATATCAATATATATATATAAATAAAATAATAAAAATTGGCTTAAGTTTGGAAATCATTTGAATAATAAATCTACTCCGTTTTAGACCGTAAGAATATGTATTGATAAATATTAGATATTTAATGTAAAAATATTATATACTCACCCCGTCAATCAAAATTGTGCTCATTTCGTTTTGACATATTGTACGGAAAGATAAATTAAGTCCATTTATGAATAACATAACTGATTGTGAGTAAAGTAAAATGATAACTTGAGTAATTAAGTGATTGTTGGACGATGAAGATAAAAAAAAAATTGTATCCATAAACGTACTTAGAGGGGTGTATTGGTTGTGGAGTTTGTAGGATTTTTTTAGACTTTCAAAGTCTGGGGGTATTCAATCCGGATTTTGAAAAGCCTTTAAAAATTATGAGGTATTCATCAGTTTAAAAATTTTAAAAAAATCTTTAGGTATTTCCGTTATGAATTTTAATACTTTATGGATTTTCTTTGATTCTCTTTAAAAAATATAAACAGATTTCACTCTCCAAAATCTCTTCTAACAACCAGAGATTTCTACGTATTCTCTCAGAGAACTTTGAAAACGAAAGGTCAGAAGAAAAAAAGTCTTCGTAATACTTTTCATTAAAACAAGTAATATTGTTCTATTTAAAAATTTATACTTTTAATCTAAACAAGTTATACTTTTCTTTTAAACAAGTACTGATATTTTTCTATTTAAACAAGTAATACTTTTCTATTTAAACAAGTAATACTTTTTATTTAAACAAGTAATATTTTTCTATTTAAACAAGTTATACTTTTCATCTAAACAAGTTATGTTTTTCTTTTAAACAAGTAATACTTTTCTTTTAAACAAGTAATATTTTTCTACTTAAACAAGTAATATTTTTCTATTTAAACAAGTAATACTTTTCTATTTAAACAAGTTATATTTTTCATCTAAACAAGTTATACTTTTCTTTTAAACAAGTAATACTTTTCTATTTAAACAAGTAATACTTTTCTATTTAAACAAGTAATATTTTTCTATTTAAACAAGTAATACTTTTCATTTAAACAAGTAATACTTTTATATTTAAACAAGTTATACTTTTCATCTAAATAGGTTATACTTTTCTTTTAAACAAGTAATACTTTTCTTTTAAACAAATAATACTTTTCTATTTAAACAAGTAATATTTTTCTATTTAAACAAGTAATACTTTTCATTTACACAAGTAATATTTTTCTATTTAAACAAGTTATACTTTTCATCTAAACAAGTTATACTTTTCTTTTAAACAAGTGTCTTTTCTTTTAAACAAGTAGTAATACTTTTCTATTTATACAAGTAATACTTTTCTATTTAAACAAATAATATTTTTCTGTTTAAACAAGTACGTAAGCTAACTATAACAAAGAACGAAATTGCTTTCTCAAAGCCAACTACAACAAAGAACGAAAGTTAATGCACGAAGAACGAGTATTGCTAATGCTATGTGGGAAATGAGGCCGAGGTATAACGGTGATGGAAATGAAGATGAGAATAATAATGATGAATAATAATTTATTTTTTTGGAACTAATATATTTTGGTATTTTTTTCTAACCAATTTGGATTTTTTTTTATACAAGTGTGTTCCATATACATTTGCATCAATAGTTCCAGCGCCGGAGTCTATAGAAATCCATGTAAATTAATAAAAAAAGTATATTCCACAATCCTGTCAAGTCTATAAAAATCAATGTAAATCAATAAAAAAAGTCAGTCAAACTCTGCATGGAGTCTATGGATTTTCTAAATCCACAGACTTTTTAAAGTCCAAAAAAATTCAATAGAATCTCAATTGAATACATCCCCTTTAATTTACCTTTCCGTACAACATGTCAAAACGGAATGAGCACAGTTTTGGTGGACGAAGAGAGTAGTAACTATATATCAACACATATCCATTTTAAATTTTTATTATAGTATTACATTTTATCTTGGTTTGTCTCAAACAAAATCATAAAATAAAATTATCACATACATAAATATGAATATAAGTTGGATAGAAAAAAAATTATTAAATACATTGTAATTTATATTATATATTTTCATCGACTAATTTACTATTAAAGTTATTTTCCTATCAAAAGATTAATTATTTATTGCTTACAATTTACCTCTTATGTGCTTTTTTTCATTTTTACCATTTATAAAAATATATTTTAAATCTTAAGGATATAATATATGTTTAATCTTTAGGGTATATTTTATGATAAATAAGTTTTTTTTTAAATCTTTATGAATAATTTAAGATAAATATTTTAAATTTAATTTTCTATTAAAAATAAAAATATCTAGCAATTAAAGAGTTCATTAAAGACAAATAATTCAAATTTGGCACATATATTATGTTGGGAAGTTTTGTATAAAAATGACATCCTTACGTGGTTGCAGTTGTAGTTGTGCCCATTTTAGGATCTTAATTTCTGTACCTAAAAAAACGTAGGATACTAGGTCAAATGACAGAATTCTACAGGCCCAATAGATATAATTCACTTATGGGCCCAATCTCCTTGAAATTATAGCTTTAGTGAATTAATGGTGGCCCGGACGAAGTGCAATACAATGTCAAACTTTCAAATTTGTAGGATTGGTGAAATCTCATTATATTATTACTTGTTGAGTTGTAATAAGAGTCTAATCACCTTCAGTTACCATGTAACATCTTTTTTCTTTTACAATTCTGTTATATGAATAACTTTCGACAACTATTTACAAAGCAATCTGTACTCGTAAAATTTGCACACAAATTCATGTATTTTTCATATCTTTTAATCAAGAATTTTTTGCAATAATCATGTAACAGAATTTTTTTTTGACAAAAAAATGATTGTGTAATAGAACTCAACAGACACGATTTAAAAGAATAAGAAAGAATAAGTACTTGTTTGCAAACCCAAATGGAGGGGTAGAAGCCACATTTTTTTTTGAAAAAAAAAAAGCGAAGTTCAATGACTTTCAAAAAAATGCTTCTACACCCAACTCGTTGAGTTTGCAAACAAGCTCTAAAAATCATAACTACATCATATGAGCAGTTGAGCACACCGAGACAAAATAATGAGAATCATAAGCATCAATATTAACAGACAAGACCTAAAATAGGAGCAGTACAGCTGAGCCAAAGCACAAGATATGAAAAGATTATATACTGCAATAGACAGAAAATTACAACTTTGGACAACAAGACGAGATACTTCAACCCTATTCTCAATCCTTTCATTGTCATCGCAAATTCATGACATCTTCAAACAAAAATTTATTACACTTGAAAATCAAGATTGAAGAAAAAACCTGTACCTTTAGAAAATGCAGCAAGTTATAAGATGATGTAGTATTGACTCTAAATGGTATGTGAAAACACCTGTGGACCACTCAAGAACTGAAAATACAAATGCAATGCCTAACAAATATAGGATGACACCACCCCATGAAACTGACAGTACTAGTAAAAGAGAGAAAATGAGATTGTATGTAGGGTCCCAATGCAATAATTTGGAACAATGCACAACACGGAACAACATGGTTAGAAATGAAAAAAATAAATAAAAAGAAAAATGTATGATGACAAATTACAAATATGCTGAAAACATAAACAGACAGACGAGACGGGGTTGGCTGGCTTCCATCCATCATACCCTCCTGGACTGACTTTGTCAACGCATTGCCACCACCTTCCCGGCAAAAACGTCAGTCTTCCGAGAAATCCATGGGAGCCACGTCAGCAACCCGTCAGCACCCCTCACCCCGCCCCACCCTACCCCAACAACCAAAATACCCCAACCCGACCCTGTGATGCTGATGCATGAGTTAGGAAACACTTCTCTTGCTGAAAATTGCAATGATCTCACATGACGCAACGTAATGTTAAACTGGACCCGGTCTCGATATGATGTCATGCATGCAGATAAAGTAACATCAAGTGGACACAACCTCCTCAAACGGATATGGCACGAGTAATGGCCAACCTGGCCCACTCAGCTGATTCTTTAATCAAATGGTCTTTAGAAGACAAGCATTCATTTAAAAATTCTCTGCTTGAAAGAGATTGCTGAATAAGAGAACCAGCATTACTTCCCAGAGTATCAGCTAGATCTCCAAGCACACCAACAGCAGTTTTCATCACAATATCATCCCTGTGCCACATTAAACAAATAAAAGTTAGCTTAAGAAAGAGATAAAACCAGGATAAAAAATAAAAATGGCAATCATTAGATCAGATTTTACTCACATATCTTTCTCCAGGTACATGCTATCAAGGAATTGAAGGATGTGAGGCGCATACGGTATCAGGAGTTGAGTTTTAGGAGAATTCTTAAAACCCTGAAATATCCCAGAATACGCCTCTAAGATTCCATTCCTCAGAAGATTAGTATACTCTATCATTTCATCATCAGCGCCCGATGTGTGAGCAGACAACTCAGCAGCACTCTGAAGCATCGGCATAGCATACATCAAATACTTCTCAAAATTCTCTCCAATGGCTAGTGCTAAGTCACCAAAGCATGAAAAGATCGGAGGTTTCACAGACCGATGCAACTGATTGCTCGACAAGTCTTTAAGAAGCAGAGTCATTATTCCATCACAGTAGGGCAGAATCTTATCCTCCAAAGCCCTGCAGATATCCCCCACAACACCAACAGTTACAGCACAAACTTGGTATTCCTCAAAATTCTGAAGCCCCATCTCCAAATACTTGTAGAACCGCATGTACTTTGCAAAGTTAGGACCTGTTACATAGGCAAGAGCACCAATAGCAAGCATGGCTTCCTCATGGACTGTGGCATTCCTACATGCAAAAACCCGTAGAAAAAGATTCATAATCTGGTCTGCATACTGCGTAAAGGCATACTTTGTGGGATCTGATGCCCCCAATTTCTGGATGATGACTTGTAAGCACCCACAAAGCAAGCCTTGTAATTCATTCTGCTTCTCTCTCTCATCAGACGAGAGTTTCTGTGCCTCGAGAGTATTATGAAGCTCAGTCATGATAACTTGAACCAGTTCCAACACTAAGCGCGATGTTTCATCTGTTGAGCACCTGACAACCTCATTAAGAGTCTCGTAGGCAGCAATCCTAAGCCGTGATTCACCTGCATCCTCTCTGTGAGTGACGATAAGAAGGGACTGAACAATTTCTTGGAAATAAGGCGTCAACGGTGATGTTGACTCCACGTACTCGTAACCTTGGGCTAGAAAATAGAGAGCACCACAAGCTTTCTCAGCCACATTTGGAGCATCTTTCATACTCTGGAGAAGAACAGTGATAATCTGTTGGCAGTTTGCCGGTGTTATAATAGGAGCCACGACGATTGACCCGTGAAGAAATTCGAATATTCTTCCCAGGGTCCAAGCAGTTGTGTCTTTTACATGGCTGCTTGGATCTTTAGTCAGAGCAGCGAGCATGAAATTTAGAGCAACATTAACAACAGGGGTTAATTTATCAGGTGAAGGACCTTCCAAAATCGAACCAAATGCATATGTGGCAGCTTCTCTCTGCCTCCAATCACCTTTTATTATATTTTCTTCAATGAACGGCATCATAAGTGGAACAATGTCATCCCCAACCGTCCGGGCAACCAAACCAAGGCAAGTTCCTCCAGCCATTGCAAGATTCCACGCGCCTTCATCCTGATCCTGATCTTCTTCTTGCTTAAGAAGCGTCTCCAACAGCATTGGAACAAGTGCAGGGAGTGCCTGCTTGATAAAGTTATAGCAGGGAACATCAGAATCTGCTGTAAATTCGCCTCCATACTCCTCCAATATATCAATCTCCTCGTCACAAATCGAGCTCCAAAATTCAATTGCCTGAAGAGCTACTGCCTCCTCATCTTCGCGTACGGCTTTGGATGTGATGTTGAAAATATCTTGGATGTACGGCGCTAACTTCTCGTAATATGTCGACCCAATCGAGACCAAACACTCGAACGCAGCCTGACGAATTTTAACCTCTGGAGAGAGTGTAGCCTCACAAACAACTCTCATTATGTAATCACGTTCCATATCGTTGGAAAAGTTTGCCTGAGCAAATCCAAGAGCATTATACAAAGCACGTGTGGCAGCAAGACGGACTTCTGTATTACCTTCGTTAGCATTCATGCCTTGAACAACAGCTGTAAGTATCTTGTTCACATGATCTTGATCGATCACTTCTGGAACAACTTCTTCACACAAGTATCCCAGAGTTTCAAGGGTAGCTTGCTTAACATGAGGTGGGACCTGGTGAATATTGGACAAGAGAGAGCCTATGAGTTCAGGCCACTGCTTATGAGGCAGTTCAATCCCAGCAACCTTTGCAACTACTTGTGATGCGGTTGACCTAGCATCATACACTGTTGAAGAGAGAGTCTGTAACAACGATGCCTTGATCTGGATCTTTACAGACATATCCATTGATAACCATCTTTGAACGAGCTCATACTTTCGGTGTTGCTCTTTGGCATCCAACGCATTTTTAAGAATCAACCCTGCTAATTTACGGCTTTCAACAGGCTTCTCCTCGCTCGAAAGCTCTGCAGATAGTGATAGCAAGAAACCGGGATGATTTTGCTCCTGAAACTGTTTCAATGTTTCTTCTGCGTGCTTCCTTACTGTTGAATCAACTGCTTGTGCACTTAGAAGAACCTGGGTCACTTCCATAGCCATATTCTCCTGCCAATGTTCACATGTAATTAAATTAAAGTAACAACTTCGACACAGGTTTAAATATAAAGAAGTCACCGTGGTTGAAACGTAATTACAATTACAAAATGTGTAAGTGAAAGACATAGTGCCCCAAAGCCAAAGAAGACTGTAGTTAGATAAGACAGTAAATCATATTAGCAAAAATGATCGTGGTAGTAAAATAATGTGAAAGGCAGTATTTCTTTCCACAGCCCCTAAGCCAGTAAGAAGGTCAGACAGGGTCGATATTTTCATACAGTCTGTTTTTACAACAAAACAACACAAGAAAAGTTCAGCTAAGATAATGGAAGTAAATAAGTAATCATATTTGGCTGCTTTTGGTACCACAAAATTGATTGATTCGCACGAGCAATAAACACTGAAGAAGAATCTTATTCTAAATGAGTCTTAACGAGTGAAAAGGGTACATTGGTTTCCAATGCAGCACACTGAAAAATACAATAAACAGACCCATACTAAAACAAATAAAAAACCTAGCTTCCAAATATTCAAGAAAGTCTTCAGCCTTAAGACTTTAATTATCAAACTAAAGACCTAACCGTTTATGGCGGTCTACTTCAAAAAAAGGCAATTAGGCAAGGATTACAGCCTGCAAATAATTATCAATCCACGCAATCAACCTAAATTAAACAACAAAAAATGAAATCAGTTGAAAAATGCACAAAACAATCATCCAGAGAATGTAATAATAACTACTGACGGGCATAAAACACCAAAAAAAGGATCTTCACAAAGTTATTTGATCTATCATCACCGACTCCAGAACTTACACTTCCAAAAATTCACACTCACTTGGCAAAAAAACAATCGATCATTAATTTTAATCTCCATAAATTTACTGATTAATTAGATCAATTCAATAAGTGGATCCAATAATCATCCATTTGTCCCCCCACCGCCAGAAAAAAGAGCACGCGCAAATACTAGGAAAATACCAAAAATGACACAAATTTTTAAGCGTCTAAAACCAAATTACCTGTCAAAAGAAGAATTCGAACAAGTGAAGTAGAGTGCGAAAGGAATTCACTCCCGGATCAGAAGAATTCAAAAGCGGCGCGAGAAAACCCTAAACGAAGAGTTTCTAGAGAGAGAAACTCCAAGTTGTGCCCAATTGTTTAGAGAGAGAGTGTGTGTGAATAGGAGGGAGCGGGCGGAGAGCTGAACTTCGGAATTGTGCAAATCTCATTTACCTTCAATAATTATTTCTCTCTCAATTATATTGTTTTTTTAAGGACAATTATATATTAGTATATTGTTAAACACAAAAAGTTGTACCATGAATTTAAGTTACAATCAACTCTATTTTTATAATATCATGTATACTGATTATTTTTGTTGTGGATAAAATTCAACATTATTATATATAAAAATTATTAATATTTTAAAAATATTTTATTTTTTAAATGTTAATATTTTATATATATAATAATAATAAAATTTATGCATAATATTGATAAATTCATATAAAAGTCCATGCTCATGGGGAGCATTACTCATTGTTAAAAATATATTATGAGTTTATTGTGTAAATTACTTAATAAAATACTCCTTCAAATTTCATTTCTTATCCTAATATTTACTTATTCGCATCTAATTTTTAAAAATAAATTATTTATTAGTATTTAAGGAGATAAAATTATTTTTTAATTAAAATTAAATAATAAAGTGATGACGTTTATGTGAATTAAATGAGATGTGACAAAAATAATGGTATTTGATGTAATATTTAGATGTTTGAGGAAGATAAATAAAACGGAAAAAATGGTTTTAGTCTCATTTATAGAAATTTTATACTTCATATGTCCTGCTTTTTTATTGTTCAAACCATAATATCACATATTTTAATGAGATAGTTATTTATTAGTATTAAGAGGAGTAAAATTATTTTTTGTTGGGGTAATTTAGACATTTCTAGAGAATGAGGCAAAAAAAAAACTGTGTAATTATTAGTGGCATAAGATGTAATTTAGAGGTGTTTGTAAGAGATTTATTTGAGAGGGTAAGGCTATGTTTACTTTGGGTTTTAAGTAACTTTTAAAACCGGGTTTTTAAAATCCGTCATTTTAAAATCGATAAATATTAATGTGTGTTTTTTTTGGATTTCTCAGTAGAGGGATTTAACTTTATGTCAAATCATTATGTAAGAGTGAGTGATGTTGTATTATTATATTATTATTATTGAATGAGTTTTATGTCAAAACAATGTGGTAAAGAGTGAATTATGTTATATTATTATATTATTGTTGGGAGATATTATAATGATTAGATAATTGTGTAATGATTAAAGTTTATATGTTGATAGGTGTGGTTTCTAAAACCTGTGTATAAAATTTTGAAGTAAATTTAGGATTTTAAAACCCAAAATCAAGTTTGCAAAACTCAAAGTAAACATAGCCTAAAGTTTTTTTTATTTATGAATTGAGAAAAATAAATAAGGATATTCATTTATAGATTTTGAGCAATCGTAAACAAGATGATGAAGTATTAAGTTTGAGACGATTTTTTCGGCGACAAATATTCAAATAAGAGAAAAGAGAGTATAAAAGTTGACTCAATCAGAGCCAATTATTAAAAGATGATAATCATGGGGTGAATACATCAAAATTATGCAAGATATTATTGTTAGATTATGGAAAATGTCAATTCAGGGCCTGAAATATGTCAAACCCATCAATTTAAGGCCTTAAAGATTTTTCATATCGATTCATGGCCTAAAAGATATAAAACTATCGATTCAGGGCCTGAAAGATAAAAACTATAAATTTGAGGCTCACACATTTTAAGGCCATATTTGACACTTATATTTCATATCTTTATTCATGTTTTTTTTAGGGCTTACGGTTCAGGGGAGTTTAGGGTTCATGGTTTAGGGTTTAGTATTCAGGATTTAGGGTTTTAGTGCCAAAGATGGCCTTAAAATTTATAAGCCTCGAATTGATAGTTTCTATCTTTCAGGCTCTGGATTGATAGTTTTCTATCTTCCGTGCCTTGAATCGATAGAAAAAAAATCATTAAGGCCTTAAATTGATAGTTTTACCATCTTTCAAAGTTATGAATTGATAAAACTCCTTAGATTATGTAGTCTATGAGTTTTAGGGTTACAATTTAAATTTTTAGTGTAATTAACACAAATTCTCATGTAAATCTTTGTTTATACGTTGGAATTGATATCATTAGATTAATAAATCGATATCATTACTCTTATAAATTAATACTTATAGCATTTAATATTATGATAGTAATTTATAAAAGTAATGATGTTAGTTGGAAGTGTTATGGTATTAATTTATAAATTTAATGATATAAATTTCATACCATGAAACAAGTTTTATCGAATACTTACCATATAAGTAATATTCGAGTTATTAAATTTGTCAACATATGAAAAAATAGATCTTCTAACTTGATAGTGCATTTGTTGGGGAATTATTTGCACGGATCTATTAGGGATGAATATTTAAATGCAAATTTAATTCTAACAATTATTACTAGCATGAATTAATCCTATATTAATTCAAATAATAATTCAACAACAAATCATGCATATAAGCGGTTCACATAAATCCTAATGCGATGAAATTGCTATGGGTTTACGTGAACTAACCTCTTGGAGGGCAATGGTCTCGCCAATTAAACACACCAAAAGCCTTCCCAAGTATTCCTAGTCCTCGCATTCGTCAACGGTGGAAGGAAACTCGCGAACAATTAACAAAAGGGAAAATAAAAAATTTGTTGCACCACCTTTGTGGATTTACTAATTTTTCCAGCACATGGAATTGTACTTGGAATGAAACACTCATCCCCTATTTATAGAGTGTGTTGGCCGATTTTTGCACATGGAATAGGGAGGAAAAAATATTTTTTGATCTCCAAGAAATCTTGAATATATCTCATATATTCTTTTCTCCATAATTAAAATATTCCATAAAAAATCCTAACTCCTCTTTGTTATGGGAATTTTTAAAATAATAGGAACAAGAAACCAAGATTTGGATCTTCTTGAATTTATGAGATATACTTGTATTTCAAGAAATACATATCTTCCATAATATATTTTCAAGAAAATCAAGAAAATCTTTCTTTCCCTTTTATTTCAAAAATTTCAAAAATATCTATATGAATAACCAAGTGGGAGATTTCTTGAATTTAATGAGATAATCTTGTATTCCAAGAATACATATCTCCATTCCATAACAAAATTCAAAGAAAATCTTTCTCCCTTTTTTTATTCATATTTTTTCAAAAATGAGAAAAAAAAAATTGCAACAAGAATTTATTTTATTTTTAAACACATTTTTCAGTTATTGGACTTTATGTTGGGCTACTTGGGGGGCCTTTAGGAGAATTAAGATTGGACCTTCAAATGGACCTTGAATTATCAATATTGAGCCACAATATTATTCAAGCCCATAAATATTAATTAATCCCACTACATAATTAATATTAGACTATCCATCTTAACCCATATTACAGCTTAATATGGCTCCTGTTATTATTTCCCCGTGTTTAAGATTATCTAGTCCATTAATTAATTCAAGCCACTGAAATAGCTTTCCATTAATTAATATCTTTTGTCCTTGGTTAAGGAACGGTTCAACATTATTATCCATACCGGAAACTAGTTCCACTTGCAAGATTTGGTATGATAAAACTTATGAACCTCCCAAGGGGGCAAATCGAACAAAAGCGTGATTTGCACACGATTCTCCAATTAAATCTTAGTAATCGATGTGACCAATAATATTGCCCAAGATATAAAGTATTGAATCTCGTTGATTCTCTACCCGTAATAAGTCAAAGCAATAATTACCAACCACACACAATCCTATTTAAGGAACGGAGATTAAGAAATAACGAACCACTGAGGTCTAATTCTTCCCCGGTTTTGGGCTCAAGAATTTGTCCTCTCATGGGTCCTCTTCAAAAGATTAGTCATGCACTAGTGTAATCTCTTGGTCAAGACAAACCAACTGAAGTCTTACACTTCAACCTTTCACGATGGATTGTTCATTTCCATCTAGGTCGTGAAAAGTTGTACTTTTTAGTTACAAAGGATATTAATTTAATCTTCGTGATCCGGTATCACTAAATTAACTACAATGTAACGCATACTATTTATTGAACAGTTATGCAGTAAATATATGTAACATTCGATGATATTTAAAGCATCAATGATAAACAATTTATTTCAGTAAATAAGTCCGAATCCAGTTTTTGATTATACAAAGTAAAAGCATACTTTCCAGTATAATCCCAACAATCTCCCACTTATACTCAAAAGTCCTGCTTTTTAAGTATACTCACATAAAGATGTCTCGGTAATACGTGACAACTAATGTCACTACGAACCTAATAATGTCTCCCACTTATACTTCAAAGTGAGTTAACCTGGTCTTGACACCCATTCCTTTCACATGTCTCTCTAATGTATTCTGAGGCCGACCCTTTGTGAATGGATCAGCTAGGTTGTCTTCTGACGCGATCTTTGACACCTCTATATCTCCTCTCTTAACGATTTCTCGTATAAGATGGTATTTCCTTTCAATGTGTTTTGCGGGCCTTGTGGGCTCTTGGTTCCTTGAATTTGCAAGAATCGCTCGACATTGTCACAATAAACAATGATTTTCTTTGGGCAAATTCGGAACTACGTCCAAGTCCACTAGGAAGTTCTTGAAGCAGGCCGCTTTTTCATTTGCCTGCAAACGACTACATATTTTTCCATGGTAGAATCTGCGATGCATTTTCGCTTAACGTTTCTCCATGTCATGGCTCCTTCCCCATGCAAAACACACTACCAAAGGTAGATTTTTTCGGAATCTAAGTTCGATTGGAAATCCGTCGGGTAGTCGATGGGGATTGGATTATCGGACCGATAAACCAACATTCTATCTCGAGTTCTTTTCGGATACTTCGAGAATGTTTTTAAGCGCCGTCAATGTTCCTTCCCGGGTTACTTTTTGATATCTTGTCACCATGCCGGCGACAGCAGATATCTCAGGTCTACCAGACACAACATTGCATACATAAGGCCCGGGATACCGAAGCATAAGGAATGCCTTTCATGTCATCTATCTCCTTTTTTGTGTCTTAGGGCTCATTTCCTTGGATAGATGGATTCCATGTCCGAAAAAGGCAAAGCCTTTTTGGAATCTGCATGTTGAATCATTTCAAGAGCGGTGTCTATGTATGAAGCATTGCGATAAGCCTATCATCCTATTCTTGCGATCTCGAGTGATCTTGATCCCAAGGATGCCCGCTTCCCTAAGTCCTTCATATCAAAGCGCTTTGAAAGCCATGCCTTACGCATGATAACACCTTTACATCGTTTCGATGATCGAATGTAAATCTACGATAAGACTAAGAATACCTAATGCGATTCCGACCACGCTTTTTTGTATTATTAACTTTTGAACTAGTTTTGATCAAACCCATAAGATTTTATAACATGATCAAAACATTTGTTCCAAGCTCGACGGATGCTGTTTGAGTCCGGTAAATGGACTTCATGAGCTTACAAACTAGGTGTTCTTGGCCTTTTTCAATGAAGCCTTGGGGTTGTTGCATATAGATTTCTTCATCAAGACTTTTCGTTAAGAAAAGCCGTCTTGACATCCATTTGCCGGTTTAAAGTCGAGATCTTGCGGAAGAATCGACAAGAGAATTCGGATGGACTTGAGCATTGCTCTGAGCAAAAAAGTTTACTCATAGTCGATCCCTTCTTTCCGAGTATAACCTTTTACCACAAGCCTTGCCTTGAAGATTTCCACATTCCCATCCGGCCCCTCTTTTTCTCTTGTATACCCACTTGCAACCAATGGGTTTGACCCTTATTAAGTGGTTCGACTAGCTCTACACTGTTATGATCAATAGAACCTATTTTCGCTTTTTCATTCTTTGTTTTGCCAAGAAACCGCGATCCTTATCTTGGATTGCCTCGTCATATGTCCATGGTCTCGATTCATCTTGTTAGGGGAATCAAGTCCGAGGACTCTCCTATCCCCATGAATCTCTCGGTCATCTCACAACCCTCCCCACTACTGACGAGGTTCGGTTGCTAGAAAGTGTGTCGTTTGGTATGTCATCTTTGCAAATAAGCAATGAGGTTAGCCCTCTTAGCTCATTTAAGGTAATCTCACTACGGGTCTTCTTTTGTTCATGTAGTCTTCTTCCAAAAATCTAAAGTGGGTGCTTATTACCACCTTTTTGATCTTTCGACCATAAAACATACACTTTTTTATTCCTTGGGGTATCCTACAAACAACCTTAATTACGATCGAGGATCCATTTTTCCCATTTCTTGTCCAACACGAGGCGGGACACCCCCAAATTTTCATGTGTCTAAACCGGGTTTGCGCTTCCTGGTCCACAATTCTTTGGGAGTTTTGGGAACCGATTTGGATGGCACCAAGTTCGTAATGTAAGCCGTTGTTTCCAAGCATTTAATTTTAACGATTTCTGGGAAGATCCACATAACTCATCATAGATCTAACCATTTCCAAAAGAGTTCGGTTTCTTCGCTCTGCAACCCCGCTTTTGTTGAGGGGTTCCGGTGCGTTTAGTTGGGATGCAATCCCTTTATCGCACAAGTAGTTCAAAACTCATCATCGAGGTACTCCACCTCCACGATCGGATCGTAGAGACTTGATCGTTTTTTCCTATGATTCTCTGCTTGAGCCTTAAATTCTTTGAATTTCTCAAAGGTCTCGATTTATGCTTCATAAAGAAAAATATAACCGCATTCTTGAGTAGTCATCAATAAAAGTGACAAAAAAATAACCCCCTTACTTTGGTTGACATTGGACCACATACGTCTGTGTGAACAATTTCTAACACTTATTTGGCTCTATTCCTTGTCTCCGAATGCCCTCTTGGTCATTTTACCCTCCAAACATGATTCGCGAGGTTGAATTGGTTCGACTTGGAGAAACTCAGGTGAACCGTCTTTCACCAACCTTTGGATCCTCTTTGGATTAATATGTCCCAATCTTAGATGCCATAGAAGTGTCTCGTTCACGTCTGATGAACGTTTTCTTTTCTCGAAAATAGTTGATGTGTTATAGGATGCATTTCCGTGAGTGGTGTGCCGGTTAATCAGATAGAGATTATTCGACAACGTTCCATGACAGATAAATTTATCATAAAGAGAAATGGTAACAACTTTATTAAAAGTAACCAAATATCCATCAAGGTAAAGTTTAGAAACTGAAATTAAATTCTTTCTAAAATTCGGAACGTAAAGAACATCTCTTAAAATTAAAATTACGCCTTCAAAAGAGTGCACTTCTCTCACTCACCGCCACAAAGCATTGCCCAACAGGATGAGGATCTCACTCTCACTAAGTTGCGCAAGTCCGCTTGAACCTCAGAAGTGAAACAAACATGATTAGTGGATCCAGATTCACCACCCATAAATGGGAGGCATACTGCTAAACAAGTTTTAACAACTGGTGCGAGAATTACTTTTCTTTCCATTCCTTTTGGGTTTTGGAACAGACCGACCTCCAATGTTTTTTTTCACCGAGTTAAAACACTTCCCTTAAATGCCTTTGCTTCCTCTACCTCTCTTCACTTTTTTCTTTCGCCATTGGTAACACTTCGAGTTCACTTGCTTGAGGCTTTTTTGTCATTTCTCTTGTTCTTACCACCCCTGGCCTAGAAGAAGAAGAAGGTTCATTGCCACCAAGGCTTGGCTCTTTGCCCCAATATCACCTCCGAGACCAAAACTTGCAATAGATCGCATCGAGAACTTCATTATTCATCGTGGTAGTTTGCTTGCCCCATTCAAAACTTTTCGGCAGAGAGTGGAACACGAAATCAATTTGGGTCTCGGATAAGAGCGCCAAGTACCTCCAAGTTTGTTAAGGTAAGCCATCATGGAGAACGTGCTCCCTTACGGGCGTTCCCTCCACCATTTTCATAGAAAGTAAGTCCGGCGGTGATTTGACGAGCCACATGGTTCGATGTTGAAATATCGCTTTAAGACTAGTCACACATCCGTTACGGTGTTGGTGTTGCAACACATCTAACATGGAAGCAAAGATGGTACACTTTGCCATTTCGTTGAACGCCCCAACAAGATACTCTTTCTTAACCTGTTTTTAGTTGACTCATCTTTTCGCTTTTTTCCGTTTAGGTGTAGTGAGAACCCAGTTATGGCTTTGTCAGGATGAGGACAATAGTAAGTTTATTTGACTCAATCAACAAAGTTTTCACCGATAAGTAATTTGTCTTTAAGTATATTGAGCGATTGGATTAAAAGGTTGCGACATGATGAACTAAAATAAATAATAATATGCATAAGCACAAATATATCACAACATTCGATCACATGTTTCATATTAAAAAATCTCAAAAAATATGAACATGCATCGATCAACATCTCAAACAAGTTTAAATAAGCCACGTGAATTGGGTCATTATTTAAACACATTCAAAGAAAGTTACAAACAAGAACAATTACAAACATTTAATATCCAAATTAATAGTTGGCTCCTTATTTGATCAATATAAAATTCGCGGGGGACTTTGAAGTATATGCATATCAATTTTATATCTAAGTAATAACCATGATTAAATACTGAAATTATTATTTCGTTTTGAGCGAGCCTCACGAGGATCATCGCCGCCACTAGTAATAATCCACAATCATCCATTTGTAATTTATTCATGTGAAAGATATCTTTTGACTGGGTCTCCGGGGGAATTTCTCCAAAAGAATTCACAAATAAATAAATCATGGAGGTCATAATTAATTCAATTTTATTTTTTGGAATAAAATTGTCAATTAATTGTTTAAGCAAACTTAGTAATTTGGAAAGTGAGATTTTTTCCAAAACATTTTCTCATGCATCATAAATTTAAACACAATTTAAATAAGCATAAAATAACGATAACATAAAAACAAAAAATTAAACATATTGGGCACATATATCCAATTGTCATGGTTAATTTTTGTCATGTCTTGATCTTGAGAAATCGCCTTCATAGCTTTTCAGATTCGTCTCAAAAAGCTCCCCCTTGACCGTCTTAAAAAAATGCCTTGTCAAACCCGCGTCATCGACCGACTCACGAATCGGAGTGCCCGCCTAAAGACTCCCCGGCAGCCGTGTCGAGTGGCATCCGTCTTGTGCGTGGCCTAAGCACCCGACGACGTCGCTGGCGGGGCAGGTCACTTCAGCAGCCTCAGCGGATCTCGGCTTAGCGCCGCAAGATTCCGATCGCCCGCCCGCCAGGCCGATGCCTCGCGTGCCGCCTCGCCCGCCTCCGCCTGCATCCGCTGGCGTGCCTCCTCCGCTCCCCTCACGGTGCTCCACCGGTCTTTGCAGCCGAAGGCTTGTAACATTGGGGAATAAGTTGCGATCTATTCGGTGAATATTTAAATACAAATTTAATTCTTATAATTATTACTAGCATGAATTAATCCTATATTAATTCAAATAATAATTCAACAACATATCATGCATATAATTAATTCACGTAAATCCCACGACGACGCGAATTCTACGAAGTTTACGTGAACATTACCTTTAGGATGACGGTGATCCGCCGATTAGACTAACGAAAAGAACTTCTCAAGTATTCCTTAATCCTTGCATTGTTATCCCGTAGGACACTTGTGAACAATTAACAAAAAGGAAAATAAATTATGTTCACCACCTTTTGTGGATTTACTAATTTTTCCAAAGACATGGAATTGTACTTGGGAATGAAAGAATCATCCCTATTTATAAAGCATAGGTGGTCGAAAATTATGGCCAAAAAATAATGTGGGAAAATCTTTTATTGATCTCCAAGAAATCTTGAATATATCTACTATATTCTTTTTCCATAATTATAATATTCCACAAAATCCCACCTACTCTTTTGTTATGGATAATTTCAAATTATTGAGCAAGATTCCAAGATTTGGATCTTGAATTTATGAGATATTCTTGTATTTCAAGAAATACATATCTTCCATAATATATTTTCAAGAAAATCAAGAAAATCTTTTCTTTGCCCTTTATTTCCAAAATTTTCTAAAATTCTCTTATAGATAACCAAATTGGGAGATTTCTTGAATTTAATGAGATAATCTTGTATTCCAAGAATACATATCTTCATTCAATAACAAAATTCAAAGAAAATCTTTTCTCCTTTTTATCCATAAATTTCGGAAATAAATGAGGAAAAATAAGCAACAATATTTATTTTATTTTAAACACTTTTTTCGGTTATCGGACTATATGTTTGTCATACTCGGGGGCCTTTAGGAGAATTAAGATGGATCTTTCAATGGATCTTGAATTATCAATATTGAGCCACAATATTCAAGCCCATAAATATTAATTAATTCCCTACATAATTAATATTGACTATCCATCTTAACCCATATTACGGTCAATATGACTCGTGTTATTATTTCTAAGTTTAAGATTATCTAGCCCATTAATTAATTCAAGCCACTAAAAATAGCTTTCCGTTAATTAATATCTTTTATCCTTGGTCAAGAAATGGTTCAACATTATTATCCATATCGAAAAACTAATTCCACTTGCAAGATTTGGTATGATAAAGCTTATGAACCTCCCAAGAGGGCAAATCAAACAAAAATTTCGCATTAACACGATTCTTCAGATTAAATCTCAAAGAATCACACGTGACCAATAATATTGTCCACTAAAAAAGTATTGAATCTCGTTGATTCTACCCATGATAAGTCAAAGCAATAGTTACCAATCACACGTGATCCTATTTAAGGAACGAAGATTAAGAAATAACGTAACCACCGAGGTCTAATTCTTCCTTGTTCAGTTCCAAGAATTTATCCTCCCGTAGGGTCCTATTCAAAGGCATCACCATGCACTAGTGTAATCTCTTGGTCAAGACAAGCCAATCGAGCCTTACACTTCAACCTTTCACGATGGGTTGTTCATTTCCATCTAGGTCGTGAATGGCGTACTTTTAGTTACAAGCGGACTATTAATTTAATCTTCTCGTGATCCGTATCACTAAATTAACTACAATGTAACACGACAACTTATTGAGCAGTTATGCAAAGAAATATATGTAACATTGATAATATTTAAAGCATTAGTGATAAACAATTTATTTCAAGAATAAGTCCAAATTCAGGTTTTGATTATACAAAAGTAAAAAGCATACTTTCCCATAATCCCAACAATCTCCCCACTTATACTCAAAATCTTTTTAAGTATACTACAACATGTCTCTAAAGAGATCCGTGACATCTAATGTCACAATAGTCTGTAGATCCGTGACATCTAATGCCACCTACACTAACCTAATAATTTCTCCCACTTATACTCAAAGCAGTTGGCAATGGTCTTGACACTCATTCCTTCCACATGTCTCCGAATCAGATTCAGAGGCAGACCTTTGTGAATGGATCTCTTGGGTTGTCCTCGACGCTTATCTTTGCCACATCTATATCCTCTTAACAATATCTCGTGATAAGATGGTATTTCCTTTCAATGTGTTTCATTGGCTTTGTGGGCTCTTGGTTCCCTTTGAATTTGAAAGCGCTTTCCCAAGCATTGTCCGCGATACAGTGATTCTCTTTGAGCAAAATTGAACCACATCTAAGTCCACTAGGAAGTTCTTGAGCAAACCGAAAGCCTTCCATTTCATGCGCCCACATATTCGCTTCCATGTTAGAATCTGCGACGCATTTTCGATGACGCTTCTCCATGTCAATGCGACTCTCTCCCCATGCAAAACACACTACCGGAGGTAGATTTTCCTGAGTCTATGTCGTCCGATCCGGAAGTCCGTAGTAGGGTGGGGATTGGACTATCCGACCGATAAATCAACATTCTATCTCGAAGTTTTTTTCGGATACTTCAAAATGTTTTTAAGCTCACATCCAATGCTCTTTCCCCGTTACTTTGATATCTTGTCACCATGCCAACGACAAAGCGGATATCGGGTCTAAGTACACAACATTGCATACATAAGGCTTCCCACCAAGCATAAGGAATACCTTTCATGTCTTCTATCTCCTCAAGCGTCTTAGGGGACATTTTCTTGGATAGATGGATTCCATGCCCAAAGCAAGCCTTTCTTGGAATCTTGCATCTTTGAATGCTTTCAAGATAGTGTCATGTATGAAGCTTGCGATAAGCCTATCATCATTTTCTTACGATCTCGGTGATCTTGATCCCAAGGATGTGCGGCTTCCCCTAAGTCCTTCATATCAAACTGTTTTTGAAAAGCCATGCCCTTAGGTGCGATAACATTTTCAGACGTTCCGATGATCGAATGTCATCCACGATAGTACTAAGAATACCAATGCGGTTCGACACACTTTTTATACACACAACTTTCAAACTCATTTTGATCGAACCCATAAGACTTTATAACATGATCAAAACATTGGTTCCAAGCTCTGGATGCTGTTTGAGTCCCGTAAATGGACTTCATGAGCTTACAAACTAGGTGTTCTTGGCCTTTTTCAATGAAGCCGGGGTTGTTGCATATAGATCTCTTCATCAAGACTTAGTTATGGAAAACCGCATTTGACATCCATTTGCCATTTTTAAAGTTGAGATCTTGCTAAAGAATCGATAAGAGAATATTGGATAGACTTAAGCATGGCTACGCCAAAAAAATTTCCTCATAATTCGATCCTTTCTTTACGAGTATAACCTTTCGCCCACTAGTCTTGCTTTGAAGGTTTCCACCCTCCCGTCCGATCCTCTTTTTTTCTTATATACCCACTTTGCAACCAATGAGTTTGACCCATTAAGTTGGTTCGATTTAGCTCCCACACTCGTTATGAAACATAGAACTTATTTCGCTTGTCATTCTCATTTTACCAAGAATGCGATCCTTGATCGATTGCCTGATCATATGTCCATGGGTGCGATTGCCTTGTTCGGGAATCAAGTCCCAGGGACTCTCGTATTCTACAAATCTCTGTCGTTTTACAACCCTTCCATTACTGACGAGGTTAGGTTGTGAAGGTGTGTCGCTTTGTATATCATCTAGCATGCAGGTTGGCATTGAGGTTAGCCCTCTTAGCTCATTTAAGGTAATCTCACCTCGGGGGTCTTTTTTCGTTCATATAGTTTTCTTCCAAAAATCTAAAGTGGGTGCTTATGACCACCTTTTGATCTTGGGACCATAGAACATATACCCTTTTGTTCCCTCGGTATCCTATAAACAACCTTAATTCGATCGAGATCCAATTTTACGGGCCCTTGTCCAACACGAGGTAGGACACCCCCAAATTCTCATGTGTCTCATACTAGGCTTGCGTCCAGGTCCACAATTCTTTGGTAGTTTTGGGAACCGATTTGGATGGCACCAAGTTCGCAATATAGCTATTGTTTCCAAGGCATGACCCCCAGAACGACTTGGGAAGATCCGATAACTCATCATAGATCTAACCATTTCCAAAAAGAGTTACATTTTAACCGCCATGCAACCCCGATTTTTGTTGAGGGTTTCCGCAATGAGGGGATGCAATCCCCTTCATTAGATAAGTAGTTCAAAAAACTCATCGCCGAGGTATTAAGCCCACCATCGATCGTAGAGACTTGATACGTTTTCCCATGATTCTCTGGGCTTGAGCCTTAAATTCTTTGAATTTCTCGAAAAAGGTCTCAGATTTATGCTTCATAAGGAAAATATAACCGTACCTTGAATAATCATCAATAAAAGTGACAAAATACTCATAACCTCCTCTTGCTTTGGTTGACATTGGACCACATACATCTGTGTGAACGATCTCTAACACTTCTTTGGCTCTATTCCCTGGCTCCAAATGCCCCTTTGGTCATTTTACCCTCCAAACATGATTCGCAGGTTGGAATTGGTTCAACTTGGAGAAACTCCAGTGAACCGTCTTTCACCAACCTTTGGATCCTCTTTGGATTTATATGACCCAATCTTAGATGCCAAAGAAGTGTCTCGGTTCACGCGTCGATGAACGTTTTCTTTTTCTTGGAAACATTGATATGTTATAGATTATTTCGTGAGTGGGGTGCATTAATTAATTGTATAGATTATTCGATAACGTTCCATGACAGATAAATTTATCAAAAAGAGAAATGGTAACAACTTTATTAAAAAGTAACCGAATATCCATCATGAAAAAGTTTAGAAACCGAAAATCAAATTCTTTCTAAAATTCGAACGTAAAGAACATCTCTTAAATTAAAACTCATCTTCAAAAGACAAATTGCACTTCTCCATTGCTTAACCGCCTCTCGTAAGATCACCCGGTGATGAGGATCTCACTCCCACTAAGATTTAAGGGTCTGCTTGAACCCCAGAATGTGCACAAACATGATCGTGGATCAGTATCCACCACCCATAAATGGGAGGCATCGCCGCTTCATGATTTCAGCAATAGATGCGTGGAAATTACCTTTCTTTCCATTTCCTTTTGGGTGCAGAGCAGTGGACCTCAAATGTCCTTTTTTCACCTTGATTTGAAGCACTTCCCTTATTTGGCTTATTCAACTCCACCACCCTTCTTCACCTTTTCTTTTGCCATTGGCAACAAACCGGAGTTCACTTGCTTGTGGCCTTTGTCTTTTCTTGTTCTTACCACCCCTTGGCTGAAGAAGAAGAAGGTCCATTTTCCACCAAGGCTTGGCTCTTTTGCCCCCAATATCTCCTCGGCAGAGACTAAAGCTTTACCGTAACAAATCGGGGCATCGAGAACTTGATTATTCATCTGGTGATTCGGCTGAATTGATTTCAAAACTTCAGCGGAAGAGAGTGGAGCGCAATCGATTTGGTCTCGATGTCGTATTTGTAAGTACCTCGAGTTTTATTAAGGTGGGCCATCATCTGGAAGCGTGCTCCCTTCACGGGCATTCCTCCACCATTTTCATAGAGCCAAGTCCTGTGGTGATCTGACGAGCCTGCACGATTTATGATGTTGAAACATCGGCTTTAAGACTAGTCATGATGTCTGCTGCGGCCGGTCACGGCGTTACGGTGTTGGTGTTGCAACACATCTAACATAGATGCCAGATGGTACACTTGCCCATTTAGTTTGGATCGCTCCATTCGCTTACTCTTTCTTAGATTTTAGTGGACTCGTCTTTTGCTTTTCGGTTTATTGTGAGTCGAGAACCCGGTTATGGCTTTGGAGTGAGGACAATAGTAGTTTGACTCCAATCAACAAAATTTTCTCCGGTGAGCAAATTGTCTTTAAGTATATTGAATAGTGGATTAAAGGTTGCGACATGATGGTCAAATAAATAATAATACGTAAGCACAAATATATCCTGGTTTGATCACATGCATCATATTAAAATCTCAAAAAATATGAACATGCATCGTGACATCTCAAAACAGCTTTAAATAAGCCCGTGGGGTGGGTCATTATTTAAACACATTCAAGAATTTACAAACAAAACGGTTATAAACCTTTAATATCCAGGTTATAGTTGGCTCCAAAGCCGGCCAATATAAAATTCGACAGGACTTGGAGAAATATATGCATATCAATTTTATACCTAAGTAATAACCATGATTAAATCTGATTATTATTTTGTGATGAGCCTAGCCTTAGGGTGGTCATCGTCGCCACTAGTAATAACCTACAATCATCCATTTGGGAATTCATTCATGTGAAAGCTATCTTTGACTGCGTCGAGGGGGGAATTTCTCCAAAAAGAATTCACAAATAAATAAATCATGGAGGTCAAAATTAATTCAATTTTATTATCAGGAATAAAATTGTCAATTAATTGTTTAAACATACTAAGTAATTTTTTGAAGGTGAGATTTTTCATTGGGCAACTCTCATGCAAACACATTTAAACAAATTAAATAAAAGCGTAGATAGCCACAAAAAATAAATAGCCGTAAAAAGAAAATAAACATATTGAGCGCAAATTATCCGATTGTCATGGTTTGATTTTTCTTAGCTTGATCTCAAGAAACACCGTCTTAATTTCTCCCTTTCGATAAATCGAAAAGAACTCCATCTCGAAAGCCACGCCAAGTACTTTCGCGTCGGGATGCACGCCCACATCCCGGCCGGCCACTTGGCAATCGGCTGCAGAACCTTTCTAAGCGAGCTTCACACGCCTGTGTTTCAGGCGATGATCGGCGATCTCTCGGCGGCGGCGCGTAATCAAGACTTCACCGCAAGACGCTTTCGCCGACCACCGCGCGCAACAAACCTCGACGTCTCCTTGGCGATCTCCAGGCTCACAAGACATCCGTCACTTTGGCCGCACAGACGGTGCCGCGTGGGTTTGCGCCCGCCCGTCGTCGCGGCGAGATCTCGCGCTTCGGACCTCGGCCCTAGCGGCGCCGGTTTGCAGGTTGCCTTCGGCGTGCGCGTTTTGGCAGCGTTTGGCATGATGCTGCCACGCCTTGATTCGATTTATCCTTTAATTCTTCATCTCGAGTCTTAGTTTTTTCGATCAGGATTTACAATTTATTTACAAAAATAAATAAACCAGATCTGAACTGATACTATTACATTGATCAAATCAAACAAATCTAATCTCTTTAGTGGATTTTCTCACGAGGCAAAAGCGAATCCGGAAGCAATCTAATTAAAACCACAATTTATGTCGTGCGTAAATAAACACATTAAATTCTATGACAATTGAATACCGCAAAAACAAGATCTAGCAATTCTACTATCAATTTCAAATTTAATAATAAATGAATTAAACTACAATTTAAAAAATTGAGGAGTCCAAACCGTGGCCTCGATACCGCTTGTCGGGAAATAAGTTACGCGGATCTATTGGGGTGAATATTTAAATACAAATTTAATTCTTTTATAATTATTACTAGCATGAATTAATCCTATATTAATTCAAATAATAATTCAACAACATATCATGCATATAATTGAATTCCGCGTAAAATCTACGTGATCTGAATTCTCTGGGTTTACGTGAAACGTTACCTCTTTGGATCGTGTAATCTGGGCGGTCGTAACGAAAGAAGCTTACAGTATTCTCTTGGTGTTGTTCATTGTCAGGTGGTAGGACACTTGTGAACAATTAACAAAAAGGAAAATAAATTATGTTGCACCACGGCACATTACGGTTACTAATTTTTCGGCACATGGAATTGTGCGGAATGAAAAGAAATCATCCTGTTATAAAGCATAGGTAATTACGAAATTATGGCGAAAATAA